>CM075485.1:11564413-11826913 GCA_037950665.1 Hypophthalmichthys nobilis
TTACCTTTGGTGGCTTCCTGCGCTGGCTGTCTGTGTTTTCAGTTACCAGAGAAATGTTTCTATGTATGAAACATGAAGCTAATTATGATAGTATATGATTTGTATGTGATTTTAATGAGGTTTGGGGTATTTTCATATCAATAAAGGATGTTTGCATTAGAGTACATCAGAGTTTGATGGAAAATCATATCACACTGCTCAGACATTTCAAGCCCCTACAGACACCAGTTCAGTTGGGTGAAAACAAACCCTGACCAATACCAACAAACATCGACAGGTGTAACGCACTGATCCGACAAATCCCGACAAAGTCTGTCAGCGTTTGTTGCCGTCTGTCTGTGCGGTGTGAATTGGCCATAAGAATGCTTTGCTTTGAATAAATAAAGCCTGGTATAATAGAACCCACATACTTTTTGTGTGTTAACTATAAAAATTGTTAACTCTCTTCAAATTCAGTTTTGTCAATTAATCCAGAAGCTCTTCTCTCTCTCTCTGCCAGCTCTGGGTTCAGTGACATCAGTCTCAGTGGACTACAGGTGTCCTAGCGAATCTGCTGTGGTCTCCTGGACAGCTGTGTTAGGAGCCACTGCCTACCGTGCCACTGCCACAAGTCAGAGTGGTGCAATTCTGTCCTGCACCTCCAACAGTACAAAGTGCCAACTCAGAAATCTAACATGTGGGGAGAACTATATGGTTCATGTCACAACCCTGTCTGATAACTGCGAGATCCCCAGCAATGCCACCACTTCCTTCCAAACAGGTGAGATGTTGGGACAACAAAATCTCTAACCAGTTTTCCTCTCATTCAGCTTTCATAACCTTACTGGTGGCATTCAGGGAAACTAATCTGAACTAGAATCAGCATTTTGCCCGCATTGTTGCGTGCATCCTGGATATCTATAACCCTGCACTTCTGATTGTCAATGCCCTCTATTCATCCACTTTGTTTAAAGACACCCGATCCAATATAAAGAAGTCACACTTTCCCTGGAGGTAGCATTGTCTCTGCTGCATTGTTTTGAATAGTCTCACAACAGCAAGTGTTCTTCCCTTATGCTGACCCATTTTAGATAGATTTGTGTTGTTAGACAAAGAGTCAGGTCACAGTTTGGGTGGGAAGCAAGAAATTTCTCTTCATTCAATAGAGATGTATTTGTTACATGAAAGATATGATGCTTATTGGCATTTATCTTGATTGTAAAGTCATGGATGTGGCACATGTAGTGTGGTATTTAATGGTATTAATTCTCAAATAATTATATTATGGATGGTTTCTTGGAGGGTTGCTAAAAAATTGGCCAGTCAAAAACTCCAGTGCTCAAGGGGGCGATAGAGGTTTCTTCAAATGTCTGTGCAATTAAACTGGATGTTTAATTATTCAAGAAGCTAGCAATAAAGATGTTTAACTATATGTTTACATTTTTATAGTTCACTTTTTTAGTTTAGTTCCAACAAATTTTCTTCAAACTGGTGCTGTGTTATAATAGAAAAAATGTTATAGTGCCACTTGTGGCAATGTTGAGAATACTTCTAAATTGTACTCATTTAGACACATTTTTAGACACATTTAAGAAGCTTACAGTTAGAACCATGTTCATGCATGAGTGTGTTTGGGGCCAGGGCCTATACCTGGGCTATGGTTTCAGTTCTCTACATCTGTGAAACTGACCTTAAATGTGACAAAATTCCACTGGGCCTGTGCATTGTTCCCCCTTTTTGAAACTTGAGCAAAGGTAGTGTAAGTAGACTTTTAGTTAACTCTCAAAATTAAAAATTCTTCTTTTCAAAATCAGACAAGAGCTATCCCAGGTGTTGTGTGATCCCAGGCAGGGAGCTGGTACACACCCTTTTCTCTGCCAGGGAGAATGTAGTCCCTGGAGAACATCTTTTTTGAGTCTTGCGGTCTACGTTACATGCATGACTCTTTTCAGAGCAGCAAGAATTGGAGTAACAATACACTGAAACCCATTACAAAAATTCAAATAACAAGATTAAAAGATTAAAGACACCAGGGACTAATATTTGCTTTGTATTGCCCATTTTCTTTGTATTGCCATTGCTTCCTTTCATGCTTATCTAACTAAACTTTAATCCTCCTCTTTCCACGCACACTTGCAGTTCCCTGCCCCCCATCTGATCTGATGCTGTACCGGGAGTGCAGCAGCAATGTCATTATCTTTTCCTGGGCTCCAAATAATTACTCAGCTTACTACTTTGGGAAGGCCGTTGACTCCACCGGCAAGGTAATGGAATGTTTGACCGCAGACACATCCTGCTTCTTTACCGACACCACATGTGGACGCCTTTACACCTTCACGGTCTTTGGTTCTTCATCGCTGGCTATAGATCAGTGTAACACTGCAACCAGTTCATCAATACAAATACGAACCGGTAACAATACTTATTTGCTGTCAATGTTTATCTTGACTGTAGACTTCACTAAACTCACAGTATTACACTTATTGCAGTTATTTTACTATAATCTCACCCCTCAGCACCTTGCCAAGCAAGGTACATGATGTCTACAACGGACTGTCAGACAGGTCTTCTGACCAGCAGCTGGGAAGGTGTAGATGGAGCACTGACTTACACGGTGGAGGCCTTTGGTAACCGTGAAAATCAGAGCTACTATATGTGTAACACAGTGACGCACAACTGCACAATCCCGGGTATTCACTGTGGGGAGAGTCTCACCATGATAATCACTGCTTCTGACAATGAGTGCTCCAGTGTTCTGTCTCTGGGAGAAGTAGGTTATTCAGGTGAGTGACATCGCCCCCTGTTGGACAAACGATATGGGCGCGTGCACACGATTAGTCTATCAGAGCAAAATTAACAATAAATCATTTGTGAAATAGGTGGCACGGTGGTTAAGTGGATACCTCACAACAAGAAGGTCCCTGACTTTAAATTGTATAATCAATACGACAAGTGGTTCTTGCTATAATGACATTTTGCTAACCTGCACCAGACTTAGCCACTGAATTAGATCTCCCTTCATCATTTCAACCACACACCTTCTCCCAAAACCCTGTCTTCCAAACAAATGCCAGCAAACCAGAATGCGCAAAATGGTTGCTATGCAGAGAACTTTTCTGATTGGCTGAGTGCTCTGATTGGCTAAAAATGTGCAGGCAGCGCTCAGGTTTATCTTTTGCTGTTTACAGTTTATGTGACAATTTCCACATGATTTAAATGTTCTTATGTTGTTTTTTTATCTAGCCCCCTGCACACCTCAAAATGTGTCTGCAGTGTTAGACTGCAGCTCAAATTCCATCAGTCTGAGATGGGAAGCCTCAGTAGGCACTTTAATATACATTGCCGCAGTGGTGGATCAGAACAGGACTGTTCACACCTGTAGTTCAGTGGATCCATATTGCCAGGTAACTGGGCTTAGCTGTGGAACCATGTACAGCGCCTTTGTGATCGCCTCCAACTACATATGCAACAGCTCCTTCAGTGACACCATCAGTGTAGAAACAGGTACAACACCCCTGCAGGTATACAACAGTGTAATTATCTTGACGTCTGACAATTTATAACCAACTCATGAACAACCTGCCCCCTCTTTCAGCTCCCTGTCCCCCTGGGGATGTACAAGCTCTGCTGGACTGTCAAGAGAACCAGGCGTTGGTGAGCTGGCTTGGATCTCGGGGTATGATATCCTTCACTGCCACCATGGAGGACCAGGTCGGCGGTCTTCTCAGCTGCAGTACCACTGCCAGCAGCTGCCGGATCCCCGACTTGAAGTGCGGCCAAGTTTACGCCATTAGTGTCATTCACCATGATGGAATCTGTCCCAGTATGCCTTCCCATGCCATACAAATGAAGTCTGGTAAGGAAGGATTAGTGCTTTTCGCTTCTGTTATAGATCTTTGAAGGGGCGTTCACACTAATAACGAATAAATCACTATAAATCACCAGTCTCTGAGCTGTTGGTTTCTAGTGGGTGTTCTTACTCAACTAGTTTAAATGAACACACTCCATATTAAGTCTTTAACTGTCCTAAAATTTTAATTAATAATTTGATAAAATGCACTTACTGTGTACATACATGTTTTTACATTGTACTTTAATTACAGCTGTAATTGCATGCAAAATATGAGTTGTCAAAAGTACCGACTTCGGTACATAGTCGTAAAAAATTTGATGCTTTGAGCGCTGTTGAGTGGATTCCTAAACACCTCTGATTGGCCATTGTGTTCACGGCTCATCAGTGTTAAACTTTTCTCAACTAAATGCCTTCTCTGGCCAGATATCTGAAGACCTTTCAAACTCCTTCTAGATAATAAACTAGATAAAATGATCTCTTTACAGTGCCTTGTGGCCCAACACATGTTCGGAGTGAGGTACAGTGCCTCTCAGATGTTCTCTCAATAAGCTGGGACAGAACAAAAGATGCTGAAGGGTATATCGCCACTGTGGTCTCCACAAACACCAGAGAGCTGGTTTACTGCAACTCTACCTCGCCTGCCTGTAACGTGAGCAATCTGCAGTGTGGCGATGCGTACTCTGTGCAGGTCAGGTCGTACAATGGCACCTGTCTGAGCATGCCGAGTCAACCTCTAGTGATAAGAGAAGGTGAGGTGCTGATTCACTCTCAAAACATTAGTTTCATATCATCATTTGACTTCATTGCTGCTGCTAGAGTGTTATTCTAATGCTTCCTACCCTGCCCCGCTAGTGCCATGTGCGCCTACTAATGTGACAGCTCAACGGACCTGTGGCAGAAGCTCAATGGAGGTATCATGGCATGCAAGCCGTGGTGCTCAGTCCTATGTTGCTGTTGCTGTGGGGGAAAGCGGGCACCGTACAACGTGTTCCTCCAACACAACGACCTGCAGCATCCCTGACCTGCATTGTAGCAGTGTGTACTCCATCAGCTTGATGGCTGTAGATAGCAACTGCTCCAGCCTGGAGAGTCAGAGCGTGACCCTGCACACAGGTGAGGCTGTCTGAGTGGTAGGGGTTGAAGGACCTCAGATTTTTTGAAGTAGACTGTTTTGTGATTAAAGTCGAGTTGACGTCGACTAAGAGCTGATGACGTCATTAATAAAAACTCAAGAGATGGGAATGCTTTGCAACATGCTACAATTAGCAAACAGAGGCTAAAATTTGATGAAACTTTAACAATCATTTTAATAATCTGAAGAACCCTTATCCACTATTTTATGTATATGTAATTGAATGTCTATGTACGTTCAAAGTGTAGTCTTTCATTTTTTTCTCCTGTTCAATAGTTCCCTGCCCACCAACTAACATCCAGAGCACTGTGAATTGTAGCACCAACTCCGCCACTCTGTCCTGGACTTCCAGTCTTAACGCTGTGTCCTACAGAGGCACGGCATTAGGCAGAGATGGACACAATGTGACGTGTGATGTCAGAACTCCAGGTTGCCAGTTAAACGGCCTGCACTGTGGACAGGAGTATGTGTTTGTCGTAACTGCTTCTGATGGTAGCTGTGAAAGTCCAAACAGCGTGGAGTACAGACATGAGACAGGTATCACATTTAAACAAACTCTTTCACTTGTTTCTTTCTCTTATCTGAGTTACCCTTGTGAAAAAGAAGTGCACTTAAGTGTATTAAATGTAGTTTACTTCAAATGTTATTTTTTTTTATAAACTGTACTTACAGATAACAATATTAATGAAAGAAAAGGAGCTTAAATGTTCAAAATTAACATTTAAATAATCAATACACCATCAGTCCTTCTTCTAAAACGTGTTTTTGTCTTACCCTGATTCACTATGGTAAGCCCATTATAAGTGTTTCTATTTTAGACCTGACGGGATGCTTTTCGTGCGAAATTGCGTACATGCTTCACTTGCCCGTGTGTGTATCAGTGAATAGAGAAAAGTTGCTCCAGCTGCTTTGACACGTGTCTGGTTTGGGAGTGGCAGAGGTTAGTTGTCACAACGAGCGAGAAAGGTTGACATGGAGACTGTAAATCTCCAATTTCTGGGGAATCACCCGTTTTAAACAAACGCCAAATAGAGAAGAGTCTGCTAGCAAAAAGAGACCATGACAGAGCTCATAATAAAACAAGAATCAACATTGGCTTGGCTTTAGGAGATGGCGAGAACTGAGGGATTTTATATGTTGTAAAAGCGACGTGGAGATGGTGTTTTTATTACTCAACAGGTCTGTAAGGTATTTTAATGAAATGATAAATTGCCATATGAAGCTCTCTAACACAGTTCACTGTAAAGCATTATCTATTGTGAAGGGTCATTTCATTATAGTTGTTGTAGCGCTGTGCTGGAATTTATTTTCAAGGAAGTACGCGTTTATTAATGGGTAAAGCTACAGTAACGTCTTCAGCTAGTCAGCTTGAGATCCTTTACAGACTGGTTTTTATCTCTTAAGCCTAGTAGTGAATGTTTTATGAGCAGTAGGATAATCATATTCATCCGCACAGTCACGCAGAGCCGAAGCACAACCAAAACAATGTTCTTCCACAAAATCCATACAGTTTTATTGGATTGGCACTAGAGGGCCAAAACTTACATAGTGTACTTTTAAGTGTACTTTAAGGTGCAGTATGTAATATTGACAGCTTGTGGTTGAAATGGGTACTGCAATCCAAATTCAAAATACTGCAGAGTTGTTCCCCCCGCCCCCTCCTCCTCAGATTCGACGCTCACGTGGGTTGTTTGAGGACACGCAACAAGAACCAGCGTAATTGACGATGGAAGGCGAGGAGCCTTTTTTGAGCATTTATCCTTGTTTCAATGTGACTCTGGACATAGAGCTTTTTAGATGGATGCCAAGGCTTTTTTGTCGGGTAGAATCTGCGGTCTCTGACCATGTCCCTACAATAAGCTGTGTTTTCCGCCAACTTGTAACCCAGGGTGTCGAAATACTATTGGGTAAATTGGCAGTGGCCGGAGTCACACAGACCAAAACAAAAACACATTCTGACACCGAACGCACATTTCAAATTAGAATAACTGTTTGTAGAATTTTTTTTCAGAGAAACAAGTATGTGAACTTAGCATGTTTCGTAAATATCTGCAAACATATCGTGGTATTTTTATGCTTTAGTTCAGTTCACACATAAGTATATTCTTTCAAAGTACATTAATTATGTAATGAGTACTCTTTTTAATGCTAGATTGTACTTTTTCACAGGGGTAAAATGTAAGTAGTTGAAAAGTAGTAACTTAATAAGCTACGACAAAATAAAAGTTTAACATTATATTTTCTGTGGCAATCACCAGCATTGTTTTGAAACCAGAACATTACATTACATTACATTACATTACATTTCTCTCTCTCTCTGTCTCTCTTTCTCTGTTGTTTTCCAGCACCATGTGCTCCTCAGAATGTGTCCAGATTTCTGAACTGTGCCTTTAACAGCCTGAACGTAAGCTGGGCTCTTGGTCTCCAAGCTCTAAATTACACCGTCCTCGCCAGGACAGCAGGTGGAGCTGTACTCAGCTGTACCACAACGACCTCCAGTTGTATCATCACTGGCCTGCAGTGTGGTCAGAACTACACCGCTGCCATCACAGCAAACAATGGAGAGTGTCAAGGGCCAGCGAGCGTAACCCGTCCCGTCCAAACAGGTGAGATCAGATCGCAACATGACTGAACAGCAGAAAGACTGCATTTAAAATGAGATATTTCCAAGTCATGTTTCACCCCAAAAAAAAAAAAAAATCAAAGAAAAAATTACAGATAAGTAATCTCTTCTGGCAGTGCCGTGTATGCCCACATCGGTCCAAGCCAACGTAGAGTGTGCGAATAACACGGTGAAGGCATCATGGAGTCCAGCAGCTGGAGCTTTGTCCTACATCAGTGTTCTGACCGGCCCAGACCGTTACAGAGAAACTTGCATGACCTCTGACCTCTCCTGCTCCTTCAGGGGCCTGACCTGTGCGCAGACCTACACTCTAAATGTCGTCTCTCAAGACAGTCAATGCAACGGCTTAGTCAGTCCCAACGTCACTGTGACAACAGGTAGGAATCTGTTTGACTTTGACATGACCTCTGTGTGCTGCCTTGGTCTCTACTGCTTACATAGGCAGCTGCCTTCTAAGCAGTTAGCCTCATAGGTAAGATATTTGATGCTCATAGTTGATTCTGGTATAGTTTGCCAATAGTACATTGCTAAGCTAATGATCCAACAGTCTAAAGCCAAAAGTAAACTTCCCATGTCCGTGTTTTGTTCCAGCGTGCGGACAGGACACAGGCAGCCAGATTTTTGTGTCCGCACAGACTTATGCATAGATAACCGTGTATGTGCGACTGATTTGTGCTAAAAGTGTCTCTCTGCGCTCAAGGTCAATAGAATGGCTTGCACAATCAACTGTGACCGAGCGGAACGTGGAAAATGAAGCATACCCAGACCTTAAGGCCTGTTCACACCAACAAAAATGTCAAAAATTCAGTCTGAAATTCAGTATAATTTTTGCACTCAATTTGTCTATTCAGACCAATAAAATGGCAGATGGGCTTAATGAACATGCATTCAGTCTCTAATAGTAGGTGGCACTTATAGAAAAACAGAAATACAGCGGTTACCCCGGTTACTAAGGTACACAAAGCAGTCTCTAGGCTGGAATACACTACATGACTTTTAAAATCTGAACAGATTCATGTTCTGAAATTGGCTCAGAATATCAAACATGTTTTGATATCCTCTGACTGGATGGAATCATAATATGAAGCTAAAAAAAAAAAAATCAGAGTCTGTGCCCATCATACACTACGCCATTTTCTGTGAAACCTGTCAACTCCGACTGCACAAAATCTGCAGTCTGGCACAGACTTTAGGCAACTATTGTTGACTCATTTAGAGAGCAAATTGGGGTAAAAAACTGAGCAAAAGTTGTGTAGTGTATTCAAGCCTTAACCTGCTTGTCAGAGAGAAGTAAGTCAAACATTATTGTTTTCAAACAGCTGTTCAGATTTTTGTATGCACTATGGTGTTTAACTTCTTCCTCTGTTATTCACTGTCGCTTTGCAAAATCCTCGGTTTGTTAGCACCACCAAGTCCTAGTTTCACATAGCAGCACGTAGCAGCATGCCAAAGCACAAACCTCTCAGTAAAAAAAAAAAAAAAAAAAAAATCAAATGCATCAACAGCCGTTCATTCAAAATTCATAATTGTTTTTTGCATCAAATTATCGCAACAAACATTCATCTCGCTGTGAACAGGCCTTTAATAATTAATCATTAAAATACATTTTAAAAATTAGAATGCAGATTTGAAACAAAGTTGATAGTTCGCCATCAGCATGTTGCTAAGCTAACGATGCAATAGTTGTAATTAATTATCTTGATCTATTTTTACTGATACTTTCTAGCGGTGTAGATCTTTTTCCCTACACTCATTGGAATGCAGAGCAACGTTGCCTTAAAATTTGACCAAAAGATGCTTAGAAGGCAACATAATTATGCATATGCAGCATAAAATGTCTAGGTAGGCAGCACACTAGGCCTTGAAATAGAGCTTTGGACTAACCTTTGACCTTTTCCAGCTCCCTGTGACCCCGAGAGCGTGACTGCAGTGCTCAACTGTGACTCGCGTACGGTAAATGTGTCATGGCATGCTGGCGCTGGTGCCAGGATGTACACTGTTCTGGCACGCACACGGAATCAGAGCATTCCTTCCTCTTCCTGTCACACCTCAACCACTTCCTGTGACCTCACACAGCTCCAATGCGGGGAGGTGTTTAATGTCACAGTGCTTGCCAATGATGGAACCTGCAACAGCTCAGCACAGGCCAGCACTACACTGGAGACAGGTATGAAGAGATTAGAGTCCAGATTAGAGTCCAGTTTAGAGCGTTTAACGAATTTTAAGCCTAATTTGACTTAATTTCCCTCCATTTCTCTTTCCGCGTATTGTCTTAGAACCATGTGCTCCGTCATTGAGGTCTCCTTCACTGAACTGCAGAACTAATTTGGCCCTGGTGTCTTGGGCGGAGGACCCAGATGCTGTGAGGGTCCGTGTCAATGCCACCTCTGCCCTGGGACACACTGCCACCTGCAGCTCTTCTGCAAACAACTGTTCCCTGAGTGCCTTACTGTGTGGTCAGACTTACAGTGTGTACGGGACGGCCCAGGGCCCTCAGTGTGAGAGCACTCCTAGTGCTCCAGTCAGTATTGTCACAGGTAGGTACACCACATATTCATAATTCAGCATTAAATCAGTCTGATTTTTTAAAAATGAATTGATGGTTAATTCTGGCAGAAGTTATCAAAACTGCTGAAATAGACATAGCAGCTTTAAATTCTGCATCATTTTTTGCACAAAAAAAAAAAAGTTTAGCGCATAAAAATGTTTATTGGAACTGATGTGGACACAATCTTTTTTTGTTTCAATACTTCAACCCCCGGTTACACAGAAAAGGTTTAAGTCTAGTCCCAGACTAAAATGCATGTTTGAGCTGTTTTAACAGAAAGCATCTTGTACTAAAATATCTTAAAATATGTCAGTGTCATCTCAAGATGCACACCAGTAATTTTTTTTTTTTTTTATAAAGGCACGTTTATAAAAGCTACTTAAATGTCTGAATTAAACTAAGGCCTATCCCTGGCTAAATCTAAGCCCTGTTTGTGAAACCAGGCCCAGATGTTGCAAAAAGTAATCTAAACTTTTTTTTTTTTGTCTAGAAAAAGAGCTTTAATGCAAATAAATTTGGTGTCACATGACAAAATCACAATGTATCCATATTCATAAAATGCTAAAACTAAATTCTGAACATTTTTCACTATATCAGTAATTTTATGGTCCTATGAACATCCCATTGCATATCACAGTTAAATGAACCAAGTTGTTTCAGGGCAGCTTTTCTCACAGGGATTAAAAATGGTTCAAAGAATGAAAATGAACACTTTTTCTTGCACAACTTAACAGAAAATCAGAACAAACTATAATATTTTTTTTTCTGTTGTGTAAATCTATAGATCTATACCTACAGAGTATGTTTTTAAATATCAGAGATATTTAATTTAATGTGTGCAAAAATATATTTAATTTGAACATTTAGCTGACAGTTCAATATAATAAATGACATTTGTTACACTTTGTTTTAAGTTGCCCTTATTACAGTGTAATTATACAAATAAGTACTGAGTAATGTTGGAGAATTAGGATTAGCTGCTTGAAATTATGCATAATTTACTGTTATTACTATGTAACAAGGACACTAAAATAAAGTGTTACCATAGTATTTGAAATATTTTGGTAGCTGAATGGTGGACACCCATGTACAATATTTACATATTTTAGTTAAATGAAAAATTAATTGACAAATTGAAAGTGAACGGTCTACTGTGTTATTGACAGCCTTAGAAATCAGCCAGGCCAATTGGTGTTTAATATGATTTTATAGTCTCAATATTAACTTTTAGAGCCAAGTAAAAGCGTGTTCTGTTGCTGTTTGCAGCGCCCTGCACCCCTGCTAAAGTGAGCGCCAACTACAGCTGTGGCACCAGCACCGCTCTGCTGAGCTGGACCGAGAGTCTGGGCCGAGAGAGCTTCAGTGTGCGCGTGGAGACGAGCGGTCACTCGGACTCCTGCAGCACAGCACAAACCCACTGCTCCATCAATACGCTGAGGTGTGGAAGTCTTTATAATGTCTCTGTGGATTCAGTTTCTGGACACTGCAACAGCAGCAACGCAGCTCACATGCAACTGCAGACAGGTGAACACGCATAAACGCAAATCTTCTTCTGATCATTTACCTTTACCTTGTTTTACATTCATTTTATTGTTTACTTGCTTTTTGAGGTTACTTGCACCAAAACCAGTAATTTATCTTTTCATAACCATCTTGCACTCTCTTTTTTCCCCAGTGCTGTACGTTTAAGATTTCTATGAATGTTCCCTTATTGCATATGAAATTAGTTTCAGTAAATGTTTAGAAAGAAACACTTTATGGAAAACAATAATGACACTTCTCTGTCTCTCAGCCCCTTGTGCCCCACAGAATGTGACTGTAAGACTACAGTGTTCAAACAACACCGCCTATGCGTCCTGGGAGGGAAGTCCTGGTGCCGTGGGCTATAACGTCACTGCTGTGGGCCATGATGGCGATGTCAGACACAGCATCGTCACTGGCACCAGCTGTCAACTACCCAACATGCACTGCTCTCAGACCTATGACATTATAATCACACCCTTCTCTGAAACGTGTGCTGGGTTCCCTACCGCTCCCTACACTTTCAGTGCAGGTGTGTATAAGCATTTTCCACAAATGTGCTACAAATTGCTGTCCCATTGCTTTTTAAGCAATAAAGGCACAAACACTGTCTTTTTTTACAGGGAGAACTATATAGTGCAACACTTGATTTTGAAAGTAAAAAATCCATTCATTTTCTCCATTTGGAAATTGGTTTTGAATGATAACTTGTAAACCTACTGTACTACTGATAACCTAGACAGCCCTACTGTGAGCTGCGAGGTTGTTAATCGATATTTGCTTCTGCTGAAGCTGTCAGCCTGCATTATTTCAACTTATTTTTAAAATAATTGTGTTTAACAGTGGAATTCCTGGTGAAAAAAAACTACATTCCCCATGATGCTGTACAGAAAATTCCACCAATCAGAGAGTCAAAAAAGCAATACGCGCCAAAAGATCTCTTTAGCTCCGCCCACTCCTATGAAGCACTATGGATGGTGTAATCGAGTCGATCTCCCTAAGCTTTCAAAATAATGAAATGTTTGCATATATATGCATATTTTGCAATAAACTAAAAATATATTGTTTTTATACATGCTATAATCAACATTTGTAAATGAGTAGTTGTGTTTTGCCATCGTTTTTAATTCGATTATGCTGTTCACAGTGCTTCATGGTTCATTCTCTCACTAAAGTGAGTTCACAGTCTTGTACCTTTGTCTTTTTGTCCAATTTTCAAAAACTTTTTTGCTTCAAATCAAAGTTTATAGTGTTGTGATTCTCCTCGTAGCTGGTTGGTTTGGTTAATTGCTTATAACTCTTTAACGAATACTTTTTAAAAATCCCTATGGGAAAAATGAATGAAAAAAATACTTCGTGACCAGCGACACTGAAAAAGGGGGAGGGCACTAACACACCAGAAAATTATATAATTCCATTTTCTCTATTTAGTGCTGGACACTACTGAGTGACAGCTTAATTTAAGTCAAGTCTACGACGTTGTGGATGAACAACATTTTCTGAGCAGTGCTTACTAATGATCTGATGACTTTTTAAAGAGTTTCAAGCCCAGTTGTGTACCCTATCTGTGAAAGGTTCTTGTTATAAAGGACGCACTAGGGGGCTTTAGTTTAGTAACCATATATTTGTTACTTTAGGGACTAAGAAAACCATTTTCTTCCCTCAATAACCCCTTCAGGTTCTTGTCCTCCCAGTCACGTTGAAGTTTCTCTACTATGCAGTGGTAATGTTGGACGTGTCCTTTGGACTGCCGCCACTAATGCTGAAATGTACATTGCCACGGCAACGGGTATGGATGGCCACACCCACACTTGCACCTCCAAAGGCACCAACTGCACCTTCAGTGATCTGCACTGCGGAGAGAACTACACCGTTACCGTGGCTACGGTGGAGCGTGGCTGCCAGAGTCAACCCAGCACACCTGTCAATCTAAGATCAGGTCAGAAAACTGGACGCACAGTATTATAGGATTTGTCTTGTCCTTGTTTTCAAACATAGGCCATACACACAAATGAACGTCTTATCAAGTCCCAGTAGTGTTTGATTTTGACACAATTTCTCATTCTTCTAGCTATCTGCCCACCTTCCAATCTGGCCGGTCATACCAACTGCGCTACTAATGACATCAGCATCACATGGGACCCCAGCTCAGTGTCTGGAGTCACTTACTTCCTGTTCATCCTTCAGGTGGATGGGCTGAACTCCACCTTCAGCACAGCGCAAACATCCCACGCTCTAACAGGGTTGCACTGTGGAATGAGCTTCATCGCACAAGTCGCTGCTCAGGACAGCACCTGCACCAGTCCATTCGGAAGCCCAGCACAGATCTACTCAGGTATAAATATCAAACATTTACAGTTATCTGCTACACACAGCATTGGTCTATTACTGTATAATCAAATATGTAATAAATAACATATGGTAAGCCAGATGTTATGGCAAAATAATCCCAGACAGGATGATCTGGTTCTTAAAGGGGTTTATTTTGTGCTAATGACTATCTGATTGTACATTATCATGCTTTTCACATGGCTATGAACCAAATAAGTTAAAAAAAGAAAAGAAAAAAAGACTGTATATCAAGACGGTTCACTGAACGGTGGCGGAAAACAGTTGAAACAGCGTCCTGAGAGTCTTGTGCTTAGGACTGCACATAGGCAAAAAAATCTAAAATATACACTTTTTGAGTGTAAGAAACAACATTTATGGGCCAGTTCATGTAAGAATTTATTGCTGATTTGCAATATGTTATTGAAATGTAAATTTCATATGGGTTTCGAAACATCATCCAATCCTACTTGAAATCGTTGCCCCGTTTCCTTGCAAATATGGCCGCCAAGTGAGCTGACTTTCCTTGAAAGGAACTTTGTTTAGTGTTAGGAACCATGAAGAAACCATGGAGTGATATGAGAGATAAGAAACTAGCACAGTTATGTGGGAAATCGCTTCCCTGGAACAACAGGAGTTTCCACATTGTGTCACACCTCAGTAGAGCTGCACGATTAAACGATGAAAGATCGCGATTTGACCATGTCTATGAAAACTTTGAAAAAAATAACAACAGCGGAACATTCAAATCTAAGTCGGCGCTGCCGCTGATCCAGAGAGAGCAGTTGTCATGTGTGAAACAGCTTCACAAACAGTCTTTTCAACCTCACAGTATCATTATTTAAGGATATATAAAGGAGGCAATGTTTCCATCGCGCTATCATTGGATGTAATTGGTTATGATTGGTTATGTTTTAACCAGTGCAATCAGCTTGGTGAAATTAAAAATATCTTTGTGTCTGTGACAGACACAAAGTTTACGGAGCATGACTGATGATCCAAAATAGCCTAAGCTGACTATTAAAAAGAAAAACATCAATACACAAATAAAATATATTGTTTAAATTGTTACAGTCTTTAGTTATTATTTTGGAATTAATGTAGAAATGCTTAAAACACTAACTTGATGAGATTGACTTGGTTTTGATAAATTACATTGTTATTGTAAAATTACAAAATAGAATTGTATTTGTGTGTTTTTTTTGTTTTGTTTTTTGATGTAATGTAATGTTAATTTAACAAGAAAGATGTGTCAACATTAAGAGTAATGCAGATTAATTTACATTTGATTCATAAAAAATTAAAAAATGTGCCTCCTCTTTTCAGAACACCACTGCACACCACTGAAAAGATTATAGTTCAGATATAAACACCGATGTCTAGGGAATCAATCAAAATAGAGTAAATAACCTTTTAAAAGTAACTTGGAGCTTCAAATAACAATTTTATCGATTACATCTTTACCCCAGTAGGTAGCGACAAGTGAATTAAAAATTGAATCATTGAATCATTCAGTCAAGAGATTCATTCAAAAATGCTGATTCTCCAAGTAATGAAACAAGTGAACAAGTATTTATGAGTCAGTCATTGAATCATTCATTCAAACTGATTTTTTAATATAATTCAAATTAATTAACTGTTTTAAATAGACTGCAGTTATCTGTTCAGACTAGTGATCTCTATTTAAAAAAAAAAAAAAATCCAGATTCATGCAGCTCTACTGTTCAGTTGCATTATTTGAATAAAGTATAATATCTGGACATGCCCATATTATGCCACCAATGGCTGCTGTCACAGACAAACCACCAAATCTCAGTGGAAAAGAATGTTGAAGAATTTTCTTAACCCCTTTGAAGAAAAATTATTAAATATTTAATTAATATTATTAAATACGGTCACATTACCAAGACCGCTGAAAAAGTGTATTGATCTGAGTCTCATCCACAGCTCCCTGTCCACCCAGTAGCCTGGCAGCAGCTGCTAGCTGTGGCACAAACAGGGGCACCATCAGCTGGCAGACTGAAGCAGGGGCGCACTCCTATACTGCCAATGTAGTGGGCAAAAATGGAGACACTGTTTCCTGTTCATCCACCACCACTTCCTGTTCAGTGAGGCTTGAGTGTGGACATAAATATACGGCCACTGTGGTTTCCACGGTTGGCCTCTGCAACATTACCGCTAACAACAGCATCCAGTTTGACTCAGGTAATTTAAAACATTAATCTACAATCAAACTTTTAAAGCAGATTTTTTTGACAAAATTGGTAAAACATTTTCCTCTTTGTTTTACCTCCACATGTGTATCACAGCGCAGTGCCTGCCAAGTAACGTGATGGCACAGTTAGATTGTAATGCCAACACTGTAGCCGTACACTGGGAACACAGTTCAGACAACCCTGACTCCTATACAGCCCTGGCCATCGGTACAGATGGCACTCGGGTTTCCTGTAACACAAGCTCTACTTCCTGTTCCATTAAGAACTTGAGATGTGGCCATACCTATAGCATTGCTGTGACAACATCCCAAACTAACTGTGGAATCATTGAGGGTTCAGACTACCATATCGAGACAGGTAAACTGACTAGAATAATCCTAACAATCCTAAACCAACCCCAACCCAAAAAAAGCTGAATTATTACCCTCTATCATTTGAATCCCATCAGCCCCCTGCCAACCACAGAGCCCATCTGTTCAACTGCAGTGCAGCACTAATATTGCTACGGTCACATGGGACAATAACGGAGCAGATCAGTTTGACACGGTGACTGCGCTCAACTTTACCGGTGATGCGATAGTGTGCAACAGCAGAAACAGATCTTGTGCATTCACACAGCTACGCTGTGGAGAGTCGTACACACTCAGTGTGGTTGGATTCCATGGAAATTGCACCAGTGATCCCAGCGAGAACTTCGGTTTTGACACAGGTGAGACAAAGCTGCACACAGGTTAGGGATACTTTTCAAACTTTAGCCTGAGACTGATATAGATAATAAATACTGAGGCTGATATAGCTGATAATTAACTGATAATACAGCAGTTTTGAGAATTTTTTTTTTTTTTTTTGCAAAAATGTGATAAAGAAATACGCCAAGTTAAGTAAAACTTCAGTTGGCAATAGAATTTTTTTTTAAATGCATGTGGTGCACTTACAACAGAAGCATACAAGTGTACAGCACCGCCAATAAATATTTGAAATATGTTGATTGTACACTTGTTTCAAAAGTCTAACCATAACATGCCAGAAATGTTTATGAAAGCAAATGAAGACATGAGTGTTTGTCCAATGCATTGCACTGAATACACTTACACACTACATGATTTTAGCCCTGATTTTACGCTTGCAGACAGTTAATGGAGACCGCAGACAAAAGCCCAAAATCGGAGGTAAATTGTTGCTCATTCACCAGAGTGACGATTGCTATATTTGATTTATTAACTCTTTCCCTGCCATTGACGAGATTTTTCGTAATTTGTGACACAGCACTTCCCCACCACTGAGTTTTCCGGATTTCTATGTTTTCACTGTTATACGGTAGCGAGTGCTGTTACACATACACAGAGATGCTGTACTATTTCAGATTACATTTTAATTTCTCGTGAGATTAAAATGTAACGAGATTTCACGTTGAGGTGAAAAGCTGTCTCGTGATATAGCCATGATGGAGTGTGAGGGTGAAATTAGGATAGAATATGCCACCATTACATTTACATTACACCTCCACTGTCATTTTGCTTTTTATAGAAATAAAAGCCATTTAATTCAGTTGGATAACAGTAGCTTATATTCCATCCAGCACATCTAACACGAGCAGCAGAGTCGTACGTAGTGCAGGAATCAGAGTTCACTGATCACATGACGGAGGATTCGTTGCACAAGAGAGCCCAAGCGTCTTGACAAATGTCTGATCTTACAGAAGGCACGCTCAGCACCGCCGCTCCCCATTCACAGAGTACACGCAAACACGAAAGTAAAACGAGGGTTCAAACTAGGGTTGGGTCGATAGACGATCGCCACTGCCGATGCTGACAGACACCACAATGTTGAGTCGACATCATGAGAGAATCAGCCTTTGGGAATACAACAATGCACAAAATCTAAATCTAAAACATGGGACACTTGTTCAACAGACTTTCATTGAAGGTGCAGTTCTCTGCAGATATTTTTACTTTGTTTTTATAAAGTGAGGGACAAGTCAATACTACTCGCTGTGGTAATTGACAGCACACCACATCTTTAAAAAGTAAACTTCAGTTTAAACACTTGAAAGGTACAGGGCAAAATTCATGAAGATACCACAGGGGATTCTTGGGTTTATTCCTGAAAATCTAATCAAAACTCTCTGTGGATCCGTGGTTTTCCTAACACAGTCTTCCGTCTCTCTCAGCTCCCTGTGTGCCCACTTACGTTGTGGCGACAACAGACTGCGAGACGGCCATCACCACTGTAAGCTGGGATTCTGCCCGTGGTGCCAGCAGTTACACTGCTCATGCCGTGAACACCTGGGGAATCAACAGCACATGTACCAACACAGATACCACATGCTCTTTCTCAGACCTGGACTGTGGACAAAACTACACCCTAACAGTCACAGCTGAGGACAGCAGCTGTGTGAGCCTGACCAGCGCACCCATCACGGTCACAACAGGTACTGGTCACAGACACTTACAGCGGGATAAACCACTGTTAAACAGCCAGTTAAACAAGCAAAAACCATGTGCACATTTAGGCCCAATCCCAATTCTATTTTATACCCCTTCGCCTACCCCTTTGCCCTTCCCCTTGCCCCTTGAAACAGAGTGGCAAGGTGTAGGGATGAAAATATTCCCCTAAGAAATGGGACACCACTACTACACCATTACACACGTCATCATACCTAGTTTCTTTTATTAGTGTCCTGTAACATTTAACCAGTATGAACAGCAATGAAGTGCGCATATCAACAGAAATCAGGCGCGAGCACGTTTAACAGATTACTCGCTCCCAACGTTGTTTTGCGCTGTATTTTGGACTTAAGAAAACGGCGCTCGGTTTCAGTTCGAAAACGTATGAGCCTTCGAAGTTTCTAAGAGTGGTGAAGCCGCTTTTCCATCGAGCCAAGCTGTTTGTTTAGTTGCTCCATCTGCGTGCGAGCCGGCCGGTACGGATATGGTTTCGCTTTCTACTGTGGTGGTTAAAACTGACCTCTTTGCAAAGTAATACAAACGAGTCAGTTGTTGCCTTGGTAACGCAAGAGTTTACATACGATACGAGATGTAAATAGCTATGAAGGATGTCCAGATATTTCTTTTAACTGTATTACTCATTTGTGTTCACATCATTCAAACAGCGCATTTAGCAAGCTAGGGAGAAACTGGCAGCCAGGTAACACATAAATGATCGATCCTGAGTGGAAATATCACTTCCATGATCACTACACGCATTCTAGTAGTCGGTGTATGCAGGGAAATTTCTCATACCCCTTCGTTCGAAGTGTGGTCCCGAAAAATCTTCGTTTGAAGGGCTATCTGGCCCTTCCCCTTACCCCTACCACTCCAGCCAAAAGAGAATCGAGACACCCCTACCCCTTCACGTGAACGCGCAAAACGAAGGGGTAGGGGAAAGGGGAAGGGGTAAGGGGTAGAAATGGGATTGGGCCTTAAACATTGTGGGATAATGCCTTTAATAAGGCATGATTCCACAATAAACATTTCAAAGTAGTATGCTACTTTGTTGACATTCTAATGG
This sequence comes from Hypophthalmichthys nobilis, assembly GCA_037950665.1. NCBI lineage: Eukaryota > Metazoa > Chordata > Actinopteri > Cypriniformes > Xenocyprididae > Hypophthalmichthys > Hypophthalmichthys nobilis. Next base: position 11,584,124 of record CM075485.1, read on the forward strand.
TGGAGAAATTTCATACAGCAGCTTTAACAAAACTACTACTTGTTTGTATTACCCTTTACTAGTTCCATGTCCACACTCCAATCTTCAAGCAACTCTGGACTGCAGTGCTGACTCTGCTCTGATCTCCTGGACGCCCGGTAGAGGCACTCTGATGTATAACGCTTCTGCGGAGGGCTTTGATGTAGATCACGCAGTCGGCTGCCGTACATCTGGCTCCGCCTGCAATATTACCAACCTGCACTGCGGCAGCCGTTACCAAGTTAGTGTGAGCGGAGAAGGGCTCACCTGCCCCAGCCAATCATATAACTGGATTGCCCTCAAGTCAGGTAACAACCTCATAAGCCACTAACTTTGGTTTGTCATGATGAGATGTCTATGTAAAGGATATTTAATTGTTATAAAATGTTGACATTACTGATTAGCATGTTGCTTCTGTGTTCTTTTGCTTCTCCAGCACCATGTCCACCCACTCAGGTATCCATCCAGTCATCCTGCGACTCAAACACTGTATCGGTTTCCTGGGAAGCCTCTCAGGGATCGGTGTCCTACATGGCTGTTGCCGAGGGCAGTGGAGGTCATAGGTTGACTTGCGACACCGACCAGCATACCTGCAATATTATCGGCCTGCAGTGTGGACAGACTTATCAAATTTATGTTTCTGGTGTGGATGACGGCTGTATTGGATCCAGAAGTGAAGTTCGCATTCTTGAAACAGGTGAGACTTCTCTTTTTGACATCCATTAGCAATATGTAATGCAGCTAAAAAACACTTTATCTATTGCGTAATAGGGGCTTTCGCACCGGGTAGTTATAGGAACTATGAACGAGCCACCAGTAGGGACGGTCCCCCGAGAATTAAATGTTCCCCTAGGGCTATTTTCCTGGCTGCATTCACACCGCCAGTTGGAACTTTGAAGTGATGTAAGCCATCACTATTCTCAGCCTCACAGACCATTACGCTCACGGACCGTTGGCTGAACATCTGATGCATATCGCACACTTACCTGGAAACACCTCAGGATTTTCAAAGTCATCATCTGGTTGGTTGAATTCTAGAGAATGTCCGGAAGATGTGTGCGTCATGTTCTTTAATGGTCCACCTGGAAACAAATGCCGTGACGAAAATGAAAGCTGCAATAGAGTCAAGACCTTCTTCTACGCTTTGCCTACAACCTCCCGCTCAGGTTGTTGTGCAGGAGTAAATATATTGGCTATAAACTGTGTGTTTGCACAGCTTTTTAAAAATGTTGGGTGCCAGTGTTTCACATGGTTTCGGCCAATCAACATACACTTACGTCACTGGTAGTTCCTTTTGTGCTGGGTTAGACCCTACTCTGAAGTAGGAGCTAATTTAGTTCCCCCAAAAGGTGTTCTTAAAAATTAAATCGTTCCCAGTTCCTGCAGTGTGAACACAACTTCTGCCAATAGTTATAGGAACTATAAAAGTTCCTCGGGTGCGAAAGCCCCTAATGACACCCTTGTAACCACCGAAAACACCCTAGCACAGGCAAAACTCAACCTATAAATCACCTACTGCATTCAGTGGTCTGAAATTACTACATTAAAGCCCATGATACACCAAACCGATGGTCAGACAAAGTCGGGCCATCATTGACCATCTGTTGGCCCAGTTTTTGCAGTGTGATCCACACCACTGGCACTAATAGAACCATAACGGCTATTCGGCTGAATGAGCATGTTGAATCGGCAGCAGAGCCTAATGGTAAGACAGATCACTCCGACTGGCTGTTCAGCTTAGTGGACCAGGTCACGTGAAGAAAAATGAAAAGTCAAGAGGGCACACAAGAAGGCTCTTCTGGTTTCCCATTTTAAAATGACAAATACAGACTACTGCCAACTGCTGGTATGGAGAGTTATTTCATCTCACATAGGCACCGAAAGTATGTGCTAGTTGTCTGTAGTCTTTGCAGTGTGTTCAACATTTTGGCCCAGACGCAGCTGACATGAGGCGACACCACAGTCTTCCAACACTGCAAGTTCTTTAATGACGGTTTGGTGTGTCTGGGCCTTTAGGTTGGTGGTCCACTTGTAGTGACATTTGACTTCTGTGTCCCCTTCAGCCCCTTGTGTCCCTCAGAACGTGCGGACTATCCTGGAGTGTCAATCTACTGTTCTCAACGTTACCTGGCAACAGAGAGGTCAAGCCCATCACTACCACACCACAGTGAGAAGCAGTGATGGTCGAGTGCTGGGATGTGACTCTAACGTAACCTTCTGCCAAGTACCTCACATTCTTTGCGGCCTGACTTACAACGTGACAGTGGTTGCCTATGGTCAAACCTGCAATGGTTCCCAAAGCTCTGTGCAACATGTCACCTCAGGTACCTGTAGTAGATATCATATGCACTGTAGAATAATATTTAGTATTTAATTTAATATTTGGATGATTCTAACATCTCTTTTCTGGATTCTTCAGCCCCCTGCCCACCAGATGCTATCTTTACAGTCTTGGACTGTGAATTAAACACTGTGTCTGTGTCCTGGGACTCTAGTGTAGATGGTGTCCTCTACATTGCAAAGGCCTTTGATTTCAATAACGACCAAAATTACTACACGTGTAACACCACAGAGACCAGCTGTGACATCACTTTGACCTGTGGCATAGATTATAATGTGACTGTAGTTCCATTAAGGGATGGCTGCACTGGGGCAAATGCACCAATCCAGTATGTTATGGCAGGTTAGTCACATTTAATGTAATTTTAATGCATCATATTTTTCCATAACTAAATATTTATTTGTTTTTCTGCTGTCTGTCACAAATTTCACTTTTGGGATGTGTGTTTGTGTATAAAGCTCCTTGCGTTCCCCTCGTGTTGGATGTTGAGATGGACTGCCTGTCGGATTCGGCTTGGCTGACATGGGAAGAGTCAGCAGGGGCAGAGCTCTACATCGCCACTGCAACTGACAGTGATGGAGAGGTGTACCAGTGTAACTCAACTGAGGGCCAGTGTACAGTTGAACAGCTACAATGTGGAAGATTCTACAACTTTAGTGTCACTGCTTCTAACATTCAATGCAACAGCCCTATGAGCAACACTCTGGAATCTGAAACAGGTGAGGGAGTGAGACAGGAAGCTTTCCAGTGTTAAAATGAAACATCATAACGTTATAAAATAAAATCACACTTCCTGTCTCTTTTTCTCTTTCAGCCCCCTGTCCACCTCAGAATGTGGTCACATCAGTGGGATGTGACACTGGTACGGTGAGTGTGTCATGGGACGAGAGCGTTGGCGCATTGAGCTACACTGCCACTTTGGAACGTACAGATGGAGAGACCACCTGCTGCACGGCAAACTCCACTTCCTGTGAGGTCATTTACCTTCCCTGCGGCCAGATGTACGTCCTGACAGTCACTGCTGAGGGACGAACATGCAACAGCTCTCAGAGCATTGAGGTCATCGTACGGTCAGGTAATACACACTGACCATACAACACTGTTACTAATGCTGCTTTAAGAAAATTAATCACAAAATATGTATCTAAATTTGATATATATGTGTATAATTTATTTTATTTACTGTAACTGTTAATGTAATTTGTATGCTCTCTCTAAATCTTTATATATAGAAAATAACTAAATCAAACATCAGATTTGTAAACTGAATTGATGTCCCAAATTCTATTAACAGGTTTGCAAAACTAAAGAAAAAAAAAAAAAAATAGAATATAGCTGTAAGCAGCAATTATCGGGGTTCAACTGCTTTAAGGCCTTTAAAGGGATAGTTCACCCAAAAATGAAAATTATTCCATGATTTACTCACTCTCAATCCATCCTAGGTGTATATGACTAACTTCTTTCAGACGAACACAATCCGAGATATATTCAAAAATATCCTTAGTCCTTCAAGGTTTATAACGGTTGTGAATGGTAGGCTAAATTCTGAAGACAGAAAAAATGCGTCCATCCATAAAAAAAAAAAAAAAAAAAATCAATAAGACTCCTGAGGGTTAATAAAGGCCTTTTCAAGTGTTTTTGTAAGAAGAATATCCATATTTAAAACTTTATATATTCAAACAACTAGCTTCCGGAGAAAGACCACACATAGAATGCGGAAGTCGACTTGCCCCAAATGAATAATCCTCTGACACAATGTATGACGCAGGATGTAGGAGTATCATAAGCTTAGACGCCTCTCGCGTTTCAAACAAATACGGCTGGGCAACAAACTCAAGCTCCTCTTCTCTTATATCGAAATCCTCTGACATTTCTCTTTAAAATTTCTCATTTTAAACATATTTTTTTTTTGACTAGTGTTTTGTTTTGTTCACTCCTCTGCACCTCCGCGTTCGTCATTGCGTCATTTGAATTTATAAAGTTTTAAATATGGATATTTTTCTTACAAAAACGCATCCCTTCGCTTCATAAGGCCTTTATTAACCCTCGGGAGTCGTATGGGTTCATTTTTTTATGGATGGATTCATTTTTTCTGTCTTCAGAATTTAGCCTACCATTCACAGCCGTTATAAACCTTGGAGGACTAAGGATATTTTTAAATATATCTCGGATTGTGTTCGTCTGAAAGAAGATAGTCATATACACCTAGGATGGCTTGAGGGTGAGTAAATCATGGGATAATTTTCATTTTTGGGTGAACTATCCCTTTAAGCACATGCATAAAAAGGTATTATGTTACATTTCGCAAGCCTGTAACTACCTAGATCAGAGATGGAAAAGACCATTTACAATTTACTAAGGAAATATATGGTTTTTAATAATTATAGCGCCACCTATGGTCCGATCTCAATTAAAATTTGCATGCTTCTTTAGAATAATTAGTTGCATGTGCTCACTTAATTTCATGAAGTTTTTGTGTTTTCCTTTAGGATTTATAGGCTTTTGGGTATATTCTAAATTCGCCAATGTTCTCAGACAATCACGGCACCTTGGACCGAGACAGTGCAAGCCAGTTTTCAAGTCAATCGGACTGACTGTTGCCTATAGCTGTTTTTCATTTTATAGTGCCACCAAGTGGCCAGTCACCGGGTCCTTTTTCACACGACCACAGAATGTGCCCATACATAGGTGTGCTGATCTTTGAAAATCTTAACAATTAAATAGGTTTTCAGCGCTGTGCGTTTTAACCCCTACAAATAAAATAAGATCATTTTCTCAAAGCTAGGCACCTCCATCCACTTACTTGGGGAATTTTACTTCTTTTTTAAGAGATTCAAACCCTTTTTGTACCCTCTCTGTGAAACTTACTATATATCCTAGGGATGCTCTTTCAGTCATCAACGTGTATTTCAACCCACAGTTCCCTGTATTCCGGAGAGTCTGGTGTCCAGTACAAGCTGCAGTGATAACATTGTCACCATGTCATGGGTGAGCAATGAAGTTGGTGAGCTCTACACGGTCAGGGCCATCAGCGATGACGGGCTTCACTTCGACAGCTGCTCAGGGTTTGGTCAGTCATGTGATCTTACAATGCTGATGTGTGGTGTGCCATACACTGCCACAGTAATAGCGCAAGACAGCATCTGCACCAGTCAACCCAGTCAAGCTGCTCCAATTAGGACAGGTTTGTGTGATTTTATTGCAATATGCATTGTAAATGCTGATGAACCGGATGGTGCGGAAACATCTGCCGTAGTTACTCAAGACAAACCTGAACTTTTCTTGTTCCTAATCACTCGATTTAACTGACAGTCATTTCTCTTATGTTCAGTGCCCTGTGTGCCGGTTAACGTGAGCGCTGATGTGATCTGCCAAGGAAACGGCCTGTCCGTGTTCTGGCAGGAGAGCTCAGGAGCAGACTCTTACACGGCTATGCTTGAGGACAGTTACGGCCATCTCACCAACTGTCAGAGCATGAATGACACCACCTGTACGGTTAACAGCCTCGCCTGCGGACAGACCTACCATGTCAGTGTGATAGCGTCAGACGGATACTGTGACAGCTCGCCCAGTGCCGTCATTGACGTAGATACAGGTAAAAAAAAAAAAAAAAGCAATGAGTACGGATTTACACAGACAAACACTAGTCAAATTTCCCTAAAAGTTTCTGACCCATTCCAAAAAGACATGTTAATACTTTGTAGGCTTGTAACATTTCTCTGAAGTATGTCAATTATATTTTAACTATTTAGTTTAGAATTTAGAACTCATTTTAGAACTGTTCTTATAACAACATTTAGATTTTTGGAAAAAAGTACCATTAAATTTATTAAATGTATCAATTTATTTATTTATTTTTTTGCATAAACGATGCAAAATACAATGTGGCATACTATGAGCCACTGATAATGACATTTTCAAAAAGTTAATCTGGACCCTGCTGGCACCCTTTGTGTTTTTGATGTAGCATGTCATTTGTCTGTATTTCAGCTCCTTGTATGCCTCGTGGCATTCGGGCACTAATGGACTGTCAATCTGGTACGGCTGCTTTGTCATGGCAGCCAGGCACTGGGGCAATTCAGTACGTGACCACAGCAGTGGATGAGTCTGGTCATGCACTCAGCTGTGAAAGCAACAATACCAACTGTGAGCTGACAGGACTGGCATGTGGAGAGACCTACAACATCACGGTGTTAGCAGAAGGACAAACCTGCAGCAGTGCTGCAACCATGAGTGGATCCCTGAGGACAGGTAAGCAAAGCTACTCGAAACACCTCCTAGAATACTCCTAAGCAATACTCTAAGCAAACCCCCAGAACGGTCTAGCAACCCCACAGCAGCACACTAAAAACACTCAGAAGGCCTCAACAACCACATATCTACATCCACATATCAACATTGGCAACTACCCAAAACATCACCCTAACAAACACCCAATAATGCCTTAGAAACCATCCACAACACTCTATCAACCACCCAGAACTAGGAGTGGGACAAAATATTTATACAGCGATATATCATCATCCTTCTCAGTGCTATACGAGAATCGATACGCTGGTGCCAAATATCAATATTTTAATTAATAAAATAAGGCGCTCTAAATAGATTACTTCAAGGCGGCGCTCAACACATGAATGAGGGAAACGTGAACATAAGTTAACTAGCCTAAGAAAAATAGGTTTTTAATGGAATGGCGTTCACTCATTGTCAACACTACAAAGGGCCTTTAGTATCTTAAGAAATCATTGATGCTTTTGGGAAAGGCAGCGCAGAACAATGCTTAACAGAAGACAGAAAAACATAATATGTTTGAGTTATTTCACAATAAACAAAATTAATTAGTAGCCTACATAGTTTGTGCAATTACATTTATTTAAATTGAACATTAAAAGTTCATATTGATGTTCTATTCTGTAACTAATGTTGATACACTGTGAGAATACAAAGGTTGCATTTTATGGGTGCAACAGCCTGTCACTGGCAGTCCCTTATGAAAATGAACCATTACTACAGTGAAGGTAGTTCAGCTAGGCCTATAGTATTTGTATATTTACTCTTAGTAATTCAATAATTTAAGAAATTTTAAAATCTATAAGTTCAGATTAGAGGTATCGGTATCGGTGATATTGGCCTTGAAAGTATCTGTATCGTATCAAAAACAAAATAAGTGGTATCGCACATCCCTATTAGGGATCCACTGAAAGATGCCTGCTTTCAAACGCTCCCACGTGAATCTGTAAGCACTCGGTGAAGAATGTCAAAGATGTCTATTTACAATAGTTTTTGAAGTGTTGATAGTTTTAGAAGTGCTGATCTTTGTAGCCAATCACAGACATATATGTTGAGTGCGTGAACAAACAATGGCCAATCAGAGGTGTTTAAGAATCCACTCAACAGCGCTCAAAATGCTAGGCTATGCTGGTATCATCACATTTTTAACATTTTAAAATACACAAGTCGCTACCTTTGAAAACACTATTCCCAGGGTTATTTTAAGGAAGCTGGCAAACACTAAGATGTTCTCAGGTTTAAATAAAAGAGGTTGGTAATTTTTTAAATGTACCAGGTTTATATAAAACAAGTCGATAAGCAGTTGAAGGTGCAATATGTAAGATTTCTGTCAGCTAGAGATCGCTAGAGGCCTATTCAAAACAAAGGCACAGCTTGATGACGGCAAGTTTGAGCGCAGAATCTTGGGACATGTGGTCTTCACATCACAGCCAGTGCAAAAGAATAGGGATAGGACTCTGGAAGAAATCATGTTCATGGATGCGATTATTAACGTTACTGTAGTATGAAGCAGAGCAGGACCGAGTGTTGTGGGAGCTGAAGGAGGCCGCTGGAGCGATTGCGCAACACACGCCTCACGAGCAGCGGAACTTTTATTATGTCACAGTCGTCTGCGCCGCTTCCGCTTTTCCGGTTATGAGTATGAGGTAACACAACTCTGTTTAATCATATTATATACAACATTTGAGTGTTGTTAAAAATGATGTTATAATGTTACTCTGTGCGTTCGCTCGGCGGCTGCTGTGAGACACTTGTTCGAGACACACTGCAGTAAGCTATATCGATTTTAGAATATCATATTAAATGCTGGATGGCTTGTGTTGATAAATGGCATGCAATTAATTTTAAAACATATTGTATGATGGAGAAAATTCTGTATTACTGTTACTAAACATAAAGCTGCAACTGATTATGCTATATTAGCTACTTGACAAAATAGTATTTTTCTCTGAGGCATGGTAAAGCATGGTACCTGCAAAAAATCAAGAAAATTAGATTTAAACAAGACTAAACGTGTTGAGCTATATAACAACAATTAGTCTTCTGTCTATAAATGTAACCAAACAGTTATTCCCTTGCCTGTTAAAACGTAATATATTATAGCGTCTTTGGTGTTTCCATGGTTTTTACAAAATAAAACCGGAAACCGAGGGAAACGTGGAAATGACGCAATTGACAGGCGACTCCTCACACGTCCCTGAGCCTTGGTTAAAATTGCAATTTTCTCACGATTTACAAATAGTTGGAAACATTTGGGATGTTGTAAGTACTCAATTGAACAAAATATATAACACTGGCCTAGTGGTTTTTGGATATTTTACTGCAAAAATTGTACATATTGCACCTTTAACTAAATGTGTCAGTTTACACGCAAAGAAAAGTTTAAGCTTTTAACAAGTATAAGCATAAAATGTTTAATTTACTTAAAATGTTAAATTTAATTTACAGACTGAAAAACTTTGTGCTGATTTATAACAGTTTGGACTTTAATAAAGAGAGAAAACCTGCACTTAACCTTTTCACTGGCATTTTGTTTTCATAGTTAGACAGATATCATGATGTATCATTATAGTATTGTCTAGCAATATATTGAATATCGCAGAATTGCTGTATCACGATATTGTTATCGTGAGCCTCGTATCGTGATCGTATCGTATCGTGAGGTACCCTGTGATTCCCACCCCTACTACTAACACAGCAGTATTTTAAAACCTACTCAGAACACCTCAACAACTGTTTAACAATTTCCTGGCAATTGCCCACAATACCAGCAGAAACTACATCTAACATCCAGGCAACCACCCAAAATTGCCAGCACTGTTATGATGACTTTTGCACTACAATACTGTATTTTGCACTATTGTAATGAATTTCTTTATCTTCATTATGAACTCAGGTCCCTGTGTACCTCAGCATGTTGAAGTGCAGTACAGCCCGTCTATTGGCCAGCTGTCCTGGGACAGGAGCAGAGGTGCTACCAGATACACTGCGCAGGCTGTCGCAGATCTGGGATCAGTGTTGTCCTGTTCCACCAGTGACAACTCCTGTGTCCTCTACAATGTGTCCTGCAGTCAGACATATGACATCACTGTGACAGCACATAACAATGTCTGCCAAGGAACTGCTGTGTCTGCATCAACTACTCTAAACACAGGTGCATTCAATTTGCCATTATCCCAATGATTTTAGTGCTTTCTGTACATGCGTCCAACAACTATGTGTGCTTCACCAGAACCCTGCCCACCCCAGAACGTGCAAACCCATCTGAACTGCTCAAGTGATGTAGGGACTGTGTCCTGGGAAGAGAGTTTGGGGGCGGTGGCATACGTGGCTTTCCTGGAGGGTCGTAATGGTCAAAGCCTGTCTTGCTACACCACAAGCTCCAGCTGCAGTGTGACGGGGTTGGTCTGTGGCACTGTTTATAGCACTCAAGTGCGTGCCATTGGAGGAACTTACAACAGCACGGACAGCGAGACCGTTCTTCTCACATCAGGTTAGGGCATCTTTCTTTCCTATTTAACACCATGCCAGCTTCTATGGCTATATCCATGGCAAGAGGTATAGTTTTTCAAAAATAAAATTAAAATATAGCTGCAAGCAGCAATTAAGGGGTCAAGCACAAAGAAGGCATGATAAGTCATGCCATCATCAGACCAACTGGAACAATGAGCAATTAAAGACACATTAAGATCATTTTAGGCAAAATGGCAAAAAAAAAAAAAAAAATCTAATCAAATACAGTCACTAGTAAATTGATTTAATGGTTTATTACTTTCAACCAATAGGTGGCACTGTGACCAAATTAATGTGCTGTCATCAGTGTAATGAAACATGCAAAGTTTGCATTATAGAGCTACAGCCTCAGAGTCATTTTGGCATCATGCCATCAAATTTGTTGATGCAGTAAACAAACACAGTTTCATCTATTAACACGAAATCCATAACTTTTTTCGGCATGGTCTGAGGATGATATGGTTCAATTTTGGGGAAAATCAGACCAACGGTCTATGTCTAGGAGGAGTTTGAAAAAGTAGGTTTTCAAATAAAATCAAATGGTGGACAGTAAGTTCGGCTGAACATTGGTATCTATGTTCTCGGCATGACAGAAGGAATCTATTAAGCCCACTTTCATTATAATAGGCTAATTTAATCAAAAGTTATTAGCATATCTGGAAATTTCATTATAACTTCTGACCACAAGGCGGTGCTGCCCCGAAACTTTTTGACTACCTTCAGGGCATGGTGCCGAAGACACATACAGAGTTTTGTAATGATACACCAATGCATTCATAAAATATAGCATTTTATGACAATTCTAAATGAATGATGCCCAAAATGGCCGAAATGGGAAAACTGAGTATCAGTTTTCAGTATTCAGAAGTTATTAGCAAAAAATGCCATTTTTCATATTTCCTGACCACTACATGGCACTGCACCAAAACTGTGTAGGTAGCCTCAGGTCATGGGTGTCATATTACAAACCAAATTTGGTGGCAATATGCTAAAGCATTGCAGAGATATAGCCTCACATCCATTTTGGCATGCTCATCATCAAATTTACATGTTATTTGAAACTTTCTTTGGCATGGTCTGAAGATGATCTGTTTCAATTTTCGTGAAAATTGGAGCAACAGCCTAGGAAAAGTTAGAAAAAGTAAGTTTTTCAGATCATTCAAAATGGTGGAAAAAATGTCATGACGTGCAATCAAATCACAGATTCAAGGTTCAGAGGGGAAAAAAAAAATTAGTTAAGGTTAGTAAGGTTAGTAACATAAGCATGAGTGCAAATTTGGATAGTTAGTGGTGCTAGAGGGATTGAGTTAGAGACTCCAAATTTGCTATGGTGAGTTCAGATTGTCCTCTATCTGTGTGCCAAATTTCATAACTTTCCCACAAGCGGTTCTATGGGCTGCCATAGACTCAAGAGCGGAAGAAGAAGAAGAACGATTACAATAGGTGCCTATGTACCTTTGGTGCTTGGCCCCTAATAAGATTTTTCTAAACTATTTCTAAATTTGGATTTACTTGGTTAAAAACCTGTTTAAAAGTATCAACAGAATAACAACAGGTTCCTCAAAAGGGTAGAAGTACAGTCCAATAAAATATGTTTAATGGACGGAAGGCATCTAATTAATCAAGAACCATATACATTCTGTAATGAATCCACTGGAGGCAAGTTGAACTGAACTCATGGGCAGTTTACATGTGCAAAACTTGATCAAAACAAACAAAGACTTGACTAGAACCATGAAATGAACTTGAACAAATATAAACTCACCAAAAGCAGTTACACAAACAAAGTTAGACACCAAACAATGTGAACATGAGGGCTATAACCAAAGACTAATGACTTAAGGCACACCTGAAATAAATGAACCAATGACAAAACAGAACAGAGAACCACATGACTAAAACAGCCAATGGTTGTGTTCGACTCAAATACTTTATTGAAAGTAAAATATATCAAATGCTATTAATTAATCATCTAATATTATTAAATATCAACTGAGTCTGTAAAACATGTATTCTTTTATCAATTTCCAGGGCTTGTTTTGTGTGTTGCATGGATAGCTCAGCTAAACAGGCCAATAAGAGACCTTTAACTACTATTATTCCTTTTAATTATACTAATGTTTCATAAAAAACCTCTTAAAATGTATAAAACTGATCAGAGATCAGGTAAAACCTATAGACACTTGTTCAATGGTTTGCTGCTGTGGGGGAATCTTAGTCAATCCCAATTATTCATGGGTATATAGAGATCATCGCCCCCCAGTGGCGATCCATTGAAATATTGAATCAGTTATGATGTAACAAAGCCTTGTTTACTGAAATCACATGACTTTGGCAGTTTGATACACGCTCCGAACCAATGATTCAAAACAAAAGATTCATAAAGGTTTCGAAGCTTCATGAAGCAGTGTTTGGAAATCGCCCATCACTGGAGCGCAGTGTGCTGCCTACTGACAGCTGCAGAGATACATATATCACAGTATACATTTTAAAATATCTAATGGTATAATGGCATACTGCCCAGCCTTAAGTGTCCATAGCAGAATTGTGATTCGCCACTGTGTCTTTGTGTCTAGCCCCCTGTCTACCAGTTTCCAGTTCAGTCACTGTCAACATGGTCTGTGAAGATGAAATGGCATTGTTCAGCTGGGCCTGGAGTGGCGGAGCCGAGTCCTATGAGCTCACTGCTATCAGTAACAACGGCTACATCGCCACCTGCAACTCTCAAGAAAATTACTGTAATATCAGTGAGCTTGCCTGCGGACAGACTTACACGGTCAGGCTCACAGCAATCAATGATGGATGTCAGGTTACAGAGGAGACGGGAGTGACCTTCCAAACACGTGAGTCACCATATTTTTATTTTGCGAAAAGTATGAAACTCTCGCAATGTAACAGTACAAAATGAATATAGCTGATAACTGGACTATCAAATTAACATATTTTGTCCTTTGTACTCTAGGCCCCTGTGCTCCTTTGCATGTGAACGCAGACTTTCAGTGCCAGTCTACAACAGCTGTACTGACCTGGGAGCAAAGGGACGATGTGCTATACTACCTTGTTAGTGCCACCCTCAGCACAGGAGAAGTGGCTACAGTTTGTAACTCCACAACTGACAGCTGTGAAACGAGTGGGTTGAAGTGTGGAGTGGAGTACGCCTTCACCGTTACGGCCTACAGTACATATTGCCACAGTGACGTCAGCAGCACTGTATACATTCAAACAGGTAGATCATTCTATCTTCCAAATTTCATTTTTGTTATATAGAAGTGGCCAAATTGATGTCTGGCAAAGGAAAATTGATATCTTCACCCTTTATTCAAATAGTACTAAAAATTTGTTGCACATTGCATAGTTGAGTCAATTGTTTTAACTGTAATACAATGAAACATGACAAATTGTGTGGACATAATTTTTGTGCAGGCTGTCATACAAAGAAATTATGAACATGCAAAAACATAAGATAACCAATGAAATATTAATTATTTTGTAGTAATTGTATGCCCTTTCTTGTGAGCTTTTTGTTTTTCTATGCATTTTTCTGCAGAGTAAAATAAAACCTGTAGCTGTAGTTTGCCCTTTTTTGCCAAATAATTTTGTCAGATCAATACCTTAACCAAATTTAGTGTTTTGTTCTTCCCTTGCTAACCTGCCCTGGAGCAGGTTTTTATCTAGGTAAAAGACTGCACATTAAAACTGGACCAATCAGTTGTGAGCAAAGTGACACATATCTGATGCAATAAAACCCCTCCCCCTGTATTTCTCACACCAAATTAAAGTGATTTGACCCAACCCTAAGTTGACAGAGAAAGTTCATAGCGAGCGATGTGAGCCTGCTGAGCTTGATCTAAACCTGATTGGATTTCTTTGGTTTTGTCAACTTTAAACTTGAATCTGAGATTCAGAGTTTGTTAACAGGCCACTAGAGGCTAACTATCTTGCAGAGTTTAGATCCAAGACAAGTTTGTTGTTGTTGTTTTTGGCGTATACCTACCAATGCAACATCATTGCCGCAGATAATCAGGAAAACGGAAAAGCAGTATGGTCACACAAATCGGATCTGAACAGTTGCGATACACAATGTGGTCAGATTGCTGAACTCTGCAGGACAGCAGCACTCCAGGACCGACGTTGCCTATCCCCGCACTACAGCCTAGCATACTGCAGAAACTTGTTTCTTTGACAGGGCATGCTACAAGAAGATCCAGACTGTAGAAAACTCTATGAAGTCATTCACACTATGATAAATTTCAGATTTGTTTGAAATGATTGTCAGGTGTGTCTTCAAAAAGAAAGACAGGAATGGGGCAAAGCAGTGGAAAGTGGGAGAAAAAAAATAATCTATTAGTGTTTTCATTTAATGACACATTACAATGAAACCTTTGCATTGTCTGTTTCTTCAGAACCTTGTCAGCCAACCCAAATGACAGTTTCAGGATCATGTGATAACAACACAGTTCTCTTGAACTGGAATCACAGCAGAGGTGCACTGAGTTACACTGTGCTTATCTCAAGCAACCTAGGATATTCCAACTCGTTCCAGACGTCTGAATCTATGCTACCAGCGGAGCTTCTCTGCGGACAGACTTATACCTTCACAACAGTGGGGGAAAATGATGTCTGTGACAGCATACCAAGTGCTCCTGCCCATTTTACGACTGGTATGACCCTACACTCATAAAGGCTGTACTAAAAGGCCGAACTTACAAGTGACAAAATTGCCACAGAAAAGATTTCTGACATTTATACCACATTTGAGCTGTGTCCTTGCGTTGTGTATCAAATACTGCTTTTTTCCTATAGCCCCATGTGTGCCATACCACATTGAGACCTTCGCAGAGTGTGAGGTTAACCTGGGCGCTGTCAGCTGGGCTGGCAGTGATGGTGCAGAGATCTACACAGCCATTGCCGAAGGACAGGATGGCCACTCGCACATTTGCATAACAAACAGAACTTTCTGTATCTGGGAGGATCTGCATTGTGGGGAAATCTATGTGGTCCAGGTCATTGCCAGTGCACAAATCTGCAGCAGTAATCCAAGTGAAAGAACAATCATCAACATGGGTGAGTTATAAAAATAAAGGTATAATTATATGAAGTGACAGTGTTTCAATGTTTCAACAAATGAAACAAATTTCTAGAAATTGCTAATCGAGATGGCCTGTATTGTGTATAGCTCCATGCATCCCTCAGAAACTGGTGTCCTCTTTCAACTGTGACATGAGAGTGGGTTCCCTCACCTGGGAAGCAAGTGAAAATGCTCAGATGTACCTGGTGTCTGCAGAATCTAGCAGTGGTCACCGGATGGAACTCTCCACCAATAACACAAGTGCACAGTTCTCAGAGTTCAACTGTGGTCAGCCATACTATATGACTGTGCAAGTTGTGGGACATGTATGTAGGAGCCACCCCAGCAATGCTTCAGTACTACAGACAGGTTAGGACCCTCTTACACACACCCAAATACACAGTGCCAAAAGAAGTACGCAACTCTTTCGAAAGGACAACAGTCTTGACTATTGGCATTATGATGTCACGCTTGTTGTATGACTTGGATTGTGTCATTCTGTCTTTTTGCAGAGCCCTGCACTCCCACATCCATCACTGGCTTTATGGACTGTATATCCAACATTGCTACAGTAACCTGGATGCCAGCTGATGGTGCAGAATACTACACAGCAACAGCGCAAGGCCCAGATGGGCCTCTGGGAACATGCATGTCCTGGTCATCGAGCTGTGGCATGCCCAAACTGTCCTGCGGCGAAACATACAACGTTAGCGTTATTGCCTCCAGTCGCCAATGTAACTCAACACCCAGTGAGCTGAGTGCTATTAACACAGGTAATGCACGCAAACAGACCTACCACAACATAAATATTAGACACAAATACACAAACCTCAACACAGGTAAGGGCTTTTCACACTGCGCTTAACCCTGGGATATTGCAGTTCTAAACACTGCTTTTAACCCTGGGTAAAGAAGCGTTTCACAATGCGCTTAACCCCAGGTTATCGTCGATCTAAACACTGCTTTTAACCCCGGGTAAAGGAGCGTTTCACACTACGCTTAACCCCAGGTTATCGTCGATCTAAACACTGCTTTTAACCCCGGGTAAAGGAGCGTTTCACACTGTGCTTAACCCCAGGTTATCGTTGTTCTAAACACTGCTTTTAACCTCGGGTAAAGGAGCGTTTCACACTGCGCTTAACCCCAGGTTATCGTTGTTCTAAACACTGCTTTTAACCTCGGGTAAAGGAGCGTTTCACACTTGTAAAGTTTAGAAGGGGGTTGGCGCCGCTTTTTACCCAGAGTTATGAAGTTAGCACTACTTTTTTACCCGGGGTTATGAAACCCTGCTCTGGGTTTTGCAGTGTTAACTCTGCATTGCGGTGCCAAACTTGTACAGTGTGAAATCATGCAGTGTTAGAATGTTACAACTAGATACTTAGTAACTGACAACCAATCGCGCACCTTATATTCACACGCTTTGGGCAGTCATGGAAAAACATTGCAATGTATAAACAGTTGTTTCTTTGCGTGATAGGAAAAATGTCAAATGGCTATGGAAACTGAAAAAAACTGATTGATATTACAGTCAGCAATGTGTAACATGAGGATGTGCGATGCTAGAGTCTTTATGTAAACAGATCACATGCTGCGTTTGTCCAGTCAGCAATACTGACACCGCAAATATGCAGATAAGGATTTATCCTGGAGTTTAGGAATGCGCAGTGTGAAACTGTAGCTTATGAATACCCAGGATTAACTGTTATCCCCAGGTATAGTATGAGCAGTGTGAAATGTGAATAAAGATAACCCAGGATTCTGTTTACCAGGGGTTTAGAATGACCCGGGGTTAACTATTTCAAGTATGAAAAGCCCTGTATTGTACTCTAAAGCCTCTTTCACACATAGAGTCCAGATCAAAATTTTCTGGTATCTGTTCTGGCATTGTGTGATTTTGTTCATGCACACTGTCAGAGCTTTTCTGTGAACTTGAACCTGGTAATGTTACTATAGTTGGATCCTGGGATAAAATTTTTTAGCTTAATATGCTTTTGCTTTTTTTCAGTTGTGCTGGATTTTTCACATGCTCCTGTCTTTGGTGAATGAGGCTGAGTGTCTCTCTCTTTTGCAGTGCCCTGTGTTCCTACAGATGTGTCTGTGGTGCTGGACTGTGCCTCTGCTGAGGTATATGTGTCTTGGAACGCAAGCATGGGGGCGCTGTACTACACTGCTTACGCCTGGAGCAGTGCATTCAATTTCATATCCTGTGATAGCGCTGGGCCTGCTACACATTGCAGACTTAGTGATCTCATCTGTGGAGATGATTACACTATTCAGGTGATTGCTGTTGGAGATGAATGCTCAAGTTTGCCCAGTCAGTCAGAACACTTCCGCACAGGTACAGTTATGTCTATCTAGTTTTGGTTTTCTTGTTCTAGATCAGGGGTCTCCGAACTCTGTCCTGGAGGGCCACAGTTCTGCAGAGTTCAGTTCCAACTTGCCTCAACACACCTGCCTGGAAGTTTCTAGTATGCCTAGTTAGACCTTAATTAGCTGGTTCAGGTGTGTTTAACTGGGGTTGGAGCTAAACATTGCAGGACAGTGGCCGAGTTTGGAGACCACTGTTCTTTCACTGTTCTTCACTGGTCTTTTGATTTTTATATATTATATTATTTTTGTCTTATATAGTTGTTTTTTGTATAACAGATGATATTTTTGTTTCCTGTAGTTCCCTGTGCCCCAGAAGTTACTGCTACACACCTGGATTGCTACACTGACTCCATACTGCTGCAGTGGACTCCCACCGATGGCTCTATTTCCTACACTGCTGATGCCCGGACACCAGGGGGTCTTATCTCCACCTGCTCCAGCAACTCCACTAACTGTGAACTCAGGGGACTAGCTTGTGGACAAACATACAATGTTACCATGGTATCACATGATGGACATTGCCACAGCCAACCTGGCACAGCCCTGGAAGTTTCATCTGGTACGAAACGGGGAATTAAATAAAATGCAACACCTATATGTATCAATGTAGTAATCATTTGTTTTTAGAGATGTCCATATGATTGACTACTAGTATAATTAACAGGACACCAAACTTTATTTCATTATTTTCTCATATGAACAGTACCCTGTCCACCTCAGCAAGTGGAGTCAAATTTGCTCTGCTCTTCAAACTCTGCCCATGTGCAGTGGAATCCCAGTACGGGGGCAGAATCATATGAGGTTCATGCCATTAGCACAGGTGGCCAGATGACAGGATGTGACACGACAAATAATTCCTGTGTTGTGCCCAACCTTGTATGCGGTTCCATTTACAACATCAGTGTGCTTGCCATTGGCCACCAATGTAATGTGTCAAGGAGTTCGATCAGAACACTGCATTCAGGTAGGTGACCTCTAATAAAGCACAATACAATGCAGTTGAACTTTTTCCTTATGAAAGTGACAGCATCTTCCACCGCAATTCCAGTGCCAAATATCAATTCCCATTTTGTCCCCAGTGCCATGTGTTCCCAACCAGATCCAGGCAAACCTGAGCTGTGAATCTGGTATGGTTGATGTGTCCTGGCAGCCTAGCCAAGGAGCTTTCTCATACACTGCAGTCGCTCAGGGCAGCGGGGGCTTTGCGTCATCATGCAACAGCAACAGCACCACATGTGAATTCACTGATCTACTGTGTGGACTCACATACAGCATCAGCGTGACTGCCTCCGACCACACGTGTACCAGTGCACAGAGTCTAAACATAGAGCTGGACACAGGTAGGATGACTGTACACACATAATTCATAGATATTTACTTGAACTAATTTTCTTGTTGATTCCAATCATTATATTTATGATCATCTTGTTTGCAACCGAACAGTTCCATGTGAGCCACAGGGAATCATCACTCAAATGGAGTGTGGCAGCCACACAGGTGTAGTGTCATGGGAACAAGGAGAGGACGTTGCCTCCTACCTGGTCTATGCATCCAGTCCAGATGGGCACCAAACACAATGTAGCAGTCCCACCTCCAGCTGCAAATTAGACAGCCTGCATTGTGGTCAAGCCTACAACCTCACAATCACTGCCCAGGACAGCCACTGCGACAGCCAAAATGCCTTTTCAACATTGCAGTCAGGTCAGGAATTTCCCCATAATAACACTACTGAATATGACAGTGCTTCCTGCACTGCTGTTCAACGGCAGCACTGTGCCACTATCAGATCTACAGACAGTAGCTTTTCTGATGTAAACGTCTGTCTTTGATCTTCACTATGCTTATGGATATTAATGCCTCATCTTCCTCCACTTCCTCAGTTCCATGTACACCTACCAACGTGCAAGCATCTCTCGTTTGCCTGTCTAACTCTGCGGCTGTGACGTGGCAAAGTGCCAGTGGGGCGCTGTTCTACCAGGCTGAGGGCATCACTGTGGATGGCACCCATACGGCCAACTGCAGTAGCAGCATGACTCACTGTAACCTGGAGCATCTGCTCTGCGGACAGACATACAATGTGTCTGTGCTGTCCATGGACCATTCATGCAGCAGCGAAGAGAGTTTGTTCACACAAGTGCATACTGGTGAGTGGCACTCTCAGGCTGTCAAAATGCACACTTTATGTTAAAGATGATGTGTTTTTAAGTAAGCCATTGTAGCTTTTTGAAGATTGTAAACCAGGGGTCTCCAGACCTGCTGCTGGAGGGCTACCATTCTGCAGAGTTCATCTCCAACGCCAATCAAACACCTGAACCAGCTAATAAATGTGATCAGGGTTACTTGACAATTACAGGCAGGTGTGTTAGAGAAGGGTTAGAACTGAATTCTGCAGGAATGTCACTCTCCAGGTGCAGGGTTGGAAACCCCTAGTGTAAACACTGTGGCACTTTCAAAGCAGCCACTTCAGAACATCTTAGCAACCCCATAACAATACAGTAACCTCCACTTAGCAATGCATAGAAACATCCTGGTAGCCACCACTAAGGACAGGTGTATGAAAGGTGTCTTTCTTTTTTAGCGCCCTGTTCTCCTCAAGCCGTAGATGTGCAGGTGAACTGCTCTGCTGGCTTTATGACTGTCACATGGGAAGTCAATCCAGATGCAGAATCTTTCCATGTGAGAGCAGCGACCAGTGGAGGAGCTTTGCTGTCATGTGATTCCACTAGCACCAGCTGTTCAATCACTGGCTTGCCATGCGGACAGTCATATTCTATCACTGTGACGTCTGTCAGGGGTGGCTGTGAGAGCCAGCCAAGCACGGCTGTCAATGTTGCCTCAGGTAACTTTCACAACAACACAAAATTACCAATAAACCAAAGATACAAGGTGCAGATATTAGTGATGCGCAGATCACGGTTATATCCACAGCAGTGTTAATTTTGTTGACGAATATTTTTTGGCCAAGGACATTGTTTCACTGACGAAAAAAAGATGATCTATTGACATTTTCGTCAATGAATAAAAGCGAGATGAAAATGATAGGGAGGGACGATTTGGGAAGAGATCCAGTCAGAATGATGTCTTGCGTGGTAGATGTGCACATTTGAATTGTAAGGTGCTGATCTACCCGGCGGGTCATAAGTTGGCATACACTTGCTGCATGTCTCATAAAACATTAAAAAATGTAAACATCTGGGAGAAAGAGCAGAGCAGACATATGAATAAATCTGAAAAAGCGTGACGAGTGACGACACAAAAGACAGCTCAATTCAGTCTGGTTTTCTGTGCGCACACAGAAAGCCGCCTCTCAGACAGCGCACAAGTACTGAATTGAGCTCTTTTTCGCGTCTTTTCGCACTTGAACACACAAAGACACGTAACATAATAACATTAACGTTATCAAAATATCCAGGGTTAGTTCACCCCATAATGAAAATTCTGCCATTAATTACTCACCCTCATGTCAATCACAATGTTTACATGTGAGTAAAAGTCTAAATTAAATCATAAAAAGCAATCAAGTCTCTTCAGAACGTTTGGACTAGACCGCTCGATTCATATGGATTAGTTTTCCGTCAGACATCTCTCAGATTTCATCAAATAGATCTTCATTTGTGTTCCGAAGATGAACAAAAGTCTTACAGGTTAAATAATGACAGAATTTTCATTTTGGGGTGAACTAACCTTTTAAGTGAACGTAAACAGTTCGGAGAATATAGGATGTGTATCAGTGTATTGGATCTGTGCAGTCTAATAAACCTGCTGCTGTCCGTAATTAATGTTAAGCAAACAACAAAAGAAAAAAAGAAAATCACCCACTGCTTTTGACTGAATAACTTTAATAGCTTTAATAAGAATTACTCTATAATTTATACAAATAAATATGTCTGCTTGAAAGAATGTAGAATGTTGTATACAAGTTGTTATAATGCATATATCATTAATTGAAAAGACCATGTTCTTGTTTCTTTATTTAATTTTAAAATAAATAAAGATAAAATCATTTAGTTGACTAAAACTAGACTAAAACCAGAAAAATTCAGATGACTAAAATATGACTAAAACTAAATGAAAACTTGCTGTCAAAATTAACACTGATCCACGGACAGTCTGCCAGATGGGAGGGCCAAGTAATAAAAAATTACCTTCTGAATTAATTGCAAGTGGGTCACAGGTGGATGAGGTAAATCATTAATATGTTCAAAGCTTAATTTTTTTGTCAGGCACTAATATGCATTTGCATTTTTTCCCATCACCATGTCCCTTTAGAGGCTTCGTATGCATTGTACCCTATGTAGTGTATTGTCACAGAAGCTACAGAAAAATGCTGTTAATTATTTATTTATTTTTTTTACTGAAAGGATGTCTTTGTGGAAATGCCTATTGATCCTAGTAAGCTAACAGATTGCATTTGCATGTTTTAGCTCCTTGTGTTCCACAAGGAGAGGCAGGAAACCTGCAATGCGCTACCAACTCAGCCTGGGTGACATGGTTACAAGCGATGGGTGCAGAGTCATACTCTGTGCTGGCAGTGGAAAGAGGCGGAGCTAACTCCAGCTGCTCAGCTACAGATCTGCACTGCAATGTTCCCGACCTGCTGTGTGGAGCCACGTACACCTTCCACATCACTGCTGTGAACTCATTCTGCCACAGCAGACCCAGCAACTCCTTCCAGATACAGACAGGTGCAAACACACTCAAACAACCTAACCTTCCATTTAAAAATACAGACTGTAACTCCCAGAGCTTTCAAGCTGCATCCACCAACTGTCCATGTCTGTCAGTCACCGATCTCTGTCATTTCTGTCTGCAGCTCCATGCACCCTCACCTCCATCACTGCACACACGGACTGTTACAGCAGCCATATAACAGTTGCCTGGCAGCTGAATGAAGGATCCTCCTTCTATGTGGCCACAGCTGAAGGTCATGACCAAAGCACTTTGATGTGCAACAGCACAAGCACGTCCTGTGACATTACCGGAGCGAAGTGTGGAATGCAGTACACAATTATGATCTCTGTGTCCTCCGACAAATGCAGTAGCTTGCGGAGTCCTCCTCTTAAGATGCACACAGGTACACATGAAGATGCATTGCATATGTGTGAGATTTGAGAGCCACACAAAATATGCATAACTCACATCCACCTCTTCTCTATTTAATTCTCTTACAGCACCTTGTGCTCCTCAGAATGTCACAGTGAATCCAGTGTGTGACTCAAACGGCATGATGGCATCATGGTCACCCTCTCTGTTTGCCGAGTCGTACTCGCTCACGGCTAGCGGCAGAGACGGAGATGTGCGAACCTGCAGAAGCATCACGAACAACTGCACCCTGCTTCACTTGCACTGTGGACAGATTTATGACGTTAGCATAACTGCTTCGGCTGGAAACTGCACCAGCTTGGCCAGTCAGCAGGTCACCTTCCATACTGGTGAGATCACACGTTGGCTTTAAATGAAAAGCATTAAATTTTGGCATGAAATCTGTGACATACTGTATTCCTTCTGCTCTACGTAGTGCCCTGTGCGCCACAAAACATGAGTGTAGCGGTGCAGTGTGACACCAGGACTGCTACACTCTCCTGGGTGGAGAGCCAAGGCTCGCTGCAGTACTTCACATGGGCCCAAACCGTGGATGGACACATGCTTCACTGCGACACCACGAGCACTTCATGTAGCCTCCGTGGGCTGACGTGTGGGACACTGTACAACTTCACTGCACAGGCTTCAGATGGAACCTGTAACAGCTCCCTCACTGTGCCGGTCCAGAGGGGAGCAGGTATACAACCACACATGTCTGAGAATGTTATATGATCTATTTATCTGACGAATATACAATATACAACATAACTTTTATATCTGTTTTAATATGATATTTACATTACTACAAGAAATTATATTTTGCATAAAGAAAATTACATTTCCTTGTGTTCTTGTGGCATTATTTTCAGGATATTTTCAGTCAACCACAATTTCTTTCCCATATTACATTTGCATGTTTTAATTTTGAGTGTTTTTTTATGATTCACATATTTCAAAGTAGCGTAGAGCTGCACGATTCTGGAAAAATTGAGAATCACGATTTTTTAGTTTCGAAGAGAGATGATTCTGAAGACAACTAAACAAAATAACATGCAATTTACTAGAGGTTCTGACAAAGTGTTAATTGCTGCAGTCTATTTAAAATTTGAATTAATGAATGAATCAATGACTCATTCATAAGGGTGTAACAATACCCTCATTAGAGCTGCACGATTAATCACACGATTAGAAAAATAACACTGAAATCGCGCTTAAACGCGATTCTTAGTGCGATTATGAAATCGCAAACCTGCAATTTTAAAAAAAAAATAAAATTATGCGCAGCTTGTCAATGACATATGGTTCCAAATGCTAATCCATCTGAAAGCACTGCGAGTTTAAGTCAAATGACTGATAAATTTTTTCCCAGTTACTTGTCATCACCTGCTGGTGTAATGATGTAATTGATACAATAGTTATTTGAAGTGAACATGTTACTTACTACAGGTAATTTACAGTATTTTGATCGCTTCTGTAGACATCAGTGTTTATATCCAAACTATAAACCTTTATCCCGGTTCTTCTGTGATAATCTGAATTATTGTAAGACAGAAATAATGATACTGTGAGGTTGAAAAGACTGTTTGTGAAGCTGTTTCATACATGACAACGGCTCTGCTGGATCAGCGGCAGCGCCAACACAGATCTGAATGATCCGCTGTGATTTCACCAAAGGTTTAATAGACACAGACGAATCATTGTAGTTTAGGAATGAAATCACGTGGGTGTTTGAATCAAGATCGCAATCTTTGAACAACTAATCATGCAGCTCTAAAGTAGCGATTAATTAGTGTAATCTGTATGTACAATTTATATATCATTTTGTTACGTACTTTTGTCATTATCATTAGGTTTTTAAAAAATATTTCTATTTCGCTTTATTTTTATTTCAGTTTGTCATTTTAGTACTTAAAAGTTAAACTTGCAACATTTCTAAAGGGCTTTTCACACTTTAAAGCTGCAGTCCTTAAGTTTTGCCTCTTTGTTGCCATCTCTGTTTGAAACCTGCAATTGCAGTTATTTGCCGAATTATCATCTTTACGTGGGTTGTGTATCGGCACGGCTCCTCAGCGCGGATGAATCTAATGTTTGCTGTCAGTCACCACATCGGTGTGGATACTGTGCTTCAGAATCACAGATTCTACGTCTTGGAAGTATGACCAAAATAAGAATTTTCACTGGAAAATGTAATCTGAACAAGTAGCTAAGTAACATGTCTGCCACTTTTGTTCTGACCAACAGAAAAAAAGCATTACAATAGATAGCGCGGCTGCCAATGGTGATTAAATCTAACGATCGCTTAGCTCGGATCATGTCAAACTATGCAAATTATTATTATTGTTATACTTTGTTCTCAAATTGTTAATGTTAACAACATCAGCATTGCATGACTGTGTATTTAGTGTGTATTAGCGTTACCTGTAGATTTCAATTTCTGTAGCCACTCCGACTGCAGTCCGAAGTCTTTTGATTTTGACTACGGGTGAATCTCCAGTTGTTACTGATGATTGTCATTTGGCCCTTTCTGGATTACAATTCACCATCAAAATGATCATTTTAATTATTGCAGCTGCTGAAAAGGCTATAAATGATCCGCCGCCTGTAGCATCCTCACATGCCATATACATGCCTACTAGCAGGGACTCGTGCTTTATGGAAACAGATATGACGTAATGACGCAAAGAGGAACAGCTGCATACTCAAATTTCCTGCGGAAACCCACCAGTACCATCCGAATTAGGAAACATTATTACAAGCTTACCGTTGTGAATCGGGCTAAGGTAAGGGGATAGCTTTGAACACTGGCTGGTTATGGACTTGCTCAAAAATTGATTTTGGATCATTTTTAACCAAAAAAAGTTACGGACTGCAGCTTTAAATAGTTAACCCTGCGTCATTTTAAACCCCAGGTAAACGGAATCCTGGGTTATCTTGCTTCACGTTTCACATTGCTCATAATTTACCCGGGGTTACAATTAATCCTGGGTATTCATAAACTGACGTTCCACATTGTACATTCCTAAACCCTGGGTTAACTTTCTTATTTGCATATTTGTGGTGTCAGTGTCATTGATTGGATAAACGCAGCACGTGACCTGTTTACATAGCTCTAGCATTGCGTAGCTTATCCTCGTACTATCGAGTTTATACTGAATGATCATTTCGGACTATAAAGGTAAGAATGAAAAGGTCTCTTTTTCACTCAAATTGTGTTTTTTGTCAGCATTTGACATTTTTCCTCTCAAACGCTGAATTTACTGTTTATATACAATGCGCAGTTTCCGTGACATATGACACTGCATCATTTCACACTGTACAAGTTTGGCACCACAATGCGGTGTTTCATAACCCTGGGTAAAAAGCGGTGCTAACCCCGCTTCTAAATTACAAATGTCAAACAATCCTTTATCTGGGGTTAAAAGTGGTGTTCAGAACAATGATAATCCGGGGATAAGCACAGTGTGAAAAGCCCTTAATGTTAGTTTTTCATTTAATATTTATATTGCAGCTTTATTTTACTTTGATAGTTTTACTTTTAGTCATCAATAACAACCCTGTTGTTAATTAACTCTCTGTTTAACTCCCCTGTAGTCCCATGTCCTCCGGGCACCGTGAGGGTGAGAACCCACCTGATGGGCGATGCCACTCTAATTAGGGTCTCCTGGAATTCTGTGGACTGTCCTAATGTCACGTACCTGGTGCAGGTGACCGGCCATATCCAAGACAACCCACAGTCCAATATGGATGTGTCATCCTATTGGACAAACGGCAACTACTTTGAATTCCCTGTGCCCTGTAGCACCTCTTACAATGTGACAGTCCTTGCACAAAACTCAGCTGGGACCAGCAGACCATCTCAGACTGTTACTGGTGTCACAGGTACCAGACCACAGGTTTACCTTTGTTAAAAAAAAGTTTAAATAGTCTATGGAAGACTGATTTCAAAAGAATGATATCATGTCACTATGATATTCTCTGACTTGATCTATTACTATTTTCACCTTCAGTACCCTGTCCGCCGACTGACGTCACCTTCATGGGTAATCATTCCTCCGCCACAGTGTCCTGGAGCTCGTCAGTTCTGAGCACAGGATACAAAGTTTACCAGTTGCGCTTTGACGGTCAGGTGCCCGTCTGTCTCACCTCAGACCTCAGCTGTCAGGTCTCTGGCCTGCTGGCCTCTGATGTTGCTGTGACAGCCTGGAACAGTGCAGGAGAGAGTCTTGCCTCTAGAGTCCTTACTGGTAAGAAGAAATTAGGACATGTGGTTCATAACTAAGCCCAGACATATTTTTTGCACTGATTTTGGATGATTCTGATTTTTATGTACTCACTCAGTAATTAAATTTGGTTCATTTTATACAAGAAACACCTAATAGTGTTACATAATGTAGCTTGAAGATGTATTGACAATATATTTAATTATGTAAGGTATAATCCACAGCCTCGCGAGTACCATTCAAATGGTTTATTGCACAGCTAGCCGTGAATTATCCTGGTTATACCATGGTCATTTGCTGGGCCGCATTAATGTAAGGGCTTATCTGGGCTTAAGCCCAGGGCCCCGGGCTGAGGGAGGGCCCCGGTGATGCCAGAAAAAATATAACCACATTTAATAATGTGTTGACTGTCCCTTTAACATAGTTTTGCTTTGAATACGTTAAGTGCGTCAAGACCTAGTCAAGACGCGCCGCGTCTAGCAGCAAGCAACTCACAGGTATCGCACACCGGACGCATCGCTTTCAGTTTAAAACAGCAGCCCAAAACAGTTCAATTTAAACCAAACAGGCAAAAGTTCGCTTCAATAAAGAACAAAAAAAGAAGTGGCGTTGATGAGTTTGAAGTTCTTTTTGAAGACACACCCAACCCCCCACCCCCCTCCCCCCACACACATATATATGAACTAGGACGACTATAACACAGAGCAAGTTTATGCAAATGTGTGAAATAAAATCAATAATTCAGCCACAAAGTAGTAAAACAATGAACAGCAAGAAAGAGGTTACACACAAAAACATCGAGAGTACAAAACAGGAACACCCACTCAAACAAACACTCACTTACACACATTCACAGACACACACACACACACACACACATCACACCAATATACACACACAAATGAACCGGTTTGGCTGTAACAATATGGTAAAACTGAGCCAAAACTCAAATAAGAGGTTGAAATCAGATCAGACCCAGATTTATTAAGCTGTAATAAAACATACCCGTTCATTTTCATTGACTTTTGTTGTTATGTGTGACAAAATGCCCTCCTCTGTGTTCAGGTTTGACTGTAGTAAAATTAATGCAAAAACCGACACTTCAAATCAACATTTCAAACCAAAAAAAAATCTAAACCTTGACAAAAAGTAGTCTTTGAGAATGTCTAAGTATAAATCCAAATCCAAAACTTAATAAAAAATAAGCATCTGTGTCTAAAAACCACTAGAGAATTTATAAGCCATTTTATATAGAACTATATAGGAATCTAGTAGTGACACCATGGCATTGCATAAGTTTTTCTTTTTTTACTCCCACCAAATGGCACTAATCTACCTTCAAAAAAATAGATTTTAAATGCTTTGTCTCTATTTTAACATGGAATACTGCTTTTAATTGAAAAATAATTTAAATATATATTAGGAAAAAATTGTGTATTATTTTCAATGGGGAAAAATAGCTAATAAAAATTGTATAAATATTGCATAGTATCGTAAAATACCCTAAAAATTTTATATAATAATCAAAAAATATTATTGAACAAAAATGTATTACATTGGTTTTCCTGAAAAACAAAAAAGTTACTTTTAAAGGTTTCGGTCACTTTTGACCGTAAAGAAGGCAAGTGTGACTCCTAAACGAAGAGGGCCAGAGGGTTAAGAAGATTGAGTGAATGTAGGTAATAGTTCTGGTGTATGAAGGGCCCACTCAAGAGGTAACGTTAAAGCCCAGGGGCCCCTTATAGTCTTAATGCGGCCCTGGTCATTTGCCAGCATTGACAACTCAAAGCCGTTAATGATGTTTGCAGCGCAAAATGTGACAGGGAGGTTAAAAATGGCGGTTATTTTCGTCAGTTACGACTCGTTAGATCAAGCATTCTGCCCGCTTTGAATCAGACATAGAGATAAAGTAGTGCATAAATTTAAACATTTATTGGAATGAATGAATGAATTATAGCATTTATTTGAATTCATTATTGAGAGATGCATGTATGAATTACCGTAAAGTTGTCTGGGTCTGTTTAGCGTCTCACTATGTTAACAACGAAGCTGTGCGTTTAATTACTTCAAAACCAGCGATGTTGCTGAGAAATATAATGTAGCGAAGTTATTTTATGAATAAAAGTCACGAGGCAGCGTTGTTAGCAGTTTCTCTGTGCTCCTGAATGTTTCTGTGTGTGTTCTTCACATAGACTGTAAAAAAAACAGTGCATTAATATAGAACAGTGATTAAACTGAGTTGGAACTAACTTTACCTGTGCATTAAGTAAGCAATAAGGTTCGAGAGACTGTGCTGTATCGTGAATAAGAGTGTCTGCTACCCCTTCAGCCGTGACTTATTCACAATACAGCACTAGCCTCGAGTACCTTATTGCTTTTATAAAACGGTTACCACACAATACTAAAGATTAACAATATTAAAGCCAAAAATATGTATCAATGCAACTTTCATGAAGTAAATCACTAAAAGCCTTCCTTTCACTGGAAAAAGTAGTCCCTGACCGTGAACAGCAACAGAAGTTACATTATTATGCCATTAGATGGCGGCAAAGACTGTGATTCAGTCAGTAGTGAAGACTTTTATATTGAAAGAACTGAAACTTGTTGTGAGCAAGACACAACTGAAAAGAGCTTTGACTAACACTAGGACTGACCTGAAGGAAAATGCTTAAATGCACTCGATCTCTCTCACACAATACATAATACAGTGAGATTCAATGAACAATATCAGTGAGAACAGACATATGTTTACGTTACTAAGGGTGTTGTGTAGTGATACATAGAACCTTTGGGTGAAGCGGTTAAAATAATTTATCATGGATAAAACACAGCTACTGACCAACCAGAATCAAGGACTGTAACTAACCGTTTTATATATGCTTTAATTGCACACCTTCCAGCCAATCAGAATCGAGTATTCAGACAGACCATGGTATAATTATTTTAATGAACTGAGAGAAAAATGTAAACTATTTTTGTGGAACTTGATCTTTACTATTATTTTAACCATATGTATTACTTTAAGTAAGTGCATATTTGACAGGTACATCTTTATTTAATCTTGCATGTGCAAAATGAAACAATATTAACTCAAATCTTTCACAGGCCAAAACCGTCGAAAGAGAAATCTGAGATATGCAGAGATGAATGCAGCACTGACTCCTGGTGAGATGATCTACAGACACATTCACTGCTCAATAATTAAGAGCACAGCAATATATAAAAATAATTATATACAAATATATGGTAACACTTTATTTTACAGTGTCCATGCTACATGTAGGCTACTTTGTAGTACATTTTATATGTACATAGTAATAACAGTAAATTACACATAATTCCATGAAACTAACCCTAAACGAAACCCTATTCCTACATGTTGTTAATTAATATTACTCAAAAGGACACCTCAAAATAAAGTGTAACCAAATATATACAGATATACAAGACTTTAAACATTCTTTGAGGATGAGAATTGATTTTCATGATGCTAAAGGTGGGTGGCTTTCACAAAAACACATTCAGGGCAAAAAATAAATAAATAAAAATAAATAAAATATATTTTCCATAAAGAAAATGTATTTTAGAACCATTAATAATATTTTTTGCATATTTTCATGACAATTAAGCATGTTTTCTCTGAAAATTCTCATAACTGAAATAAGTCTGTATGTTTGTGTTTTCTCATTAGATTCCCTTTATAAAATACTGTAATACAATGTTTTTGTTTTATTTTGTTTTTTTAAATTATCATAAAGGCAGTACAATAAATACAGCTATGATACATATACAGTATATATAGTCGTGGTGAAATATTCTCCGGACAGTTCTTATAGCATTATATACAAACTGAAGTCAAATCTTAAATCAAACACTGTTGCCTCCGCAGAGCAGCTGTCCGTCCCTGAGGTGAAGGTTGCTCGTGTGACAGGACAGTCACTGCAGGTCGAGTGGTCTCGGGTGACAGGCGTGGATTCCTACACTCTGATCCTAACTGAGGACACCCCGTCTCTGCCTGCGGAGGAGGTTCTGTCCGTGTACAAGACTGAGATCGCCACAGTTACTGACCTAAAACCTGCCACACGTTACTGCGTCATCGTGTCTGCCAAACACAACAGCATCCAGAGCGCCTACTCCCAGCCTGTGTGTGTCACCACTGAGTAAACTGGCTTCCTGCCGGGTGGACTGTACAGGGATGTAGATACAGAGCGTTCAGATCTCTGAACAAGCATCTTCTCTTTCTAATGTTCCATGATCACTATGAAAAAGACAACAAAATCAGCCTATTTGTCCTATCAGAAAATCTAAACAAATATATTTTAAAATCCTTGACTGATTATGTCTATTCCTTTTCTAATGAACCTAATCATAATAAAACAAATTATTGAATTTCTGTGATGTAATATCTAAAATATAATCATTTCTGTTGATTGAAAAGCAAAAATAAGGTCACTTAAAATGAAGAATAAATGTGATTGACCATATGTAACTTCTAGTTTTTTAAGAAAGTTTTGCATTTATCTTAGTCATTTTCTGTAACCAGATCATAAAATGATTAAATCTTTATGTAGTTAGATCAAATAAATGGTTAATTTATCAAGCATTATTTTTAAACTATACATTGTATTTTCTATCTGATGTATACAACTTACATAGCTTTGTAGCTTTGTTATCAGTCTGCAGTAGTACTTTTTATAAAGCCATATGAAAGAATTAAAGTCTGTGAATGAAAACTTCAAAGAGTTTGGTTCAAATGAAGAGCCAAGCGACGTACTAATAACTTGCATCTTCATCTTTTCTTATAATCTCCCATTATAAAGCAACATGCTTTTCTTCTTCTAAATGATTTTTCTTCAACAATCTGAAATCAAGATGTTTTTTGAGGGTGAGTAAATGATGACAGAATTTTTATTTTTGGGTGAACTATCCCTTGAAACAGGTCGAGCTTCAGCAGCTGTATATGTTCCACATTTCCAAGTTAAAACTGGTAAAAGAGTATCTGACCAAGTAGGAATTTATTCAACAGAGATGGCAGCAATTTTATTAGCTATAAATCAGGTGGATGGAGGACAATCTGCCAATGAATGCGATGATATGCTCAGATTCATTCTCTGCATTATCAAGCCTTATTAGCAGGAGATCCTCAAGACAAGACATCTGTTGTGAAATTCTTCTAAGTATAGAGTAAATAAATTAGGCAGTGGGAGTGGATGGAAATGAGGAAGTTGATCGTTTAGCAAAGCAGGTGCTGAAATTATCACATATAGAAATGAATATTCCACTAAGTGAAGAAGAAGTTAAGGCCAAAAGATGGCGGTAATGCTATCGTTTGTTTGCCAACCTCCATAAGAAAAACTGGGCATTACACACTAAACGACTAAACGATCACACACGACCATCAAGTCATTCTTAACACGACAAATTCACGCAGAAATGTGGCTCAGTGGTACGAGAACGACAAACGAAAACAATACGTGTTCTCAAAGTCTGTGCCTATCATACACGATTTCCTGCGAAATCTGTCATCTCTGAGTGCCCAAAATGTACTCCTTAAGACACTGTAAATCGGGGCAAAAATCTGGGCAAAAGTTGTGTATTCCTGCTTTAGAGCTGGGCATCTCCAAACACATGAGGGTTTACATGAAAGGGAAGCACTTTTTTCAGACTGTGACAATAATACTGGCTACATGAATGGATAGCCCTTTACCTTTCAGTAGTTGAACTCCTTCTTTCACTAATGGCTATATATGGCCCTGTCATTCAGTCTCACTTGTTCCTCCTTGTTCAGTAGGCTCATTTAAATTTCACTGATATTTTGGCTAAATTTCAAAGTTTCTAGGCACCTGTTGTTTTCACCACAAGCAGCTTGATGACGCTGTAAGTGATACTGAACTGGGCTGCGTTTCTCAAAAGCATCGTGAGCTGATCGTAGAGACTACTGGTGCCAATGGTTCTACAATCTACTTAAGCCCTCGGTAGGTTGTACTTCGTTTTTTATATGTGTATGCTAGTGTACACACAGTCGAACACACAGCCTTGGAAAGTATACTTCACTTGACACGTACACATTCAAAGCATGCACAGTTTTGAGCAATCTCTCACCACGAGTTACATCTTTGTATTCTTTTATGCTAGAGTTGTACAAATGAGGGTACTTTCTAACCTCTTAACACAATCTCTCGTCTATGTAGGCCTCCATTGTCGCTGTAGCTTGCATGTGTTCCGGTCTGTTCTGTTTATGCAGGTTTTCTTTGACTACCTTGTGAATCGACGCCCCCAGGGCACAGTTGCCACCTTGTGGATCAACTAATTACTGCAAAAAAATAAAATGCGCATGTGCGACCTGTGTGTACAAGTACATGCGGTTACAAAAATCCGACGGTGTGCGTACAGTACATGTCTCATACTCTCATACTACATACTCTTCTGATGATCTATACTCTTCGCACACTGTACTTGCCTACGCATAAAAAGTAAACTATACTTTGGGCTTTAAGCCTCGATTATACTCCAGTTCGTACACGGACAGCACGGACGTGGACTACTTATCGGGATCGGCTCGGCGGACGTGTTCTACACATGTAGATAGCAAAAAAACGCAGTAGATAGGCTTGAACAGTAAAAAACATGGGGTGTGTCTCAATCAGCTCCCGAGCTCGTGAATCAGTATATCGTGTACACGAATTCGGACACTGGTAAGGACAGTAAAGGATGCTGATTCACTACACATTGGGACACTTATGACTCTATTTCCGGCAACGTGACAACATCTTCATTGTGCAACATCACTACTGGTATTATGAACAACAGCAGAGCTGATATCTTTCTGACATTACTTGTAATGTTATTTGAGTTTATTATGATAAATTCTTTGCTTGTTACATATACGTGCAACATTTTGGCCGTAAATAAATTAAAAATGTTAGCTAGATTATGTTCATTACCTGTCTAGTGATGTATGTTTATGCTGAAATATAATAAAATAATGGTTTGTATTTTTAAAAACATCTATCGCTCGTCCTTATGTGTAGTGAGTTGGCTCAAGTGATTAATGCTGCGTTCCAGGCAGGTTTTTGAGCCCGTAAGTCACGACTTTGTAGCGTTCCATGCAAGTCATGCCAAACTGCCTGAGCGCAAGGAATTGTGGTAGCTAGATGTAAACAAACCAGCATGGTGGACCATATGGGGAATTTACAATAATTTCTATGTGTAGGCGTAGACGTGATGTAGACGCCTTAAAGCTGGTGTTATACTTTCCGCGTGCACGAGTGTGCAATGGTCCCTTAGACTGTAAAAAAATATGGACGTAGTGTCCGTGACGTCACCCGTAGATTTCTGAAGAGCATTTTTGAGGCGGGACATGATAATATTGTGACCATAGTTGCCAAGTCCGCTTATAGTACGCGAATTTGGGCTTCTTTTTTGGGCAAGTCGCGTTAAAAAAATCACGGGTTGCGGTTTTTTGGGCTTATTTAAAAAAATGTGGTTGCTTGTTAGGAAAATATGATAAGCAACTTTGTTTCTTTACATTTATGGTCGCCATTTTCTTCAATACATTGATTGACACTGTCTAGTCACAGCTAGCCTAATAGCCAATCAGTGCAGTAATACAAGCCTGTAATTCGTCCTCCCACATCCCGCCTCCTTCTCCCCCTCATTGGAGAAACATATCGTTCAACATGCAGGCATGTGACGTTGTAAATTCAAGTAATGAAGTAGACGTAAATAGACGCATGTAACGTTACATTTTCACAAACAATGTCAGCACCAACAGATGGAGAGGAAACATGGACGGTGCAGTGAGGAAAGGCACAAAAAATATTTGTATAATGTATTTATCATTACAGTTTATATATATATATATATATATAAACTAACAGTAGGCACGGTTCAAATTTATTTTATTATAAATATGTGGCTATATTACAGCGCTCCCTTAGTGTTGTCTTTTTCACGGTTTGCAGTGTGTGTGTGTGTGTGTGTGTGTGTTCACTACTCACTGCTCCTAAATGTGTGTGCACTAACTTGGATGGGTTAAATGCAGATGACAAATTCCGACTATGGGTAACCATAATTGGCCTTCACGTCACTTTTTCTTTTCCATCTCCAAACCTATTCTGTTCACAGCTGATCGGAGGATATAGTGCGTACTCCTGCTTTGTTGTAATTTGATAATTTTTGTAAAATAACGTGTTTTTGCTTTTCTAACTCCGAGTGGTTTAATATGTTGCAGGCTCATTTATTGATAATAAATAATTGATAATAAATAATATTGATGATAATAATTAATATAATAATATTGGGCTTGTTTTTGAAGCTGCGCTTGCTTATTTGTCTCGTGAGAGTTGGCAACTGTGATTGTGACTGGTTACTGAAACCACGCCCGCCTAGCTCGACGTGATCATGTTAGAGCTATCTATCTATCTTAGATACTATCTAAAATATTAATAAAGATTACAAGTTATATCATTAGAAAGTTCTAAAGGTTTACTGTCAATATACGGTGTCTTTTTTACGATATAGATGCTCCAGCATCAGTAATTAATTTGTGTCGGGTGTGCAAAAACATGAAAAATCAAACGGGACTTCATACCTTTATATAGCGATCTTGTGTGGCATATAGTGCTTGTGTGGCACTTGGGTAAAATGTCCATGAGTGTCCACTGAAAAACAAAAAAACAGTACTTTTTGTCCACAAAAGCGTTAAATCCATGAAATACTGATATATTATCCATTGTTTGCATCACATTTCTTCTGAAAGATCTGCTCTCTATCATCGTTCTTCAAGAAATGATGCAAAATATAATTTTTCAAAATAGTGCAGCAGTTTTAGTTATAATATCCAAGCAGTGCTGTCGGAGTTTAATATTCTCCCGCCATTGTCATTGTAGTAAATCTCACAAACAAAACTTTAAGACAATGCCACGATCCAACAGCGTGTGTTCTGTTTATCTTCCGCATGCGTGCACATCTACACAGACACACATCTGTCTCGAGTCTCGACCATTAAGGCAGCAAGCCATATTATTTTAGAATTGTATAAAATAATCCCGAAAAAAAAAAAAGCACAAACACGGCAGAGATGCAAAATTCAGTGGCTGGAATTAGCTGAGGTGACGGCTCACAGACAGCAGCAGCAATCTACCTGTCACTCAAGTGGTCACGCCCTTAATTATGCAGAACTTTAAGGCTTAATATAATTTATAAGTTATAAAAAAAAATCACCCCCCTCAGAGTTGTCATGAAGGGCAAAATTAGCAGTATAGACCAAAACCACAATTTGATCCAGGCTGTAAACATGTTTTTTCTGCTGTAAACTTGGCCATTTTAACATGTGGGTCAATGAGATTCTGCTCTCTTTTGCAGACTGTCCCTAGCGGCCAGTCGGTGAATTGCAGTTTAAGTCACTTCCGAATTGGCTTCACGAGAAACTGGGGGAGGTTGCCGCTTGGATGGTCCGCTACGGTCCATGTGACAAAAAAAAAAAAAACATCATCAGAGGGTGTACGCGGAGGCTCTTTGCGGACATCCGCATGCCTCACACTTTCTACAAAAGCACCAACTGTGCATGCACTGGAAAAACAACATTGCTGGATGGAGCACCTATACGGAAAAACATTAGATTCTCCATTCGTTTTAACCAATAAAAAATGATTGCGTCTTTCAGACACGACTTGCTTTTCACGTTAGTAGTTCATTTAATGCGGGTTCTTTGGCGTTATTATAATGATATAATATTTACATAGCGTAGTAATTGTAAATTTATCTGTCTCACACGTGTCCCGCAAAATCACATCTACTGTCCTGCAACAGATCAATAGCCAGGTGGTCACCCTACTTTTAACAGTTATAACAGTTTAACTGTTTTATAACAGAGTTATAAAAATTAAGGGTGGGAGACAATGTGGCAAAATTATAGTAAATAAACCATTTCATTTTATAAATTAGTTAAAGGTAATTAAAAAGACACAATAAAAATGCCTTTTTAAGGCATTGTTTTGTATACAAATGCCAATATCGTGCCAAAATCTAAAATGTTCCATAACAACACCCAAAAATCGTATAGTAGGCCTAATACACAATGATAAGAAGAACATGGACAAAATAATGAACAAAAATCACAGAAATAACAAACGCAAACATTTCCAGTTGCCTACAAATTTTACCCGGCCAAAATAAACACCAACGTCATGGCGCCTGGTTTTTTGCGCGATGACGTCATCGACGCGCGTCCCAGCCGGATTGAGTATTTTTGGACAGGACAAACGGTGATGATTGTGTATATTATCATACAGCAGTGTGATAAAGTGTCCCGTTTCACCGTAAAACCGGACAAGTGAAAAAACACTCGAGGGGTGTGAGTGAGTAACGCGGGGAGTTAGTTGACATAGTCTGTGGGAAGGTGAGTGGTTTGTTTATGTTGACTGAAGACAGAAAGTTGAGCTAGCTAATAGGCTAACCTCAGCAGAAAATAAATAAAGTGAAACAAAGTTAAACATCTACAAAATAATGGTCAAAATATCACGACTACGGTCATGAGGACACTTCTTAACTTCATTCTGTTATGTATGAAGTGTCATTAAGTTTTTGTGGTTGTTTAAGGTTTTCACTTCTGTCAAACTTATTGTTTTGTAAACATTAAAACCAACGTGTGTCGAGAAACTTTATGGTTAAGTTTAATGAAGTTCTAAAGATTGTATCTTTTTGGTTTACGGTTTAATGTGGTGTCATTGCTAGAAAGACTTGTAGCACAGCAGCAACACATGAGTCAAGAGGGCCAGTTTTGTTTATGCTAACTAGGAAGACTGTTGAATAAAATCAAGACAGCAATAAAGCTGGAGGGAGTCTGCCAAGATCTCAAGAGAGGTTTTCATTATTGAATTAATGCTTTTTTTCAGGGTGCACTACATGGACTCGCACTGTGGATCTCATTATAAGATTAAATACATCAGTTATTAAGGATGTTTTAGGATATCTAGTTTCCGAACTTTCTTAAGGTGTCATAGGATAAATTCAGGTAAATTTGGGCAACTAATTGATTTTGAAATTATGTTTAAAAAAAGTCCCTGATTACCTTTAAAGTAGCGCCAAGATGTATTCACAACATGGGATGACCTATGATAAATTTGAAGATAATTAATTTTTAATGATTTTTAAATGATATAATTGTTGGTCTATTTACACATGGTTCAATGACAAATAAAGCTTCAAAAAAGGCATTCAAAATAAAACTGATTGAAAAACTTAGTCAAATCTTAGCAAAGTAACCCTGTGTCTATAGTGCCTAACACATTATTTTGTGGTTGTGAATTTTATTTATATTAATTTAGAATTATTGCATCCCAGTAGCAAGATATTTAGTGTCTTTAGCATCTGATTTTAAAGACCGAAAAATACGAGTATAATACAAATATACCAGTAAATGCATTCAATATAATAACTAATCACAATCTAGTTTTCAGCAATTTGTTCTCTTTGACCTATTATTTGTTGGTTTAAATCAAGAATTTACATGGTTGCACCACCTGATTAATATCAGTTGTGCTGCCTGACAACATTAATAATAACAGGGAATATGCTGAATACTGGATTTTATTTTTTTATTTCAATTACAGATACAAATACAAGTGTTTTATTCAATAGTCTCTATTGAAGTAAAAGTAGTAAATTGATCAAAAACAGAATAAATCACATGACATCACATTCGGCTACAGTGTAGTAGAATAATCTTGGTTAGATTCACTGCAATTGATTGTGTTTGAATAACAACAAAGTCGTGTTTTATATTGATACAAAAACAATCATCAGATTTAGTCAGTTGAGAATTTTAAATTAAAATAAAATATAAAAAATGCATTCATCAAAATGTTTAAAGCATTAAATGCATAGCAGTTTTAATGGAACACTATATCTTGCATAAAGAAAAGAGACACGATGAATCTTGTTTAATAGGTATTATATTTAATATAATACCTATTAAACAAGATTCATCGTGTCTCTTTTCTTTATATAAGATATAAGGCAGCCGGATCACTTTTAATGCTTTACTTGTCAGTCCCACTTTATATTCAGTGTCTTTAACTACCGTATACTAACATTTAAATTAATCATTTGATAGAATGCACTTGTTGTGTATATACATGTTTTAAGTTACAGCCGTAACTAATTTCTGTAATGACATCTATAATTACACTGTTGACCTCTTAACCCACCCTTAAACCTACCCATACCACCAAACCTCTCCCTAACCTTACCCATATCCACCTCAATAGCAGCACAAGTTTGTTGCACAGACTGTTGCAAAACAACATGAACAACATCATACCTGATAATATTTTGATGTAAGTACGTAGTAGTTAAAGACACTTATTATAAAGTGTGACTGTTTTTTTCTTTACTTGATACGATAGTGGCAAGTTATTTAAAGATCATTATAAAAAAATAACTGAAAGTGTAAAACATCTTTAACTTAAAACTAACATTTTAGAACAACATTCAAAAAGGTAATAGGCAATCTTAGCTTAAATGTATTATTTATTTAGCTTAAATTATGTTTTTATGTCATATACATACATATGCATAGACTTACTGGTTTCGCCACTTGACTTTTGCAGTTAATTTTAAATTGAACAGGCTTCTACTTGGATGCATGTGTTAGTTTTTGCCCATGCTAGCAATTTCATACATATAATTTTTAAATACAATAAGTAGTTTTATGATAAAATGGCATTTTTCTAGTTTTTAGTTGGTTGTACCACCTGACATGAAAAGTATACCAACCTAGCCATACTTGAAAGTAGCTATTTTTATCAGTATTTGAGAGAGATCCACAAACCTTTTCTCTATGCCACAAAGATCAGTTGGGCTCCTCTGGATGATGCATTATCATGCTTACTGTTATTTCACCTCATAATAAAAGAGCCATAATTGCAGTTGTCACCTTGACATTTAAGAATATACAAATTCCCAGACAAAAGTTTCTCAATGACCTCAACAGCTTTAAATTTACTGATATTTATACTATTTAGAAAATTTATAAAATTATGCCGTAGTATTGTATTTTGAATTAATTATTATTAAAACACAATTTTACATAGTTTTCTTAGACTGTTCATTTGTGTGGATGATTGTGCCACCTGACATTTTGGGGGTTTAAGATACCAAAACACAAAATAATATTTATTATTTGAATGTACTGAAAATGAATTCAAACTAAATAGGTTTTATAGAATAAAGTGATACATGTCATGAATTTATCAAATAATTTTAAAAGGAAATAATACACATGGACACAAAAATATGCATGTCATGTCACTGACCCACATGCAGATGAACATTTTTGCCATCTTTAAGATATTGTATCAATTAAACTTATAGAAAAGTTTTTAAAATGTGTCTTAAGGTTCCTGTGTTGTCTCTGTTCCTGTTGGTGTCTACAGGACATTGTTAAAGGGTTAGTTCATCCAAAAATGAAAATTATGTCATTAATTACACACCCTCATGTCGTTCCACACCCGTAAGACCTATTCATCTTCGGAACACAAATTAAGATATTTTTGATAAAATCCGTTGGCTCAGTGAGGCCTGCATTGCCAGCAATAATACTCCCTTGTTCAGATGCCCAGAAAGCTACTAAAACCATATTTAAAACAGTTCATGTGACTGCAGTGGTTCAACTTTTATATTATAAAGCGACGAGAGTACTTTTTGTGCAGCAAAAATAACAAAATGGCGACTTTATTCCACCGTATCTAGTGATGGGGATTTTCAAAACACAGCTTCATGAAGCTTTGAAGCTTCACGAATCAAATCAGTGGTTCGGAATGCCAAAATCACATGATTTCATTAAACAAGACTTTGTTACATCGTAAGTGTTTTGAAATTTCAATGGTTCATGTGACTTTGGCAGTGTGATACACGCTCTGAACTACTGATTCGAAACAAGATTCGTTAAGCTCCGAAGCTTCATGAAGCAGTGTTTTGAAATCGCCCATCACTAGATATTGTGGAATAAAGTCGCTATTTTGTTATTTTTCGCGCACAAAAAGTATTCTCGTCGCTTTATAATATTAAAGTTGAACCACTGTAGTCACATGAACTGTTTTAAATATGGTTTTAGTAGCTTTCTGGGCATTGAAAAAGGGAGTGTTATTTCTGGCAATGCAGCCCTTACTGAGTCATCAGATTTTATCAAAAAATATCTTGTTCTGAAGATGAACGAAGGTTTTACGGGTGTGGAATGACATGAGGGTGAGTAATAAATGACATAATTTTCATTTTTGGGTGAACTAACCCTTTAATGGCAGACTAGTCCACCAGCTGTTCAGACTAGGCACCTACTAGTCAAGTTTGATAATATGTAGTTTTGCACATCTCTGATAAAGTGCTCTCTATTTGCCACATGAACCTTCCTAATATGACAATAAAGAGTTAAGATTTACAATATTACATTTATAAGTTGATGCTATCTACTTTGTCAATAACTACAAAGTTTACTTGTTATACAGCCTGCATGTTGATGAATCTAATCTCAGTTTTTCCTCTACATGTTTTGCAGTGGTTGAGACTGCTCTTTTGCATCTTGCTGCTGTCAACTTAAATAATGGAGGAGCCCCATATTCACTGCATGTCCTGCATAAGCAGGCGATGCATGGTTAAACCTGAGCCTGGCACTTCGTGTGACCTCATCACCTGCCCTCTTGTATGCGGCGCCATCTTCCACAGCTGCAAGGCTATTGAACACAAGCTGCTGTGCCCGCTTGAAAGGGTGCCATGTCTTAACCACAGCATTGGATGCCCTTTTACCCTGGCCCGTGGCCAGATGGCAGAGCACCTTGAGGTGTGTCCTGCAGGTGTGGTGTGCTGCACAATGGAGTGGAATAGGTGGCCAGTGAACGACGAGGATTATCGTTCATATGAGCGGCTGAGTCAAGAAGCAAATGAGGTGGAGCAGCTTGACATGGCACTCGCCCTTCAGGACCAGCGCACCATGTTAGCGTCACTAAAACTCGTCTCTCTGGCTCCCACTAGTGGCCCAGAGAAAAAGACTAAGGCAGCAGGACAAAGTGAAAAGCCTGGTCTAGACTCAGTTGCTCAGACTCCATGCGTGCAGGTAGAGACCATTGAGATGGAGCCTATGGCTGGCTGTTCAAAAGACAAGATTTCCAATGGGATTAATGGTCTAAAAGAAGAACATTACGGAGAGCTCTACCAAACCACGGTAGAGACAACCAAAAGCCTGGCCGCAGCTCTTAACGTCCTCTTAACCACTAATGCATCAGCTGCACTTCCGGAGCGCAATGGGGAACTGCATGAAAACGTGAGGACAAGAGAAGATGCCGGGTTCAGCTGTGATAAAATAGCCAGCGGAGTCAATGGCCTAAAGGAGGATCTACAGCCTCAACAGCACCAAAAACTCATGGAACTTGGCAGGAACTTGGCCTGTGCACTGGGTGCATTAGGAGATGTCGTCAAAGGCACTGAGCCAGTTAGTGGCTTACTTGTTAACGAGAATGGCAAACTCAACCAGTCAGAACCTTCGGAGTCTCAAGATGTTGATATGAAGGATGTTACATCGGAGGTTGATGGTGAGCCTGGGGCTGTTGGGGGATTTGATGGTCTAGAAACCACTTTAGATGTTCTAACTCATGAGGAATCAGGTGAGCGTTGCCCAGTCATGTTAGGAGACATAGATAGGCAAGGTTTCTGTAATGGCTCTCATAGTATTGTAGATCACATAATAGAATCGACCACAGAACACCATCAAAACCAAGAGTCCCAAGGTTCTTGGGAGTTTGTTGGTCCTTTAATTCCCCATAGACCAGAGATCAGACATGACCAACACGCTTTCTTGATCCAGGAGGCTTCTGGATCACAAGCTCCACTGCTGCAGCAGCCTATACATGCTCAGACTTTGACCGTCCAGAGAGACAGCATGATGGTATTAGACTTTGAAGATAGGGCTTTTGAGAGGAAACTCCAGAACCTTCAGTTGCTGCGCAATTTTATGCCACTTGCACTTAATGGACGGAAGGGGTCATTTACCGAAATGTTTCCCCATAGAAATCCACGTTGCAAAATGGAGGACAAAGCTGTGGACACATCAGATTTAGATCAGGAGCCAGTGGACGACCCCATGGGACTTGGCGAAATTGACTTTACGGCAGCAGCTCTTCTGTTCTGCCTGGAGGAGTCGCCTCGAGCTCGGAGGATATCCGACACGGTCTATGCGTTCGGAGGCGCACGTGTTGACTTTGGCACCCAGACGTTTAGTTTCCCTGCTGCCATCTTGGCAACAAGTACGATGGTCGGAGAGGTCGCATCCGCTTCCGCTTGCGATCGAGCTGCACCTCGCCTTTCGCAGCCAAGTCCGTTTTGCACTCTGCGGCTTGATCTGACACTGGAGCAGCTTGTGCCTCGCCCAAGCTGGGCTCCACGAGAGGGCTCCATGTTTACCTTTGAGTGCGGCCAGCTCTTCCGTCGAGAAGAGTTCCTCTCGCATTTCCGCAACGTTCATGGAGATATCCACTCTGGACTCAATGGCTGGATGGAGCACCGTTGCCCGTTAGCGTATTATGGCTGCACGTACTCCCAGCGCAGATTCTGCCCATCCACTCAAGGGTCGAAGGTTGTTCATGACCGCCACCTCAGGTCATTTGGGGTGAAACCCATCTCAGAACCTGTAATAGAGCCTAAGTGTGATCACCTTAGCGGCTTGCCGTTTGAAGTACTTCAACATGTGGCCCGATTTCTGGATGGCTTTAGCCTGTGTCAGCTGTCAATGGTGTCTCGTACAATGAGGGATGTTTGTGCCAGTCTGCTACAGAGCCGTGGCATGGTGGTGGTTCAATGGGAAAAGAAGCAATATTTGGATGGAAGACGAACCTGGCAGATAAAAGACAAGGTACAGTATGTCTGAACAGTGGCCACATGCTAATTATTAGGGCTGCCCCCTAATATTCAACAAATTGGTAGTCGATCAGAAGAGGATTCGTTGACCAAATATTTTATTAGTTGGTTAGTCGCAGAAAAAAACAACCTTGTGGCGAAGTCACACAGTCCGTGAGGGACAGATCGTTAATGGCGGGTCCTTGTGGTAAATACAGTATGTTGGGCAGGAAATCCAAACATTCACCTTTCATCCATTGACCTCAAATATGGTTTATCATTTGAAACATGTAAGTAGTAGCAACTTTACATGGCCGCTCGCTCTAACATTAACCTAGATAAATGTGTGCTATTATTAGGCTCATATCAAAGTGTTTGTGCGGAGTGTGGAAGCTGAAGTATAGCTCGCTTTACTGCACGACTTGGAGGCACTGGCGCGATTACTGACATTTTTTCTGAAAACAGCGGAAACAACGTAAAATATTTCTTTATATTTGGTCATACAGATAAGAGTAATACATCAGGGTCTACTTTTATTTTTTTAAACGTCAAGGGGTGTGACGAGAAAGTCAGCTCACAAGATTGAGTTCACGAGAATGAAACAAGATTTTCACAGTATTTTTAAGAAATCCTCAATGATGAAATACATGACTAGAAAAATAGTCTGCAGGTGCATTTTAAATGTTTTAACTAATCATCTTGTAATGAATGTCATTTCAGTTATACTTAGAGTATGAACTATCATATACAGTAAATGACAACAATACTGCACTGTACACAATAAAAACAGCACTGTACTACACAATACAGCACTGTAAAAGGTTATGCCACAAACTCAACTGACTGGCTTCTCTCCTGTATGAGTCTCTTCAGACCTTAGAACTGTACATGAATTATGAGCTTCTACAACTTTTGACCTCCTAACTCAACTCCTTTCCAAAAATTGATCATAGAAATAAAAACTGTATGAATAAAACTAACAAAATTTTCTCTTAGTCTTATTAGGTTATTAAGTGCAA
Source organism: Hypophthalmichthys nobilis (assembly GCA_037950665.1). Lineage (NCBI taxonomy): Eukaryota > Metazoa > Chordata > Actinopteri > Cypriniformes > Xenocyprididae > Hypophthalmichthys > Hypophthalmichthys nobilis. The sequence goes on from CM075485.1 coordinate 11,628,932, forward strand.
ACAATAAGTCCAACCATAATCAAAATACTCTCAATATTTAAAGTGCAAATAGAGACCTAATTTATTCTTCAACCATGATACAGAGCTAAAAGATGTTTACAAGTACACAGCCCAGCCTAAGCTTTCATATTGGTAAATATTTTCATGCATCAGGGAGCCGCTTTCAAAATGTGGGGTATTGAAATCATGTTTGAATGCTCACTTGGATTCGAGTGGCAGTGCTGAACGCGCATTCTACAAGATGTCAGACACTTAGCCTCTGTTGTGCAACGAATCCTCTGCCATGGTCTTATCAGTCATCTCATCACTTACTCTCATCACGTGATCAGTGAACTTTGATTCCTGCTGCACTATGTACGACTGCAGCTTGTGTTGAATGAGCTGGATGGGATTGAAGCGACCATTATTCCAACTGAATTAAATGGTTTTTATTTTTATAAAAAGCAAAACAATAGTGGAGGCGTAATGTAAACGTAGCGGTGGCATATTCTATTCTAATTTCACACTCCGTCATGGCAACATCACAAGACTGCTTTCTCATCACACCCCTAGTAAATTCACAAAACAAGAAAACATTGTGCCTTTGTGAAGTAAAGAAAACGAACAGGATGCTCTTTCTGTCGTCTCGGTCTCACTAAACTGGAGCACATCACAAAAATAAACCAGATCTAGAAAGCTTGAAATCTCAAGCGATTGTCAACCAATTCAAGTGGAAAACAAATATTCTCAGGTTATGTAATCCATGTGAAATGTGCATATAGGCGCGCGCACTACTGCAAAGTGACGAGTCAGCATCGTAGACTTAATCTCTGCAGCCAAAAACACAGAAAACATTAGCAATAAATTATTAAAATATTTAGACAGTATTCTTGCTGTGGCAAGCTTTATGAGTGTGCTTGAGCGCTGATTGACTATGTATTATATATAGGCAATTAAAGGCTCATTATGATTTTATATGGCTTTTTAACGTGACTGACTACTTTAAAGTCATTCACGTTAAAACTACTTTAAAATGAATGACTGCTAGTCGACTCGAAAAATCTTTAGTCAAGGGCAGCCCTACTAATTATGTAATGTTAAACAGTTTGCACATATTTATCTCTGACTGTACTTCTTTTCCAAACTCCGTGGAAGAAACAGTCTGAGCAGGTAACTAGTTTTACTATAAAATTGTTGTTAAGTGGTTACATAAGTAACTGTTTTGTTTTCTTGCAGGTTTGGCGTTTCAGCACAGCCTTTAGCCCGGTTAACAGGTGGGAGTTTACGGACATCACTAGCATGGCAGACCACCTGAAACGTTGCCCGTACAATGAAGTCCTCCGACAGGTGGAGGCGGTTCCACTGCCCTGCATGTGCACGACCAGAGAGCTCACGCGAGATGGCAGATCACTCCGATCTGTTCTCAAGCCTGTATCATAACTACACATAACTAAAACACTACAATACCTAACCTCTTTAATCTACAATATACGATCTCTGTGTAAATAAAAGGAAACAAAATATTTTTTTGTTTTGATGTTAAGATTATTTTTTTATTAATATATCAAGGATAATGTGGTCTGATGGTGTGTAGTGCAATGGTTCATCTTCTAAAATCATCTACTCCTTTGACATACACCCATACTTTCTTATCAAGACCAGTGCTGAGAGAGGACTGGTTTAAGGGAGTGTAAACACTGAGGCTTAATTCGGTGGGATTATATGAGCCCCAGCCTGTCGAATAGCACTTGATTTATTTGTCTTGACACAGCAAGGTAATCTCTGTCAGATAATCAGATAAAATCAGATAATGACTTCTGGTTCCTGTCAATACATATACACACTATAGGATATTTGTATGGTTTGGTTAAGATATCGTGGCTGTTTTAAAAAAGGACACTTTCTTGGACAGGCTCACTTTACCCTGATCCAGGAACAGCTGTCATACTTAAGAATTTGAGGGCTTGAATCTATTTTGGGTTACAGAGTAAGAGAGCTGCTGTCCTGTTTTTTTTTTTTTCTCCTTCTGTCACATTGTCATAGAAAAGAGGGTTTTCATTTACAGAAATTCAAAATGACCTTAAAGGCTTCATCCAGAAATGGCACCAATGGACCTTAGAATGAACTACAGATCCGTATTGTGGCATTCATACTAAAACACCTTAAATTATCAGCATGCCAACCATATATCAACATCTAGAGTCAATATTTGCACTTTACTGAAATTTGTGGCTGTCTGCTGCGCTCTGACTCGCTGTATCTTCACTAACCTGGAGCAAATAGACACTCTGCTATTGCGTTTCCCATTGAGTGAGTGAGGGAAAGCTTAGGTAACACTATATTTGAGTACAAAGAAGAGCTCTATAACTTGCATATATGTGATGTGTGACATATTTTAACCTGTCTGCATTTGAATGTGTGCAGTGAGCATTTGTGATGGCTAATATTTATAGGTGTGATCTGCAGCTAATGAAACCACAGAAGTGTTTATTTTCACCTTTACGTACAGTATAGAAGGTTTATGGAAAGCTATGCAACGTTTACATGTTAGGAGCTGTTTTAGGCTTCTCAGCTTGTGTCGCCCAAGGTTGTGTGTTCATTTCCATGTAATCAAAATGAAGTGATTTTTTTTTCTTTTTATTATGCAGTCCATATATTGTATTACTGAAGCCATGTTATATGAAGTCTGGTTTTTGGTTATTAGGTTGATTGTTTAAAATCTGAGGAGAAATTGCCAGTACAGCTGTTGGTTGGAGATGCATGTGTTTTTTGACTTATGAATTAATATATATATATATATATATATCTTTATTCTGGCTCAATGTCTCTTTATATTTTTAAAATGTATGCTTACAGACTACATCCAAACCTAACTTTAAACTGGTTTATACTCAAAGAAATTATGTGCTGCTTTCTCTGAGAATGTGTTGGCTCTCTTAAGTTTGTAATAAAATAATATAATACAGTTAATACAATACCTACTCAGATGGACCTGGTATTTCCTGTCCATTACACATTCTTAAGTGTGTATGTACATTTACTAAAGCAAATGAACTGTGAGATGTGGCCTTTTGTTGAAAATACCAAAAATGCTGAATATCTCACAGTGAGAACAGGGAAAAACAAACTAAAAAGATGTCAGGGGATTAATAGTTATTTTTACAGAGCAGAGTTATAATCCAGGGATTTTGTTTTGAATAATGCTGACTAATGCAACATACACTTATGAAGGAGAAGAGCACTTAATACTGAAAGTGCACCTGAAGTGTACTTAAAATCTTTACAGACGATATTTTAAAAACTACTTGATATATCGTTGATGACATAAAATGTGTGTTAAAAAGTGTGCTTAAAATACAATTCATGCCTATAAAAAGGGAACCTCGTAATGTCAAATGAAAAGTTTTACTTTATTTGTTATAATAATCCTTTGGTTTTAAGGAACACATTTTATTTTGATGTGTTGATTAACATAAAGCACATGTAAAGTATTTAAATATAATTTTAACTGTAGTGTGTTATTGGTTACTACATTTAAAGTCCCCCTTTAGTCAATAATTTTATCCCTTAAAAATCATCTTTGATCACCAAAATGACATATTTAATTGTTTTTTTTTTTCCTGTGAAAAAAAACTTCATGCCTTAAAATAGCTTGAATGTAACTCTACACCCTTGCTTCATTTAGTATACGCGGATCTATGAATATGCTAATTAGCCCCACCTCCACTCACTTGCACTAGCTCAGAGATCCACTTAGTTAAAGGCTGCACAATGGTATCGCTTTTTACAACGTTGGACACATAACGGTAATTAATATGATTAGCGTTTTGCTTGACTGTGTTATAAAACAGCTAATGTGTTGCTAATGTTACACAGAGCAGTAGTTAATGATATGCTAAAGTCCGCCTAGACGTTGATGTGATTGGTTGTGATTGGATTGGATCACCATCGATTTCAAACCGCGTTTTTGAAACTGTCTTTAGATCACTACAGTTTTAAAGACAAAATACTCAACAATGGTGTTTGACTTACGAATTTGCGCATGGTTTGTCTTAAAGCATATTAAAAACACCACATAGACAACATTAAAAACTTGATTTTCACCCCAGGGGGACTTTAAAGTTAATTTATTTATTTAAATAATGTACTAAAATAAATGTAATACTTGTAATGATGAAGTTGCAACTTAGTACAACTATATTTAAATAGGCTACATGACAATAGAAATTCAGGGTTTAATTGGTCATGTCAGATGGGTTTAATATTTTTTTGTGTGTGTGTATTTTTTGTTACATGGCTGTTAAACATTCACGTGCAAATTATCTGTGTCATGTGGTCTCAGTTACTTTTTTACAGCATTGTTATTCTACTGTGATTACGAATATATATATATATATATATTGATATAGCTGGAGTGGATTTTTATTTGTATGTCAGAAAATCAATATTTAAGATATTAGTGTATAAATTGTTGGAGAATAGCAAATAATGCTGTGAGATTTGATTAATCTTAATAGCCGCGAAGTTTCTCCTTTGAAAACTAGTGTCCCCTCTGAGCCACTGTATCGCTTTAAATGTCAAGAATAACGTGTATATTTTTAGCGCAGCCATTTATAATGTCATTGACCGAAGACACAGAGAGATCAGTCCCAGTTATAGAGCACCTGTAGCCTGTGTGTATTTTCAGGACATGGTTGTGTTCAGGTTTGGTGTTATTTTGACACCAGAGTGTTCAGATGTCGAGGTGTTTGTGTTGGGCTCTCGGCCGGAGATGGGACACTGGGATCCGAACCGAGCCGTGAAGATGAATCCGAGCAGCTCGGTTCTGTCCAGCTGTGAACCGTGTCTGTGGATCGGAGACGTGCATCTGTCCGAACCGTACACAGATCAGCTGTGGTTCAAGTTTATAAAGCGTGTCGATGGGAACTACATTTGGGAAGGTATGTGAGGATAATGGGCAAGTCGTGAGGACGATACAAACACACTTTCAAATTAATATTAAAACAGCTTTTAAGGGAAGATTTCTTTGAATGAGAGACAAATAAGCGCTCTAATATCCACAATGTAATACACGTTTTTGCTCACTGGATGGCGCTGATGTTCTACAGTCTGACACACTGACGGTCACGATAAACCCTTTCAGTTTAACCTTTGAAGACTACAGTTTACAGTGTCGAACTGTATTAAAATCCATCATTTTATTTATTTAATCAATATAGCTTTTAAGAAATTACGACTTTAATTGACATAAAGCTTACAGAAATGAACCATGTACAGCTTGACATGTGAAATAATAGTCAGAAAATCTATTTGTACCTTTATACATTTTTTTTAAAAAATTATTATTTCTTTTAAAAATGTATTTGTTTTATGTTTTGTATCATACAAGGCTTTTAAAGTATGATATAGTGAGAATATAGAGCTCATACTAGAGAAGGAAAAACATTTTATTCAGAGGCCCAAACTGAGCAAAACTATGCAATTTGGTGCAGATTCTGATATTTATATGGCCAAAAAGTAAAATGAATTTCTGATATCTTGAAATGTAAATCAATGAGATCTTTATATAACAGACTACTACATAAAATGTGTATATGTATATATATATATAAGCAGGAAAAATGGGCAAGTGTAAGGATTTGAGCGAGTTTGACAAGGGCCAAATTGTGATGGCTAAATGACTGGGTCAGAGCATCTCCAAAACTGCAGCTCTTGTGGGGTGTTCCTGGTCTGCAGTGGTTAGTATCTAAAGTGGTCCGAAGAAGAAACAGTGGTGAACCGCTGACAGGGTCATGGGCGGCCAAGGCTCATTGATGCACGTGGGGATCGAAGGCTGGCCCGTGTGGTCCGATCCAACAGATGAGCTACTGTAGCTCAAATTGCTCAAGAAGTTCATGCTGGTTCTGATAGAAAGGTGTAAGTGCATCACAGTTTGTTGTGTATGGGGCTGCATAGCCGCAAACCAGTCAGGGTGCCCATGCTGACCCCGTCCACCGCCGAAAGTGCCAACAGTGACCACGGAGAACTGGACCACGGAGCAATGGAAGAAGGTGGCCTGGTCTGATTAATCACATTTTCTTTTACATCTAATGGATGGCCGGGTGAATGTACGTCGCTTACCTAGGGAACACATGGCACCAGGATGCACTATGGGAAGAAGGCAAGTCGGCAGAGGCAGTGTGATGCTTTGGCAATGTTCTGCTGGGAAACCTTGGGTCCATCCATGTGAATGTAACTTTGACACAAAAGGCAGCAAAAGGGGGACCAACACAATATTAGGAAGGTGGTCATAATGTTATGCCTGATCGGTGTGTGTGTGTGTGTGTATATATATATATATATATATATAAGGAATAATTGACTCGGGCCATTTAATTCTTAGAAAATAACCCGAGGTGGTTATTATCTCATTATTTTATAAGAATTCAACGGCCCAGAGTCAATTATTCCGCTTATACTACAGTTACCACACCTCAAGACACTGTTCAAATGTATATTTCAAGACATTTGTCAGGTTTTTGTCCTTAAAACACTCTTGTGTGTGGGACTAATTTCTTACGCATCTCATCCCAAGCCTCCGTTACTAATTCCAAAACGTCATTTCAGAACTAGTAACGGAGGCTTGAACGTTGATAGCAGAATAATAGTGTTGATACAGTTATTAACGCAGTTGAGAGAGAGAGAGAGAGAGAGAGAATAAGCAGCATATGTGAATGAGCCTACCTGATCTGTGTGTCTCTAAAAGCAGCAGTGTCTCAATTAATAGCGAAACTATAAGTTTATCTCAAGAACCGCACAGTTATTACCTCGCTGGTGAGTCATGTATCTTAAGTTGCTAAACTGTTTTACTGATTAATTCATCAGAGCAGCGCTGACCAAATGTTTCTGTGCGAGTGTGTGTCCTTACTATACAGTACATGTGTACATTTGAAAGAGAGAGAGAGCTGGAGAGAGTAGCTTTCAGGACTCAATAAAACGTATTTTTTGGCAAAAACCATGACAATAATTTGTCGTTTTCATCCTATTGTTTACCATATTTATTTGCTTGGTTGGTGTTGTTGTGGGTTTTGGTTTTTTTGCGGTCGTAGGCTGTAAGGACCTTTTGAAATAACTGAAAACATTTGGCAAAGTGGATATGGAAGAGATATCAGTTATCACTCTATATCTCCCAATAATGTTAGTTAGATCTTATCTTAGTAAGATATTTTAGTTTTATGATCAATATTCTGCAGTTTTATTTGTGCAGGGTTGGAGTGAATGTACCTGATATAGTAATATAGAAATGTTGTCCAGTTTATATTTCTGTTACTGTCTTTTGTCATGTTGTCTTATTATGTTTTGTTTTTTGTTTTTGCACAGAATGAAACTTGTTGAAAAGTATTTCACTGTCATGAGAAACTTTAAACTTTGCTTTGGGCGCCAAGCAGCAAATTATTCAAAGTGATGAAAAATGAAGGAACATTGAAACCTGAACATGATCTGCTTTGTCAGAACTTTGTCCTCACCTGACTCAGTGCAGTTTTCTCATTCTGTCATGTTTCTCATTTGAATGAATACGCCTCTGTGTGACAAATCGACAGTCTGCTCCAGTGCTCACGCCGTCTGTTGACTGAGGTTTTGATTGAGCCATTGTTTGCTGGTTTCTTGTCTATTCACACTGTCTCATATGAAAACAGTCGAGATGTTGATTGTGTCGAGATGTGTTTTGCTGATTGAAATGATGCTTGCTGATTGCACACTGTAGCAGGTGAATTGGCTCTGAGTGTGCCTCAGGTAAGCAAGCATGAACTGATAGTCCTCCAGTTGAGATAACAGTACTCTGATCAGTGGGGTGTATCAGTCCAGACAGGGACAGACTTGGTTTATAGCACATATTGGCCTTTTCACTTCAGTAGGTTCTAATTCTGCACCTTTTTCTGTATTTGACCTAGATGTGAAGCATAAGAGGAAATGTTATATGATCCACTTCTAGTTCAGAGAGGACTGGCTGAGACTGGATGGAATGAGAGTAGCCTAATGCATATTTGTAGATTGTTATATTTTCTCATTTAAAATTATTTACCCACTCTCATGCATCAAAGCAGTAATATAAAACACACTAAGGAGTCGTTCACACAGAACCTATTTTGCATTCCCCTGGACTGCTTTTCCATTGTTCCCTTCTATATAGTAGTAGGAGGAAAACAGTATATGAGCTGAATGGTATGTCCAAATTCACATACCCGTACAAAAAAGAAGTATACTTCAAGTTCATTTTATCAAGTATACTTAAAGTATATGTTAAAGTATATTTTTTAAATATGCTTTATGTAGTAAGTATACTAGTATCAATGTACTAGTAGTAAACTTGTAAGTGTACTATTTTAATACCGCTTGGGACTAAATTGGCCCAATTGAAGTATACATTTAAGTACACTTTGAAATATACTATCAGTAAACTACTAGTTAGGTGCAAGTATACTTGTAAGTTTTTTTTTAAGGGAACATAACATCACACTTACAGTTTACATTTTATATATTATTTTTGCACTTTAAGTATACTACTATGTTCCTATTTAGGTATTATATTTTATACTTGAAATACCTTTAACTGTACTTTAATTCTTTCCATTTTAAAAACATTTTATTCTAGCTTCATGAATCCTTTTTTATTAACACTTAACCACATTTAAGTGTTAATAAAAAAGGATTCATGAAGCTAGAAGTAAGTTTTTTTTATCAACACTTAAATGTGGGTAACATTTTAAATAAAAAGCTGAGAAAATTGCATTTTTGTCAAAGACTACGTCCGGATGGGATTCAGAACGATGACCAAACACAGGTGGAGTAGATAGAGTCCATATAAATAACCCCAAAGCTTCATAGTTCTCATAGTCCACATAACATTTGGAAGTTTTTATTTATATGCTGTTTAATGTTTGATGATCACTTTATTTTATATTTGCATAAGTAATCTTCTGTCGCTTGTTTCAGTTTCTTCTTTTCCTGCATTTTGATCTGGAGATTCTGTACTCTTTCAGAAGATGTGTAACAGCGCCCCCTACCGTATATAGCCTGAAAATTCAATCAATGGCGAGGAAAGAGGGAAGTAGATTTGAAGTAAATTCCTATGTACACTACCAGTGGACTAGCTCACACAAAAATTCAGATACTCAGAATTAGGAATATATCTGTTCTCTTTATAAATCAATATTTTCAAACAATGTTCTTTTATACTATACTTTTAAGTATATCTCGATCAAAGACTGAGTCCAACTATAGGCCAAATATACTTAGACTTTTCTGTCAGTATAAGTCAAGTACACTTAAGTGCAATTTTAAGTATATTTCTCAGAAGTACATAAATTATATTTCTGAGAAGTATATAAAAAATAGACTGAAAGTATTTATAGTTTAAAAGAAGTATGCTAATAGCACACTTGAATAAACTTCTTTTTCGTAAGGGTACTCATAAAAGAGCAGGCAAAAAGTAGTAGGATGACCTACTACTTCCAGTGAGATTCTGAAGTGTGCATCTGATGGACACTTTACTATCCCATGAGGCCACAGGAGAGGATTATGAATGGCAGTGAAGCGACACAGCTGACGCTGGTTGGTCATGTGATAATGACAACATGGCAAATGTAGTACAGTACATCCGGTTAACATTCATACTATACACACACTCATACTATACAGAACACTTTTTTTAGGTCGCAAAGTAATTACTTAATAAATAAGTATGTGATTTCAGACACAGCCACTGTTCTAAAAACACAGCGCTCAAGTTGAAAGAAGTTCAACATTTAAAAAAAAAGCTCCTTGTTCCTTTTTAAATGCAAAAACACATTCTGAATGAGACTTTGTGTTCAACTTGGCTGTTTATCCATTGTTTTCTGTGTAAACGTGCTCGACAGACGTTTGAACGTTGCACTCTTTTGCAGCATCCTGCGCTTGACATTGTGTTCTAAAAACATGTAGCTCCAGTTAATGTTGCTGTTTGAGCATGAAAACGTTTTCCAAAGTCCCTCCAGCGGGAGTTATTCTCTATATCAGTGTCACTGTTTCTGAACTCCCTGAGACACCTCCATTGTAGTCTGAGTTTTCTTCACAATATTCCTCATTTAAATAATTAATACGCAGAATAAAGGGGCGGGGCCTGGTTGAGTTAGTTAGTAGTGTGTTGAAAGTGGCGGTTATGGTAAGGTACACCAATCACAACACACTGCTCCAGCCGACCAATCAGAGCACAGTGTGCTTTTCAGAAGGAGGGGCTTGCAGATGTCAAGTTATAAGTTCATCTTTTTAAAAAGGCGTCTTTAGACCTTTTATTTCACTGCACTGCTTTTCCATTGTTGTTTTCTCTATATAAACATGCTTTAAAATTATGTTTAATGTCACGTGTCTTTTGCAGCATGACACGACTTCGTGTGCTCTGTGTGAATGGCCATTAAAATTTCATAAATAGTTACATGTATTAATATTAGTAATCCAATAAATGTACCTATAGGTGATTATCTTAACTGTAGGCTCTTTATGGTTACCAAGAATCATAGCAACATGGTACATTAACATAAATATATTAGCATTTTAATGTTAGAAGTAAGAGTCAAAACAATCCATTTTAGAAATGAGATTTTAGATGTGAAAGTCAAATCCATCAAATTTCAATAAAAAGTCATTTCAGTGTTGGCATACCTCCTGCATTTTGGCTTTGTTGGGAAATATTGCTTTAAGACCGCCAAACTCAAGCCCGGACCTATTTCAAAATAGGTTAACATATATATATACACTCATTAAGTTTACAGTGTGTAATTTATGTTTGTGAGCATAATAACTGCTCAGGTTTTGTTCATGCTACATGAGTCGGCGTGAAGAGCGTGTTTTCTGTGTGGGCTGCAGCTATGAGACTCTCATCAGCCCAGCGGTTGAAAGGGCGACAGCAGCGGGGTGGGATGATAAATGTCGGGCAAATAACAACCCCCCCACGTACTTTCAGGATGAATGTGAGTTTGGGATGAAAACGAGTTCAGGAACTGAACTCTCCCTCATTACAAGTGCGTAACATGTAGGACTGAGGCAGCGCCGAGAGCTCGGCTACACTTTTATCAGCGCAAGGACTCATTTGAATGTTTATTATATTATGAATCAAGCTTATGACTTGACCATCAAAATTATGCAGAATTACAGCCGTTACAGGAAGTGGTTGAATTAATGATAGGAACCCTTAGCCTTTTGAACTCTCAGACATCAGGAACAGGTGACCTCCTGAGTCTGAACAACACTCGCTAATTTAATTGGCTATTGACCTTGCCCCTTAGAAGTGAAAGGCTTACACAAAAAGCACAAAAAGGACATTAATATGAATTTTAAAAACTTCAAGAGGTCCAGAAACTTTATATGAAGCATGAAACAAATGTGTAATTTCCATTGTTAAAATTCTTATCCAGATCTGTATAATTAAGATGGAAGAAGAGAGTTATTGCATTTAGTGCAAGTGTAAACGATTAAGTTAAATAATTCATTGACACATAGTAGATTAGAAATGTGTTTGGGTCAAATATTCATTAATTCATGCACTGAATGTCCTCAAAAATACATTAAAATGCCATTAATAATGAAACTGAGTGAATACTCTATCTCTTTTATCATGAATATGTTTTCAATTTCTGAGATAAAATTATTGTTGAGTATTTGTGGGGCTTGATAACTATAACCATCATGAGATCATAATGAAGAATGTCTCTTTGAAAAATACTTTAACAAATGTTTGTCTGCTTGTCGGTCAGCAGTCTCTTAAAAATATAAGAAAATTATATTTTTTAAATAACATGGAACATAACTATAATTGTTAAATTTTTGAATTAAAATGAATATCACAAATATAAAAATGTATGTGTGCATTTTACACGTATTCAAAGTGTAACCGAAATGTTACTTTATATGATGTTGTATAACATGACATTTTAAGTCATTAAAAGTGTTAGTTCACCCAAAAATGAAAATTACCCCATGATTTAATCACGCTCAAGCCATCATAGGTGTATATGACTTTCTTCTTTCAGACGAACACAATCAGAGTTATATTTAAAAATATCCTGGCTCTTCCAAGCTTTATAATGGGAGTGAATGGTAACCGAAATTTTGAAGCCCCAAAAAAACACATCCATCCATCATAAAAGTAATCCATATGGTTTCAGGGGTTTAATAAATGCCTTCTGAAGTGAATCGATGTGTTTTTGTAAGAATTTACAAGAATAACTTTATAAACTATAATCACTGACTACCTTACGTGAGTCGATTACGGCTGTCACATGATGCAATGACAATCATGGAAGTGCAGAGAGCAAAACAAAACACCGGTCATGAATTAGAAGGCTAAAACGAGAATTTTTAAAGAGAAATGTCGGAGGATTTCGATATAAGAGAAGAGGAGCTTGATTTTTGTCGCATGGATTACTTTTATGATGGATGGATGCATTTTTTTGGACTTCAAAATCTCGAGCACCACTCACATTATAAAGCTTGGAAGAGCCAGGATATTTTTTAATATACAGTGCACATTTTGTTATGTTACAGCCTTATTCCAAAATGAATTAAATTAATTATTTTCCTTAAAATTCTACAAACAATACCCCATAATGACAACGTGAAAGAAGTTTGTTTGAAATCTTTGCAAATTTATTAGAAAATAAAAAACAGAAGAAAAAAGAAAATCACGTACATAAGTATTAACAGTCTTTGCTCAATACTTTGTAGAAGCACCTTTGGCACCAATTACAACCTCAAGTCTTTTTGAGTATGATGATACAAGCTTGGCATACCTATTTTTGGTCAGTTTCTCCCATTCTTCTTTGCAGGAAATCTCAAGCTCCATCAGGTTGGATGGGGAGCGTTGGTGCACAGCCATTTTCAGATCTCTCCAGAGATGTTCAGTTGGGTTCAAGTCTGGGCTCTGGTTGGGCCACTCAAAGACATTCACAGAGTTGTCCCGTAGCCACTTCTTTGTTATCTTGGCTGTGTGCTTAGGGTCGTTGTCCTGTTGGAAGATGAACCTTCGCCCCAGTCTGAGGTCCAGAGCGCTCTGGTGCAGGTTTTCATCAAGGATGTCTCTGTACATTGCTGCATTCATCTTTCCCTCGATCCTGACTAGTCTCCCAGTTCCTGCCACTGAAAATCATCCCCACAGCATGATGCTGCCACCCCCATGTTTCACTATAGGGATGGTATTGGCCAGGTGATGAGCAGTGCCTGGTTTCCTCCAGACATGACGCTTGCTTTTCAGGCCAAAGAGTTCAATCTTTGTTTCATCAGACCAGAGAATTTTGTTTCTCATGGTCTGAGAGTCCTCCAGGCCGGCTGTCATGTGCCTTTTACTAAGGAGTGGCTTCCGTCTGGCCATTCTACCACACAGGCCTGATTGGTGGAGTGCTGCAGAGATGGTTAATCTTCTGGAAGGTTCTCCTCTCTCCACAGAGAAACGCTGGAGCTCTATCAGAGTGACCATCAGGTTTGGTCACCTCCCTGACTAAGGCCCTTCTCCCCCGATCGCTCAGTTTGGTCGGGCGGCCCGCTCTAGGAAGAGTCCTGGTTGTTCTAAACTTCTTCCATTTTCGGATGATGGAGGCCACTGTACTCATTGGGACCTTCAATGATGCAGAAATGTTTCTGTACCCTTCCCCAGATCTGTGCCATGATACAATCCTGTCTCGGAGGTCTACAGACAATTCCTTGGACTTCATGGCTTGGTTTGTGCTCTGACATGCACTGTTAACTGTGGGACCTTATATAGACAGGTGTGTGCCTTTCCAAATCATGTCCAATCAACTGAATTTACCACAGGTGGACTTCAGTCAAGTTGTAGAAACAAGGATGCACCTGAGCTCAATTTTGAGTGTCATGGCAAAGGCTGTGAATATTTATGTACGTGTTTTTTTTTTTTTTTTTTTTTTCCATTATTTTTTTTTTTTTTAAATAAATTTGCAAAGATTTCAAACAAACTTCTTTTACGTTGTCATTGGGCTATTGGGGTATTGTTTGTGGAATTTTGAGGAAAATAATAAATTTAAGCCATTTTGGTATAAGGCTGTAACATAACAAAATGTGGAAAAGGCGAAGCGCTGTGAATACTTTCTGGATGCACTGTATCTCTGATTGTGTTCGTCTGAAAGAAGATAGTCATATACACCTAAGTTGGCTTGAGTCATCATGATATAATTTTTGGGTGAACTATCCCTTTAAATAAAACATTTTGTTGAAACGGAAATCTAAAAACTTTTTACAATAAATGTTATTTCATCATTTATCCTAGTTTGTCATTGACCCATTAGTGTACAAATGTAATTGAGAAGTGTTGTGATTGACTTGTGTCTATCTAGGCAGTGGACCCCATCATGACCGGCAGTGTGTGTATGACGACAGTAACATGGTGGACGGGGTATACTGCCACCCTATTGGTCACTGGATCGAGGAGACGGGCCACACAGATGAGATGAAACACACCACCAACTTCTACTTCAGCGTAGCGGGACAGCAGGCCATCCACTTCTCTCAGTATGTGTGAATGCATTTCCCATCCGTCATGTGTTTTAGGGTGCGGTCACATTCACCGTTGCTCACGAATGAAACTCAGTCATCCCCATAGAGTGCATTAGTGGCCGCCCACTTTTTCATCTGCGCTGGCTCTGGAAGTTTTTTTTTTTTCAATTAATTTTTCTCATATAGGGATTTTAAAAAAGTTAAAGCGTTATAAACAATGAACCAAACTAACCAGCTGCTAGGTGAATCACAACACTTCAAACTGATTTGAAGCAAAAAAGTATTTGAAAATCAGACAAAAAGACAAAGGTACAAGACGGATGAAGCATTCCGAATGATATAATCAAAATAAAAACTATGCAGAAATATAAAAAACTTCATTAAAAGTTGTTGATTATATCTACAGAACCAATACATTTTAAGTTTGTTGCTAAATTTATGTATATAAAATACAATTACAATAAATACAATTATTTATAATATTTTGACAGAATCGCTGATCAAATAAATCATACAGTAATCAATTGAACCTGCCTTAACTATCAACTCTGCTATGGATATTAAAATCCTAAGTATAGTGAAAACACTTTTTTTTTTTTTTTTTATCAGTTTAAGACATTAATTGTAAGGGCAAACAAAGATACTTTTCTTTAAATATAAAACAAACTTTACTGAACTATTCTAATACACAGAAACTAATCTAACACAAGTACACACACTCACATTCACACGAGTAGCAGAAGAAAGAAAGTGAGGAAAGAATGAGTTTTAAATGCGAGAAAAAATGAAATCAATGGAATCAACCATCAATCATTAATTTAACCCTTGCATTGAGTTTTCAATGAGGCTATGAAACCAGTTCAGCTGGAATTTAGAGGTATTATTTGCGTTTAGTCTTTTGCGCCTTTGAATGGGGATTCCCTACTGTTGCATCACTTAGTCAGGTTCACTCATCTGTTGAAGGTCTGCTTGCGTCTTGTGAAGCTAATCGTGATGGTGCGTTGGCTGATGAATAGCCACATCTATTCATCAGCCAACACACCATCATGATTAGTTGGTTTAAAGTTTGAGGCAGAAAAGACTAGAGAGTTGGAGACTATAGCGTTGTGTTCGAAATTGAATACTCCCCTACCATATAGTATGCGAAAAACAGTTCGCCAACAGAGTTGTATGTCCAAATGCATAGTATTCATAAACAGAAGTCCCTGGATGACCTACTATTTGCACTGACTTGCATGTACTGGTCAATTTACTATCCCATGAGGCCACGGGAGAGGATTTATGAATGGCAGTAAAGCAACACAACTGATGCTGGTAGGTCAGTAACAACATGGTGGATGTAGTATGTCTGGATTACATTCATACTACACACATTCATACTATATAGAACATACTTTTTTAATGGCCACTAAGTAAGGTCAAATTCAAATGTAGTATGCGAATTCAGACGCAATGAATGTGTGTTGGACTGGTTGGTATCAAGAGAACAATTAGATCAGACGGAGCCGTATGCTTTCGAATCACTCTCGCGGCTCGCACAAGTCGAACACACCTTATGGCTTTGTGGCAAAACTCAACTTAGAAAATGAGACTCACAACAGAAAGGAAAGAAATTAAGTAAAAGAAAGAAAATATGAACAGAACAACTAGTATAAAGTGATGAGAACAGACAAATGAACTGAACAAAATGGTCACCGTGATTTTGCCAAGTAAGACATGTTCCTGGATCAACATATTTTGTTGATCCTGGAACAACATTCCTATCCGAAAATTTAGTCCTAACCTTTTCCCAACCCCTAAACCTAACCCTACCCATAACTTATCCCTAAAATCAGAGGGAAATGATCGTTGAATAAGCCTAAACTTGAAATAGTAAATGGTATAAATCTGATTGGTTGATTGGAATGTTGATCCAGGAACATGTACTTGGTGAAATCACGTTCACTGAACAGAACACAGGGCTTAAATACACAAGAGGAATTGTTAACGAAATGAATAGCAGGTGCAACAACTCAAACAATCAATGAAAACCCATGGTAACAAACTCAAACACAGGAAGTGGAACTACAACATGTGCAAAACTCACACAAAACAGACACAGAGGCAGATAACCTGGTACACAGATACACAAGTTCTATTAAAAAGGAAAACCTCTGAATCACAGTAAAGTGTCTCAATTAACACCAGGTTAAAGATAAATTTACTCTGTAAATTCAACTTAACTTGAAGCATGTGCCAAGTCTCAAATCCACAGATAGTAACATCTAATTACCCAGAAGCATGTGATTAGAGTGTTTTTTTTTTTTTTTTTGCCTCGCTCTCTTTTTAATTGTGTGTGTGTGGTTTCAACAGCGCAGTGTAATTAGCACAATGACTCTGAATCTCTGGACTCCTTTGGCAGTGAGCTCTAAGTGCTTGTTTCGTTTGACCTCTGACCTTGTTCTACAGGCAAAAAAGTTGAAAGTGGAGGCGGATAAAAGTAAGACTGGGTCATTGAGTCTAGCGTAGGGGAATCCATTAGAGTAATGACAGATTTACAGTGTCAAAGAGGCTGGTGTATCTCCAAGAGGGCAGAGATGCTATGTCTTCCTATGACAGAATGCACCGTCATCTCTAGTAAAGAAAGTAAAAATGGACAAAATAGAGGAAAACACAGAGAGACTTTAATGGGGTGAGGAGCGTCAGCAATTCTTAAAAGAAATAATTCACCCAAAAAATAATTTACTCACTCGCATTTTCTAAGCCTGTATGACTTTCTAACAAAAAAAAGAAGATTGTCCAAACTTTTCTTGAGCTTGATTGAGACCAAAAATAGAAGTCGTTATTCAATAAAAATTTTGTCCTCTGCCATAATTTAAAAAAAATAGCACAGAAGTTGTATATCTGTTAAAGACCTTTTTTGTCCTTGAGTGAATATACTTTACATGTTCAGTGTGTAAATTGAACAAAGAAAAAGTCTGTGCATTGACCTGAACTTTAAAGGGGACTCAAGTTTCTCTTTAGTTGTGATATAGTGTCTCAGTCTACTTTACATTGTTTAAGAAAGCCAAACATTTACAGTATAATAATAATAATCAGCAGCTCTAACGTCACCTGAATCCGCTGTTAAAAAAAAATCATCCACCCACCACCCTACTGAACCTATGGTTTTCTCTGACTCAGATATCCGCACCCGATCATCACATTACAGTTATTCAGATTCTCAGTGTTAAGTGTGATGATATGGTAACATATGCCTATTACACTGAAGTAGGCTGCTTTTAAATCAACATTTATTTAAAATAAAAGTTCTTCTTTGGCAAATCTACATTTCCTCAATATACACAGGCTTTACTCCCTTCAGACTTAAATTGTTACTGTTTCCGTCACTGCAACTTCCCAAACATACACACAAGAAATGGAATACGTTCATCCCAAGCAAAGGCTGGATATAGGCTTTATAAGTTTATTGTCATATACAGCATAGCCAGCACTTGATTGGTCCTGGGTTACTACTTCACTAAAACGGTCCCACACGGTACTTTTCTTTCCTTCCTTTTGTTTTTAATTCTCCTTTTTGAAATTTCTCTCGGATCTGTTTTGCCTCCATTGCTGCTTAAAGGAACACTCCACTTTTTTTGAAAATAGGCTCATTTTCCAACTCTCCTAGAGTTAAACAGTTGAGTTTTACCGTTTTTGAATCCATTCAGCCGATCTCCGGGTCTGGCGGTACCACTTTTAGCATAGCTTAGCATAGTTCATTGAATCTGATTAGACCGTTAGCATCTCGCTCAAAAATGACCAAAGAGTTTCGATATTTTTCCTATTTAAAACTTTACTCTTCTGTAGTTACATCGTGTACTAAGACGGACGGAAAATTAAAAGTTGCGATTTTCTAGGCCGATATGCTAGGAACTATACTCTCATTCCGGAGTAATAATCAAGGAACTTTGCTGCCGTACCATGGGTGCAGCAGGCGCAATGATATTGCGTAATATCATTGCGCCTGCTGCACCCATGGTACGGCAGCAAAGTTCCTTGATTATTACGCCAGAATGAGAGTATAGTTCCTAACCATATCGGCCTAGAAAATCACAACTTTTCATTTTCCGTCGGTCTTACACGTCTTACACGAGTACACGATGTAACTACAGAAGAGTCAAGTTTTAAATAGGAAAAATATCAAAACTCTTTGGTCATTTTTGAGTGAGATGCTAACGGTCTAATCAGATTCAATGAACTATTCTAAGCTATGCTAAAAGTGGTACCGCCAGACCCGGAGATCGGCTGAATGGATTCGAAAACGGTAAAACTCAACTGTTTAACTCTAGGGGAGTTGGAAAATGAGCCTATTTTCAAAAAAAGTGAAGTGTTCCTTTAAACAAGTGAACCCCGCAACTGCGTAGTTTAATGAGAGTCTGCAAATTAGTGCCTGATGAAAAAATAAGCTTTAAACACATTAATATTTCCATCATTAGGTTGGAAATCTTTCTTATTAGAATAATTTCTGTTAAGCTTGTGTATATTTTTAGTTAAAGCTGTTAAATTTTTAAGCAAAATCTCATGTGGGGTTTTTGTGTTTTATATAATGACCACTAGGTGGTGCTCTAGGCATACGTTTTCCTTGATTGGGTTTCCTTGAAGAGATCAAGGGTGTGTTCCACTTCACTTTTAGACATACAATAAAGAACTTCCCTAAGCACTTCCCCTCGGGGAATCCCTGCCGCCATTTTTAAGCGATTTCCACTTTGTCTAGTGGACGTGGGAAGTTTATATGGACAGACCCTCGTCCCCTCGATGTTGACAGAGGGAGCGAGTCTACTCCGATGTACACTTCATGCAGCTCTAAATCCCATAATCCAACTTGATTGTGATGTCACAGAAGATCGCGCTTAACTGTAGTGTATATTATATTAATTATGTTGAGTTTTAATCAAACAATACTTGTAGCATGTTCACAGTCAAAGTTTATACTAATGATTTTTTTTTTTCCGTTTGTGTAGCTAATTTTATTTTTCTCCAACAGCTCATATACCTATAGGATTTTATATATTTTCTCCAACAACTTATATGCATGTAGAATGGTGGATAAAACAAATTCATAAGTAAAAATGGCGTTTAAATTATAAATCAGCTCCATAGTGAATTCCAAGTGATCAAGGGCTTAGTGTGTTTCATTTAAAGGTGCAATGTGTAAACTTTGGGAGGATCTATTGACAGAAATGCAATATAATATACATAACTATGTTTTCAGTGGTGTATAAAGACCTTACATAATGAACCGTTAAGTTTTTATTACCTTAGAATGAGCCATTTTTATCTCAAACAAAGTGTCAAGTCGTCATGTTTCTACAGCAGCCCTAAACGGACAAACACTCTACAGAGCACGTTTAGTTACTATGTTGTTGTTCTTCTAAATCGTTTGTGTTTTTAGAGGCAGCTTGCATCGACACTATGTTGAATACGCACAAAGTAGTAGTAGTAGTTGTCGAGACCGTTCTTTGTTAGAAGTAAGAAGAAACCTTATTGCTTGACTGGCTAACGTACTCTCTGCTGTCTCATACGACAACATATTTGTCTTGTGTCGGCCAGACAGCCACCGTAGCTTCTCTATTTTGCTTCGAAAGGGAGGGGGAGGGGGGTCTGCCGTTGGTTGCAGTTCGCAACCTCACCGCTAGATGCCTCTAAAATTTACACACCTTTAAACCTTATGCACGAGTTCCGCCAGTAGTGGGCGTAAGCAATGACACACACATCCGAGTCCACGACACGGAGGGAAGTTAGCGAGTGAAGGGCATAAAAATTTGGAGTGGAATGCAGCCATAGCCTATGTTGTTGTTGTTGAAAACAAAAGTAAAAGTGTGATGAACATCTGTTGCGTTTTACCATGGTGTTTTACCATGAGAGTTTTGTGTTTTTATTAAAATAAACATATTAACATTTTATCTCTCATCCACCGGGGACCCACCTGCAATTTTTGGAATGTTATTTTTTATTATTTGGCCTGCCCGACCTGTGGATTATTCGCAGTCTCCACGGATATATCCGCGATCTGCTTATCACTATCGAGCCCTCTCGCAGAATGTCCTTAGCCCTGGCTCCGTTGGAGACCAGCGAGTATTAGGGCCAAGTTAAACCGATCTTTCTGGCCCTTAAAACCGCTTTTTCTGCAGTGGAAATGGGCGGAAAGGGTCGAGAATGGGCACAGGCCGGGAACCTGTAACTGAACCGTGTCGGTGGAAAAGGGGTATCTGAGAATGTGACTGCCTGTCTGAGTTTTGTCGACATCCGGAGATGGCACAAAAGGTGGCCGCTTTGTAATTCTCTATGCAGGATAAACCCTGATATACAAGCACACTTCTTTTTCACAATGGCTTGAAGGAAAGGTTCTGTCCCGGCTTAGAACAGAGGAGGAGATGTGGTGGTGGAGGGATGCCAGACAAGCTGTCGCTGGTGCGGTTCAATGACTGACTGAATGATTAGGCTCCCTGTGAACTTATATTAAAACATAATTTAAGATCTTTGCTTCTGAAGATCTGAAAATATTTTCCAGCCATCTTCATGTTATTTTGAGTCCCAGAAGATAGTAAGACCCACTGAGAAATTAACTGTGAGGACTTTGTTTTTTCTTATGTCAGGTTTTGTCTACATTTACAATACAAGTCAATGTTCCTACGGTGCATGTCATTGACTCTATAAGAAACTAACAACCGTGAAACTCGGGGAAACAGTGTTTGTGTGTATTAATTACAAAGTCTAATTCACACCCAATGAAGAGTGTAAAATAAACTCCGGTGGCTGAATGAACAAAATCCCAAGGAAAAATACAAGGACCTTTTATCTCAAGAATCAAGTAGACCTTGTTAGGTCTTTGACCACTAATTAAACCCAGCCTGTACTTATCACCTCTGCTCATTTAAAATGCACTACATGTTTCCACTTCTAATTCAGAGCTTAAATGCGCGCGCACACACACAAACACATCGTTTTCAGAGGAGTACATCGCACCTCTCACTGTGTACAGTGGCACCAGAAACATTTAGACACTTAAGTCACACAAGAAAAATGTATGAACGTCATTGCCTTAGACATCAAACCAAGCGTCCTGTCCTGGAGAAGGTTAGATCATACTCAGTGCTTCAGACCATTAACCTGCAGCTCACTTTCCCTTCAATCATTTCATTTATGTTTTCCCCTAAAAAAGAGGCATGTGGGTTTCTGAGGTAAAAATACACCTCTCACCTGATGTCTCTGACCTTCGTTCCCCTGACTGTCAGTCTGTCTCCTCACACCACTAAACTCATTAGCATTTCCATTATTTGAGTCCTGAACTCTCGCATACACGGAGACAGAGAGACCCTGCGTGTTTGATGAGAAACGATGGAGGTGGAGACGCTGAAAATTTAAAATGAAAAGAATCTGCTCTCCTCTCTTTCCCTAATCTGCTCTCATACTATCCCTTCCTTTTCTGTCATTTCCTTCTTTCCTTTCCTTTCCTTTAGTCTTCTTTCCTTTCCTTTCTGTTTTTTCCTTTCCTATCCTTTCCTTTCATGCAACAGAGGCAATCTACCATTACGTTGCATCTTGCAGGTTTCCCTACACTTTCAAAATAAAATTTTCTGTGAGCAGCGCTAAAAGTGTGTTACTTGAAACAGAAGAACATGAATGTGCAACGCTTTATCACGCGGGTTGTTGTATGTATCACGTCAGTTCGGGAATAAAATGGTGAGTGGTGCTAAAAAGGTTAATGCTCTATCGCATTTGAAAATAATGTACCACCTACACTAAACCCTACCATAAACCTAGACGATAGTGTTAACAAAAGCAAACGTGAGATAAAAACACTTTAGCTTTCTGCAGTTCTGTACCAGATGAGCTACTGTACTGAGCTATGTCAGAAAAGCCATACATATGGAGCTGGTTATGTGATGCAAACGTCAAAATGTACTAGTTTACAAATGATGCACTATGGTAAAAGTGTTTTGAGCTCATAACATTGTTCTGTGCAAGGAACCGTGTGAAAATAAGTGTTTATTAATTGATAATCTGCCTCTGTAATCCTTTCCTTTCCTTTCCTTTCCTTTCCTTTCCTTTCCTTTTTCCTTTCCTTTCCTTTCCTTTCCTTTCCTTTCCTGCTGACCAGAGTGTTTCTTTGCAGTTGCTACAGTGTTCTGCATAATTGTTGCTTTGCCCGAGTCAGGAGGAGTCTCTATTATTGATATGATATGACAGGATGAATTTGCAGTCCTAAATTTAATGCGTAGGACTGGAGGTATGTTTCAATGGCAAAAAAAAAGAAAAAAAGTGGATCACTGAGTAGTAACATTGTCAGAGCAGCTGATAAAGGAACACTTTTTCATACAGTATATGTACAGTGTATCTTTAATGTCAACCTGCCACATCTGTCAACACTCCTTGCTCTGGGATCTCATAATATATCTATTAAAGAGATAGTTCACCCAAAAATGAAAATTTGATGTTTATCTGCTTACCCCCAGGGCATCCAAGATGTAGGTGACTTTGTTTCTTCAGTAGAACACAAATGATGATTTTTAACTCCAACTGTTGCAGTCTGTCAGTCGTATAATGCATGTCAATGGTAACAAAATCTATAAGAGTAAAAAAAAACATGCACAGACAAATCCAAATTAAACCCTGCGGCTCGTGACAACACATTGATGTCCTAAGACGCAAAACGATCGGTTTGTGCGAGAAACGAACAGTATTTATATTATTTTTTACCTCTAATACACCACTATGTCCAACTGCCTTGAGCGCGCGCACAGCATCCGGTACGTGAGGTGTGTACGCCCTCTAGCGTTTATGCAAGTGCCGGAAGTGATCTCTCGCGCGTATACGTCACTCATTGTTTACACAGTGCACAAACATTGTAGGTACGACGACTAATCAAAATGGTACTTACTTGCGCTTATTCGGATTGTTCAAACCGACTTAAAACTAAAAGATTACGTTCTCTCGCGCGAACTCATTCGGGAGTGGTGACTTTCCACGTATTCCCAACTTCTGAGCCTGCTCGCCTGAAGTTATGGTTGATTGCTCTTCGGCTGGATATCAACACACCCATTAACGTACTAAAGTTGTTGAGGGTCTGCAGCGATCATTTTTCCCCTGATGATTTTACATATCCAGGAGAGGATCACGTACGACTTAAACCATCAGCTGTTTTTCCACATCCAACTGAGGTATGTGAACAAGATCTTTGTATGTGTCCTTTTTATTTGTAAAGCTGCCCTTACGAAAAGTAACAAAATAAAATGAAGTTTTGATGTAATAAAACCATGTTTTTTAGGGGTTTACTTCCATTTGTATAACAACTGTTGTACTACAGGCACCATGTTTAAACCATGCCAGAGCGCGTACACAACTCACGCACCGGATGCCGTGCGCGCCCTCAAGGCAGTTGGACATATTATTGTGTGTATTAGAGGTAAAAAAAATGATATAAATACTGTTCGGTTTCTTGCACAAACCAATCATTTCGTGTCATCATCAATGTGTCGTCACAAGCCGCAGGGTTTAATTTGGATTTGTCTGTGCAGGTTTTTTTTACTCTCATAGATTTTGTTACCATTGCCATGCATTATTCGACTGACATTTTTGGGTGAACTATCCCTTTAAGCAACGTGGGGATCGTATGTTACAGCAGTGGTCCATAAGGGAATTTTCCAGGGACATTGATGTATGTACACTATGATCAAACCAATAAAGGATTGCAGCAGGTTTAATTATCGTGTCTTTGGCTGCTCATGCTCATGTACACAGATGATCTCCGTGTACATGAGCACACTGTAAAAAAATAATAAAAAAATACTTATTTTAGTAAGTAAATTCAAGTTAATTTGATCTCTTCAGTTGTTATATTCATTTTTGAATACATTTTTGATTTCTCTTTCCTCTTCTGATGGGCCGTCACTGATTACACACACACCCTCATTCATTCAGCTAAGTTTCCTTTCTCTCTCTCTCTCTCTCTCTCTCTCTCTTCTCTTCAGGGTGCTGCCTCGTGTCTGGTTAGGCAGCTGCCCTCGACGGGTCGAACATGTAACCCTAAAGCTGAAACAAGAACTGGGTGTTACAGCAGTGATGAACTTTCAGACAGAATGGGATGTCATAAACAACTCACACGGCTGCCGGCGTGACCTCGGTCAACCCATGACCCCAGAGACAATGGTGCACCTGTACAAAGATTGTGGTCTTTCTTATATCTGGATCCCCACCCCAGACATGAGCACAGAAGGTCAGTGTTAGCCAATATACCCTTGAATAACAGACACAAGTGAGTCGTTTCACTGCCTAGGCAGTTCCTTTGAAAGGCAGAATCCTAACTGTCATAGAATCTTATACTGTGAGTGAGTGAGTGAGTGTTTAACATGTACATAGCACACAGAGTCTATGCTGACCTTAACTATAAACTTAATGCTTTTTCAGTCAGCTTATTGGTTTTATGTGTAGATTACTAATGCAATAATCTAAAGAGCTTCTATTGCTGGATATGATGCTGTAATTTTACTCTCTGTAGGCCGCACACGGATGCTGCCCCAGGCGGTGTTCCTGCTCTGTGGGCTGCTGAAGAACGGTCACACGGTGTATGTTCACTGTAACGCAGGAGTGGGCCGCTCCACTGCAGCAGTGTGTGGACTCCTGATGTATGTGTTAGGCTGGAGACTCAGAAAAGTGCAGTACTACCTCACTGCCAGAAGAGCGGCAGTCTATATTGATGAGGAAGCGCTGGTAAGAGCAGAAAATGACTTTCTCATGAAGTTTGGACGACTCTGTCCATTTGTCTGCAACCCAGAGACATGAAAACAGTGCCCTCTACTGGATGGGAGGACACCTGTGTTCAATAATGTCAAAGCAATTAACAGACAGACAATTTTAATCTTGTCACATAGAACTTCTTTGTAAAAATATTGTCATCAGAATCTAAATCTACTGATTATATAATATAAAAATATATTGACTATATAATATTGAGTTAATTAGAGGATCATGAGACATTAAATGTTCTTCTAGGAATCCATAAAATGAAATGAAGTGTTTGATATGAAGTCTGATCATGAGTAATTCATACTGAAAATGAAATGTATTATTAAAAAAACATTCCCTTGCGATTCTTGTTGCTGCCTAACTAACATATTATTAGTATTGCACAACCCTGCAAATGATGAAACACAAAAAAAATAATAATAATAATAACTTAATGAATATAGAACAATTATAAATAAAAATAATAGCTGTTATTTGCCAGGAATCATAATTTTGAATCTGTGATGCAGCACAGATGGTAATGGTTATCACGAGTGTATTGTTCTGTTTATCCTTTGAAATGTTTTCACAGAACTCCAGTTTCGCCCGGTTATTGTTCATTCATCTTGACATGGTCGTCATTTGAAAAGGCACCTTGAGGCAATTGTCGACCGGACTGCTAATGTGATGGTTATTGTTTGACTATCTGCCCCTTTTCTCCTCTAACATGCCACTTTCATTCATTTATGAATGTAACTCAATATTCTTGTTATATATTTAGCACAGCAATTTCTCTGCCCTTGGAATAAGCTGCCATAATGAAAAGCGCTTTCACCTGACCTTTAAATAAATAGAGACTAGTGTCACCACACTGAGAGACTTTTTGTGAAAATTGAAAAAGTTTTGCTTCAGAAAAGAAAAAGCGGTTCAGTGGTTTGAGCAGAAGGTATCATTAATGAAACTCAATTCGAAAACAGGAATAAATCAGTGAGTGAGAAAGTGCAAGATGGAAAGGGAGACATGCATAAAAGCATAATGAAAAAGACTGTAGCACAAAAATTTGTAATTTTCTTTATTAATATTTTTGTCTTTTTCCAGTATAAATATTTAAACATCCAAACAACAATAGCAATAAGCCTAAATTGGTCCAAATGATTTTTTGTTTCTTTTGTTTTAACTGAAAATATAATAACATTGATTGGCGTTTTAATTTAAATCAAGAAAAAACTATTTGTGTACAGGTATAAAAAAATAAAATAAAACTAATTAAAATACACTAACATTCAGATCATTCTAATATGCTGATTTCCTGCTCAAGAAACATTTCTTAGTATTATCAATGTTGAAATAAGTCATATTTTTGTGGAAACATGATGTATTTTTTAGGATTCTTTGATGAATATAAAGCTCAAAAGAACCCCATTTATTGGAAATAGAAATCTTTTGTAACATTATAATGTCTTTACTGACACTTCTATTCTATTTAAAGTGTTAGTTTACCCATAAATAAAAAAGTTGTCATCAATTACTCACCCTTATGTTGTTCCAAATCTGTAAGATTTTCATTGTCTACACAACTACCACTATAAACCTTCAAAAAGTTCATAAAGAGATTGTAAAACTAATTCATATGAATCGAGTGCTTTAGTACAAATTTTCTGAAGAAACACGATTGCTTTATATGATGAAACCATTTAATTTAAGCTTTTATTCACATATAAACATTGATCAGCGAACATAAACAAGCTCAACCGTACAGGCTTGACGCGCGAGAACAAACCTCATTGTTCTTGCTGAAGCTCAAATGTGCTGCGTAACATGAGAATGAACCTCACTGGTTCTTGTAGAATCTCAAAGTACTGTGTAACACATGAGAATGAACCTTAATGGTTCTTGCTGAAGCTCAAACGTGCTGCATAACACATGAAAAAGAACCTCATTGGATCTTGCTGAAACTCAAACGTGCTGCGTAACACATGAGAATGTACCTCATTGGTCTTTGAGGAAGCTCATATGTGCTGCATAACATGAGAATGAACCTCATTGGTTCTTGCTGAAGCTCAAACATGCTGCGTAACACAAGAATGAACCTCATTGGTTCTTCCTGAAGCTCAAACATGCTGTGTAACACGAGAATGAACCTCATTGGTTCTCGCACGTCAATCATGCTTGAGATTGCATACATTATATCTGATGTGTTAGTTGATGAATGTTTATGTGAATAAAAGCCTAAATTCAATCTGTTCATCATATGAAGCGATCATGTCTCTTCAGAAAATTTGGACTAAACCGCCCAATTCATATGGATTAGTTTTACGATCTCTTTATTAACTTTTTCACGAGTTCACAGTTACATATAATTAAAGAGAGTAAAGGACAGGTTATGCAAATTTGGCGTGGTGTCGGGGGGGAGGGCTCTGAGCTCAGAATTTGGCCCGAATGTAATTATCTGAACATGCTCCTCCAGAACTTTGTTAATAAAACATAATTTGAAGCATCAAAGTGATAGTTGCATAGACTGTCAATGGAGGGACAGAAATTTCTCAGATTTCATTTGTCATGATGACAGAATTTTCATTTTTCGGTGAACTAACCCTTAATGCATCCTTACTGAATAAAGTATGTGTATTAAAAAAAAAAAAAAAAAAAAAAAAACAACGGTAACACTTTACAATAAGGTTCATTAGTTAAACATTAGTTAATGTATTAACTAACCTGAACTAACTATGAGCAATACATTTGTTACTGTATTTACTAATGTTCATTAATGTTAGTTAATGAAAATACAGTTGTTCATTGTTTGTTCATGTTAGTTCACAGTGCATTAACTAATGTTAACAAGATTTTATTAATGTATTAATAAATGTTGAAATTAACATTAACAAAGATTAATAAATGCTGTAAGTGCAGTTCATCATTAGTTCATGTTAACTAATGTTAACTAATGAACCTTATTGTAAAGTGTTACCAAAAAAATATAAAAGAAATCTTACTGACCCCAAACTTTGAATGGCATAGTGTGTAGATATTTCTACTGGAGAACACAAGATACATATAAAGAAAATTATTTTTTGCAATGTAGTCATCCAGTCCTATAGTTAAATTTGTGTTTGCCTTGAGCGCTCACACTCAAACAGAAGTGAGTCAAGGATGAGTCACCGTGATCTATGGGCATTATTTCACACAACAATACTCACCCTGATCCACGGTTAGCATCTCAACTCATTGGTGCTCCACCTTGAAATAAAAATGGCCTCCACACAGCAAATTGACACCACCTCTGAGGTGAATATACACAGTCTATTCCAGGACTGAGATAAAGAGCTTTGGTGTTTTGAGTATAAAGTTATCATCTCAGTGAAGTATTATACAGTCACATGATCTTTTACAGAGAGACTGAGTTGGTTCAAAAGGCTAATATTATTCATCTTTATTTACCTTATCCTAATGCAGTCCTTTGTCCTGTGTCTCACTGAAAGAGTACTTTATTTGGACTGGAAGACAGAGGAAGAATAAAGTTTAAAGAAAGTATCCTTGTGGTTATGCTTAAAAACACAATTTATTATGGAAGTATTGAGTAAATACAATGCAAAGAATGTGTGTGAGTGTGAGTGTGTGTGTGTGTGTGTGTGTGTGTGTGTGTGGCAGAAGGTGACCTGTCACGGATATTTAGGTGTGTCTTTAATAATTCCACTGTGTGTGTCATTCAGAGGTCATGATTTGTTATTATCAGAAGTGTAAAATCCAATCTTTTCCAGCTCCTCATACTATTTTCCCCATTTACGGAACCGATGCCCATTCGGGCCTTTTCCATACACTTCCACTACAGAAAAGGCAGATCTGGGTCTGGCCTTGCAGAATATTCTCATCAAGTAGAAACATTTTCAAAACAGCAACAACTTTTATTACATGCTATAAATTAAATTATAAATGTGTGACGATTTTGACTAATGTTTAGTTCGGTTGGTAACACTTTAAAATGTAATGCATTAATTAACATGAACTAACAATGAGAAATATATTTTTAAAGCATTTTTTAAAGATTTGTTCACAGTGCATTAACAAATACAACTTTGGATATTAAAAATGTATTTGTAAATGTTGAAATTAACATGCTGTAGAAGTACTGTTTATTGTTAGTTCGTGTTAACTAACATTATTAACTAATTTTAATGTCACAGGTTGGTTCAAACCAAGAAAAGATCTATTTGCAGCAATCTTTTATTAAGAAATAAACAAAACACTAGAGCATGGGAGAAATGTGACTCTGTCCCGATTTCTCCAGTAAACCCTTATTTTCTTCATACACACTTCTTATGTTTTCTCTTTAATGAGTGGTGGTTGTTTGTTTATGTGCTGCAAGTCATTTATTTTCTGTCACAAGCAGTTTTATGTAGATCTCTGAAGGACATATTTACTTTGTACACTCATGTCACAGTGTTGTGAGAAGCTGTAAAACTGTCAAATAATATAATCCGGCAGGTGTCTCTGTGTTTTATCAATGCACATTTAAAAGTCAAATGATGGCCTAAATATTTCATGTATGGAAATATTATAAATACAAAAAATTCACACAATAGGCCATTTATATCCAAGTAATATCGCCAGTCAGAGGTCCAGAAATGAGCTCATTGTGTGTTTAAAAGCTGCTGTAAAACAGCCCATGATTAAGCCGCTGGACTTCACACAGTGTGCACTGTATCTTTACAAAAGAACAGTGTATAAATCAGAAAATTGCTTTTACTGCTGACTAATACTATCCACCCATAATTCTGCAATTTAGCATTAAATCAAGTATTAAAATTCAGCCTGCA
Organism: Hypophthalmichthys nobilis; assembly: GCA_037950665.1. Classification (NCBI taxonomy): domain Eukaryota; kingdom Metazoa; phylum Chordata; class Actinopteri; order Cypriniformes; family Xenocyprididae; genus Hypophthalmichthys; species Hypophthalmichthys nobilis. The sequence goes on from CM075485.1 coordinate 11,658,988, forward strand.
AACCAGTTTTATTCTAATCTGTAATCATTTATACCTGTTTCAATATTAATGTGTTTGACTGTATTATGAGAGCACTAATGCCCGACTGACTCAAAAACAGCATGTCCAAAAATTCCTCTGTCATCGTTTACTCACCGTCATGTTATTCCCACTATTTGATTTGTCAGCTGTCTGGCACATTTATATTAGCTACACATCTTTGAAATAAGAGAACAGATTCATTTCAGCTGATTGGTGTTTTCCTCCTTCATTCCATTCTGTAAATTCATTCCGTATAGCAGTGAAATTTCCCATAAATCTTTGGGTGAGTCTATTAGCCCACTAGCCATTGAACTGGACAGCCATTGATCATAAAGACAAACTTCTGGACTCAGCCTGCCTACCCGTATTTTCATTTTCCCCTCATGGTGTATTAACCCTTTTTACTCTTTTTGTGTTTGCTCGGACTGCAGACATATTTTATCCACCCATCTCTAATATACTGCAATCACATAACTGATATTTATGTTAACTTTTTCTCTTTAGGAGCACCACTATTTAAAATATTGAACAATTTTTTAACTTGATACACAATCCAAAAAAGATGCTGTCAAAAACTGTGAGATGTGACAGAATGGCTAAAGATTTTTGAGCATGTGTACATCAGCCAACAATTAAAGTGCTGATGGAAAGCAATGATAAACCATCAAACCATCATGTAATCTGATGACCAAACTTTCGTTTTAGCAACGTAACTAGTTAATATTTATACAGTTGTAAGTGTAAAGACCCATTCACACCAAGAATTATAACTATAAAGATAACTATATCAGCACCAGCAGATGAGAAAGTTCTGTTTACTTTAAGCTCACGCTGTGGTTTTGTCACAGACACGCCAGGTTCCAACATCACCCAATCACAGCGCACTCAATCCCCGGAGTACTAATCATCTGCACCTGCACCTCATCTACTCAGTCATCACCACCAGCATAAAACACACTCACACACATTCACTCACTGTCCGGTCTCGTACGCACATAGAATGCTATATGCTTACCTCTTGGACTCCATTGAAGTTACCTACCTGTCTCCTTCGTCTCCAAGTCTCCTCGTGTTGTTCCAGTTTGTGTGTGAGTGTCTCCAGTCATCCTCGTCAGCCATCTCCTCACCTCATCATCGTTCATCACTCCTGCAAACCAACAAAGGACAGTATCACTGTTTATCACCACCTTCACAACTTACTACATTCATCTTCACTTACCTGCACTACCGTCTGCTCTGCTGTGTGTGACAATAAAGTCCTGTTAACCGTTACCTCTGCCTCTGCCCAGTCTGTATTGTAACAGAAGACCGGACCAGAAAACATCGTCTTCACACACAGCATGAGCCAACCGGATCCCATTCAAGAGCTCGTCGATGTCCTTCGGCGAGCTCTTTCCACCACTCCAGCATCACCCATTCCAGCGATCACTTCCGCAAACACCGCTACCTCTCCTTCACCACCTGTGCACGCCAGTCCCATGGCTAAACCGGCGCCCTACTCCTACTGCAACCGCACAATTTCCCCACGAAACATCGAAAGTGGCGTTCATCATCTCCCAACTGCAAGGCAAAGCGCTCCGATGGGCTGACTCAATCTGGTCTCAAAATCATCCCATCACTCAATCATACTCCGGTTTTGTGGCTCACTTCCGCGAAGTGTTTGGGAAGCCCATCTCTGATTCTTCTGTTGGTGAGAAACTCTACAATTTAAAACAAGGATCTCTTTCTATTAATGACTAGGCCTTGCAGTTTCGGACTCTCGCAGCATCCAGCGGCTGGAATGAGCAGGCTTTGATAACAACATATCGTCAAGGACTGGATCCTCGCGTGCGGTTGCATCTCGCTGCATACGAGGATTCCATCGGCCTGGAACGATTCATTCAACTCCATTCGTTTCGCCACTCGTATGCAGTCGTGTCTCGAAGAACACCAGGACCAGCCGCTGTTCGCCATCTCAGCCCGCTGACCAGAATCCGTCAGCCCCCCAGAACCAGCCAACGAACCCATGTCTCTGGAAGGCACTCGGCTCTCCCCGGCTGAGCGACAGAGACGGCTGACCCAGAATCTATGTTTATACTGTGGTTCTCCTGGGCATATCCTCTCCACATGCCCAATTCGTTCTCCACGACCCATGGTGAGTGCCATCATACCATCTATTAAGAAGATGAAACCACTCACCACAACTGTAACACTTACTGCTTCTGACACTTCCCTTCCAGTTGTTGCCCTCCTCGATTCTGGGTCAGCCGGCAACTTCATCTCCGGGACCCTCTGTCGCCAGCTCCGCATCAAGACCACGGCCACGCCGACCACCTACCAGATACGATCAGTGACAGGAGAATCCTTAAGCCGTAAACACATTCGCCACTGCACCGATGCCATCCAGATTCAAGTCGGCCTGCTTCACGTCGAACACCTCCATCTGCTGGTTCTGGAGGGATCCTACCATCTGTGGATTACTGGTTCCGAGAGAGCGAGATGGTCTGGGACTCAGCACATCACCAACTGCAGCGAGCCCTGCGCAGACGCAGGATGACAGCAGACCTTCGCCGGTCCGAAGCTCCCTCCTACCAGCCCGGTCAGAAGGTCTGGCTGTCAACCAGGGACATCCGCCTGCGTCTGCCCTGCCGGAAGCTGAGTCCCAGGTTCGTTGGTCCATTTACCATCACCAAGCAGATCAACCCAGTCACGTACCAACTTCAGCTACCTTCTCACTATAGAATTCACCCCACATTCCATGTTTCAGTACTCAAGCCTCACCACCCTTCTGTTCCTCTCTCCACAGGACCTGGCGTGGCAGCCTCCGAACCCCCCCTTCCACTTATCCTGGATGACGGCACCGCGTACGAGGTTCACGAGATCTTGGACTCCCGACGCCGTGGTGGTATTCTGGAATATCTGGTTGACTGGGAAGGCTACGGCCCTGAAGAACGCTCATGGGTCCCCAGGGACGACATCTTTGATCCCAACCTCCTTCAAACCTTCCATTCAAACCACCCTGACAGACCAGCCCCCCGTGGAAGAGGCCGACCACCACGACGTCGGGGTCCTCGGCCCTCAGGAGCGGGCCGTGGAGGGGGGGGTACTGTCACAGACACGCCAGGTTCCAACATCACCCAATCACAGCGCACTCAATCCCCGGAGTACTAATCATCTGCACCTGCACCTCATCTACTCACTCATCACCACCAGCATAAAACACACTCACACACATTCACTCACTGTCCAGTCTCGTACGCACATAGAATGCTATATGCTTACCTCTTGGACTCCATTGAAGTTACCTACCTGTCTCCTTCGTCTCCAAGTCTCCTCGTGTTGTTCCAGTTTGTGTGTGAGTGTCTCCAGTCAGCCATCTCCTCACCTCATCGTTCATCACTCCTGCAAACCAACAAAGGACAGTATCACTGTTTATCACCACCTTCAAAACTTACTACATTCATCTTCACTTACCTGCACTACCGTCTGCTCTGCTGTGTGTGACAATAAAGTCCTGTTAACCGTTACCTCTACCTCTGCCCAGTCTGTATTGTAACAGGTTTTGTCATCTGTCACTTTAAATGCTGCATCTCTTTAAAGCAGGATGGATTCTGATTGGCTGTCAAGTGATTCCAATGATATCTATTCTCTGTGCCATTTTCGTTAGTTGTGGTGATGTGCTGAGTCCCAGACCCTCTTGCTCTCTCGGAACCAGTAATCCACAGATGGTAGGATCCCTCCAGAACCAGCAGTTGTGTCTACGCAGGAGCTCAAAATGTTTTATGCATTATATGACTTCAATATTTTTTCACAATAACTGATTACTGAAACATTGCTGGTTCTTATCCTGTTGAACCACAGACATAGTAATCAATAAATATAAAATACCCATGAAATCAAAGATTAGACACAGAAAGAGATCAGTGAATTAGACTAGTCCAAGATGATTACAGCATCATCACAACAGCAAAAAACACCTGGTCAAGTTCCTTTTGGCCATAACAAATGTGCTTTATAAACACCCAGTCACTGCAGCCAGAAAAAAAATAATGTTAAAGAGTCAAGAGCCCAACTAAAGCAAACACCGGTCACCATGATGGTGACTACAAACTTCATTATTTTCAATAAATCATCAATATAGACCAAAATCCCTTTTTGTACCAGGCTGTAAACATATGTTTTTCTGCTGTAAAGTTGGGCATTTTAACATGGGGGTCTATGGGATTGACTCCCTTTTGGAGCCTGTCTCTAGCAGCCAGTCAATTGATTGCAGTTCCTTCACTTCCATGTTGGTTTCAAGAGAGAGAACGGAAGGTTGCCACTTGGTTGTGATTGGTCTACCGTGTACAGCGTTCATCGGAAACAAAATGCCCATTGCCATAACTGAATTACAGCTCCGGAGGCTTATCAATTTTTGAGAGATTGTATACAATGTATGGACAGAAAAGATGGCATCGATTTTTACCTTATCAATTCGAGCCTGAGTCCGATGATGACATTTCTCTGGGGTAAGTGTCACTTATTTTTAGACAATAGTGGGCCCACAGCTGATTAGCAGAGCTACAACGTGAGTTAGTCGGCTGGTTACAAGTATGCAGTACTTACACTGTCAATTAGTAAGTCATGAAATGGCCAAAAAGTACCAATAAATTACGTAACTGATATGTCACATGTTAGCTGGGATGTCCTGTGTGAACAGCAGCAGACTTTTGCACACCATCTCCATTGACTTGAAGTGAAAAGCAGCCAATTGTTATGAGAAAAATTGTGTTTAAGGTGAGTTTTAATCAGTTTCTGATGTCACTTGCACTAGTCCAAATAACTTTCCAAATTCGTGCACAGTAATTTTGACTTATAAATGTGAGAGAAATGCACACATTGTGAGCCCAATTATCAGTCCAACTGGAAATAAAGTTGTTTACAAGGTGCAAGGTTTATAATGAGCACCTTTGAGGAAGAACTAGTCACTGGATTTGCTAAGATTTTACTTTTTGCAGATGCTATTGTGAAATATATTCCTTTTCCTCCACAAAATTCTGGCATGGCAGATCTTGATCTTCAAGCAGAAGGATATGGATGCTAAATGTTTGAATAATATCACAAATCTGACTTGTGATGCTGCCTGAATCACACCATGTTCGTTCACTGGCTCCCAACTGAGCCTGGTTTCTCGCAAGTTTTATTTCTCCATTTCTGTCACGTGATGGAGATTATGTTCCTTGCCACTGCCACCTCTGGCTTGCTCAGTTGGGGTATAAAAGACACTTAATATTATTGATTGCAATAATATTAAGAATGCACTGACTGTTGGATGAGAACAAAATTTGAACTGAATTGAGTTGAACAATGACACTTCTCTTCTGTAGAGCTTCTTATAGCTGAATCAAATTTGTTTTATAATTGACGAAATTTTGCAACATCGATACTGTTATTGAACTGAATTTAATCCACAGTGAACAACACTATTGTCTTCTGTAGAGCTGTTTTACAGCAGAATTTGAATTTGTCTCATATTTGAAGAAGTTTGTATCATTGATTATGTTATTTTTCTATTTGTCAATATGCAAAGTCTGGTTCACACCAAGGACTTGACTCCATAGGATAATAACACACTATAATGTTAATACTGATGCCACGCTGTCATACTGAGCTCTACACTGCAAATGTTTGTAAAAGCATATCACACATTTATAGTGCATGAACAGATATCAGAGAGATAATCTGATGAAACTCTGCATTTGATCAGATAAAGGCCATTGAAATCACTTCACACATACACACACACACACACAGCAATAAAATGTGAGTGTTGCACGTGTGTGTTTGTGTCTGAGAGAGATAAGTGTGGACTTGCACAACGGTGGCTGAATTGACAGAGCAGAACTTTGAATAAATGAATGTGAATGAACCACAACAATAACAAAGAAACAAATTGCTGTTTGAAATGCCTGGCTGATAATTAAAATTAGAATTACAAATGTTCTCATAAATTGAGTGAACTAGTCAATAGTGAAATAAACTTCAGTCAATGGATTAAAACTTGCAATCAAATTAATTGCATGACATGCTGGTAAATTCAAAATTAAGTGCAATATTTGAAGAAGAAATACCCAAAATGATCATTCAAAATTCATGTTATTGTAGCAGACAAAAGCACTAAACTTAAAGTAGATTTAGACAAGATTTAGACATTCACACAAGACTGTCACATAAGACTGGGTGCAATGAGAGCATGACGAATAGTCTTTAAACAAAATCCAACTAGGAAACACACAGTAGGATAACTAGGAGTAAAGATACACAACCATGCATAACACAAACAAGAGTAAACAATGAACAGAGGAAACTTAGGGCTTAAATACACAAGGGAGGCTAATCAACAGAAACTTGTCTAACTAATGCTGCCTTCACTTGCAATTGAAATTATCGTAAATACAAGTTTCCTAGTTAAAAATTGGACATGAACGCCCTCTCAAGTTGTATTTACCATTGGAAAGTTTGGGGATAATTTTGATACCCAAGTTACAGAGTTGGGTGGCCCATAACCTTTAAACATGGCGGAGAGGAGAATGATTGCTGCCATGACTGCTATTCTTTATGAGCTTTTTCCACAACAGATACATTGCCTTGTCTTGTCATTAAATTAGTGCATACAGTACATGGCTATATGAATAATCATATTTTTATACAAAGCAAAAAGCCTATTCCAGAAATTCCAGAATTGTCAGTAAGCAATCTAGATAGCGCAGTGAATGTTTATATTTATATAGAGTTGTCAATGAATGGGACGCTAAATATAATTTTGGATTTAATAAAATTTTCCCAAAAAATATATAAGAATAAACCTGATGTTCTTCATGATTCCTGTTCTTTCCTACAACAAAGCACTTGAATACAACAAGCTCGTAATCATGACTTCAGAAGTGGGAAGTAGGAAATTTCCAACAGCACATGAAGGCAGCATTAATCAGTAACCAAGGAAACTAGTGGCAGGAAAATGAGAACAAAGGAAACAGGTACAGGAACTAGAACTAAACCAAAACAGAACATACATGACACATTCTTACTTTCTGTCTGTGATATTTTTGAAATGTTGACCTATGTAAACATGCAGGCAGGTGTCTTTTGTTATTGTGTCACATCTACTTTTGCTATGTTAACAAGTTAAATTGACAGCCCTAAAAAAGGGGGAAAGTACTGTCAGACTCGTGATTACATGCAATTAAGATCCAGCAGGTGTTAGAGCTAAACAAGAACATGGTGATTTATAACAGATGTTCAACTGTAAAAGTGTTTCTAAAGCTAGTTTTTGAAATATTGCCAGTGACTGAATTGCTCATCTTGTGTGTGTGTGTGTGTGTGTGTATCAATAGTCAATACCCTGTATTTCTCTTAAAGCTCTCCAGATTGTTCAGCAAATACCATTGAACCACTGAATTTAATAGTTTTATGACTGTTTTTGTCTCTGCCAAAGAGAACACTTTGCAATTACATAAAACAAAAACACAACAACAGCATAAAATAAAGTCTCAAACTGCAAAACAAAAAGCCAATAACTCGCAATTTACAAATCAGCAACATTATTAAATATGAAGCTCTGTTCATGTTACACAAATATTCAGCTAAAGGACAAAACATTTCAGTAAATTAAAAAAAAAAAAACTTTTCAGTCAGAAAAATCAACAGGTTGGCCCATTTAAGAGCTATGTTTTCTGCGTCTGAGAGAAGACTCAGACGTAGAATGAACGGGGTTGATATTTATTAATAACCGAAGATACAGCCTGGGCCATCCCAAGCAGTGAGGTACATTTTAGATTTCAGGTACATTTAGAGGTAGAACTAAGGATATAAACAACGGATATAAAAACAAGACTGCAACCTTGCAGGGAACTAGAGAGAAAAATAAATAAAAGACCTAAAGCGTAAAACATAAGACTTGGGAGACCTAGAGCAAAAAATAAAGACTGGAACTTGATTAGAGTAAAAAAAAAAGAACACAAAAACAAAGAAAAAAATAGAATTATCAAAAGGTAATAAATACAAGACTAGACTGGCAGAAAAAGACTAAATGTAGCAGGCCTGTAGACACAGGTGAACTAACATGCACACAAATAAAGTACACACACAGTTCACACAACGAACCAGCAAATACCTGATGGAAGGGAACACAATAAACAGGGAACATGTTGAATGGGAGACATAAGCTGCGTTTCCACCGCAGGAACTTTCCCCAGGAACTAGGGACTTTGGGGTGGTACTCGGTGTGTTTCGAGCACAGGAACTAGGGTCTAAACTAGGATGAAATCCAGTGGAACTGGAAAGTCACGTGCAGTCCTACGTCACCGGACTAATTTTCACGGTACTTTAGACCACGATGGAAACGCAGACAGCAACAGGTGGCTAAAGAGGTGGCCGAGAGGAGCACATTGCCAACACAAACAAAGACAGAGCCATGTGCTCAAGACAAACAAAGAAACAATAAACAAAGACAAAACAGACAAGACTGTCAGAGCAGGAGCCAGAAAATATCAGGCAATAGTCTGTATTTTATATGGTAAGAGGTCCGCTAGAGGTCGCTAGTGGCCTATTCAAAACAAAGGCGTAGCTTGATGACGTAAAAGTTTGAGCGTGGAATCTTGGGACATGTCATCTTCACCTCACAGCCGGTGGAAAACAAATGGGATAGGACTCGGGAAGAAATCATGTTCATAGATGCGATTATTAATGTTACTGTAGTATGAAGCAGAGCAGGACCGAATGTTGTGGGAGCTGAACGAGGCCGCTGGAGCGATTGCGCAACACACGCCTCACGAGCAGCGGAACCTTTATTATGTCACAGTCGCCGGCGCCGCTTCCGCTTTTCCAGTCATGAGTATGAGGTAACACAGCTATGTTTATCATATTAGATACATTTGAGTGTGTTGAAAATAATGTTATAACGTTACTCTGTGTGTTTGCTCAGTGGCTGCTGTGAGACACTTGTTTGAGACACACTGCAGTAAGATAGATTGATATTAGAATATCATGTTAAATGGCTTGTGTTGATAGATGGCATGCAATTAATTTTAAAACGTATTGTATGATGGAGAAAATTCTGTATTACTGTTACTAAAAATAAAGCTGCATCTGATTATGGTATGTTAGCTACTTTGCAAAATAGTGTTTTTCTCTGAGGCATGGTAAAGCATGGTACTCGCAAAAAATCAAGAAAATTAGATTTAAACAATAAGACTAAACGTGTTGAGCTATTAACAATAATTATTTTTCTGTCTATAAATATATCAAAACAGTTGTTCCCTTGCCTATTAAAGCATGTAATATATTAAAGCGTCTTTGGTGTTTCCATGGTTTCTACAAAATAAAAACGGGTAACGCGGGTATGACGCAAATTGACAGGCGACTCCTCACACGTCCCGGAGCCTTGGTTAAAATTGCAATTTTCTCACGATTTACAAATAGTTGGAAACATTTATAAGTACTCAAGTAAACAAAATATATAACACTGGCCTTGTGGTTTTTGGATATTTTACTGCAAAAATCTTACACATTGCACCTTTAATAATGACACGAAGAAATTTGTGTTTCCTCTCGCTCCATGATCACTCAGAACAGGGTTTCTTTCACCAGTAATTGGAGTGTAAGAAATGGAATACTTGAAGTGTGATTTAGGCTATAAATAACATTTGTGCAAATATTCTTTATAAATTGCATTCATGAAGCACATCTGTGATTTGTTAGGTTACACAAAAAAATTTGAATCTGTCTTTTGGATCTTAGTTGCAATATATCATAGTATTTCATAGGCTGAATAAACAGGGAAAAAAGGGAGCAACTCTTGACAAATTACAGAACAGTTCATTTAAAGGATTAGTTCACTTTCAAATGAAAATTAGTCCAAGCTTTACTCACACTCAAGCAATCCTAGGTGTATATGACTTTCTTCTTTCTGATGAACACAATCAGAGAAATATTAATTAATATCCTGACACATCTGAGCTTTATTATGGCAGTGAACAGGGGGTCACGAGTATGAGCTGAAGAAAGTGCTTCCATCCACATCCATCCATCATAAACATACTCCACACGGAATCTCTGATTGTGTTCATCAGAAAGAAGAAAGTCATATACACCTAGGATGGCTTGAGGGTGAGTAAAGCTTGGACTAATTTTCATTTGAAAGTGAACTAATCCTTTAATTTACACTAGAGGCACAGCAAGTTTAAAGTTTAATTAGAAACAACATATACTACTTTGGCTCAATGAAATGTATAAAACTGGGTGTGGTAGCAATATTAAATTAGTGTATTCAAGTTACAATGAAATAAACTTATTTAAAGCCATTCTTTCCCTTATGACGAGGTAAGGGCAGACTGATGAGAAATGCTGAGCTAATTGTTCTTTAGCTGATTGCTTATTGAAAACAAATTAAAAACCATCTGTGTTTCATTGCAAGTAAATCACTGGTTGTTGTAATGTAGTTAATTATTCATTGTGCTACATATAAAAAATGGAAGTGTATTTTTGAAGAAGAGAAAATTAGGTTTTGTTTGGGAACACAGTGTTCAGATAACATTGTGAAGCAACAATCACAATAATGAAATTAAAAGCTATTTATTTTCCAAGAACTCATAAACCAAGTTTCACAGTGAACAAAACCGCAACCCAAATTTACTTTGTTTCCCTTTCCTCCCCATTTTAATCAAACTAAGAGCTTTGCTTTAAACTGAAGCAGTATTAATCAAAGCGAGCCACTCCAAAGACATTCGGCTGAATTAGTGCTGTATATTTGAAGCTTGAACAGCCTGCTTCATCAAAACATATTTACAACAAAATAAATCCAAGTGCCTGAGTGTACCACAGGCCTGTCATTTAAAACATTATTGCTATCAACAGACATTTTCAGGCCAAACCCGGAAAACAATTAAGAGGATTTGTTAAAATACGTCTGTCATCATTGTTGAATCTCAAAAACATGTCCAGGTCACATTTCACTGCAAAAGATTAGATAGATAGATAGTTAGAACTAATAATTTAGTACAAATAATTTATATTTCTCTGTAATAAACATGCTATTATAGTGTTATAACATGGTAATAACATGCTATGTCTGTTTCTCTAACAGGATTTCACTTTTGCATGGAAATATCTAGTTGTTACAATTTTGTATAGATGTTTAATGAAGTTATTGAGAATTTTGTCACTTGTCTGTCCTCGTGGATGGGAGGTCTGTTCAGAGATCTGACCCACCACTGCACTGCGATGATTAAGATGTTTCATATTTTCATTCCCACTTCATATTTTCATTCCCACTAATATATTGTAAATGAATAACAGATGCTGGGTATGACAAGACGCTTAATTAAGAGATCAGAATATGATGAGTAAATTAGCTGTCAGTCAAACTGTGTTGTGTGTGTATCATGCTGAGAAACATTTCCTACCTCATTCATTGCTTAAACCTGCAGAATAATGGTTTGGAAATGATCTAATGAATGATGTCGATGGCACATCGAGGACATCCTCATTTTCGAACAGGGGTTCTCAACTCTGGCCTTCGAGGTCTACTTTCAGCAGAGTTTAGATCCAACCTTGATCAAACTCACCTTCCTGTAGCTTTCTAGTAATCCTGAAGTGTGCACGGATCTGCACTCCAGATTTTAACCAAAAAAGTAGACCATCCGGGTATCTTTGGAATACTCATTTCAACATACTATGATTTGGGACGCACGAATACTAGTTTCGAATACCATTTAGGAAGGATAGTATGAAAATTGGGACGCAGCATAAGAGATATGGACTAAAAGTTATCTTTAAAAAAAGGCATTTAAAACACCTCTAATCAAAATATTAAATGAATAGAATGGGTTTTGATATCCAGTGAAGTAAATTTGTAGCATCTACTCTTCTGGCAGGACAGATCTGAAGAAACAAGTCTTCAGAAGCAGACACAAAATTAAAATGTAAAAATAATTCATGAATCTTTTAAACTTTACTCAGTTTTGTAAGAAAATATAGGACATTCACAATTCATGAGCCCCCTATTGAGAACTAACCTCAATGTGCTGCCAGACATCAAACATTTATTTGTTATGAAGTAACAACTACATTTTCGTTGTGATTTTACAAAAGACACATCTTAGTTGAGAATAAAAAGAATCATGACTATAGTTCGCAAGCTTTGATTTGTGCAGATGGATTTACGGCAAATGGTTGTGACTTCAGATTTTCTTTAAAGGATTTTTTTGGGTTCTCCATCAGCAGTAGCTGTGGCACAGTATTGAGTACCACTGAATTTTTTTTTTTTTTTTAAGATAAAAACAAACAAACAAAAAGCATTGGTTAATTGGAGTTGTGCCGTAGACTTTAACATGCTATCACGTCCATGTTGACAACTTTGGCACAACACCCATGAAGAAACCAGAAATGGACTTCTATGTAACTTCATGCATCTACCATCAGGTCCTTAAATAATGTTTTAGATGAGTTATTGTTTGAATGAGTTTAAATAATTTCTTAGTATTTACAAGTTCAGTAACTCTAAAAACAGGGAAAATTGTATAAATAAGCTAATATAATATAAATATAGCCCACAGAAGCACAACACCTCAAAAGTATATATAAAATATATCTTTGGTTGTAGATTAAATTCAAAAGTGCATTCAACATTAAACACCAGTGACTCAAATATCATCTGAGTAAGCTTTTTTGTGACGTATTTTCTACATTTCTGAGCAGGCTGCATAAAAATACTGTAATAAATGCAGTTCCCAGCAATGCAACATGGCATGAATTAATTATGCAGATTACTCTCTAACTGTTTATTTTTCCTGCTTTTACTTATGCTGCTGTTGCTGCATGAAAGGTCATTTCAATTATTTGTCATGTGGTGATTGTTCAGAGCTCATCTTTAACTTAAACTTATATTGAGGTCTATGTATGAAAGAAAGAAAGAAAGAAAGAAAAGAAAAAAAAAGAAAGAAAGAAAGAAGTCACACAAGAATAAAATGGAATAACAAGAAGAATGTATAAATGTTGAGAGAATTTTCATTTTTAGGTCAGCTATTCCTCTGATGTCTGGAGTCTTGCCAGTTTTGTTCTGTGCAGTTTGAGTGCAGTTTTCTTGCTTTTTGACTCACTGCCTATTTTCTTTCTTTTTGTGATTGATTTCTGACTTGCTTCTCAATTTGATTGTTTGCTATTTTTATTGATCTGACTGTTTTTTTTTTGTTTTGTTTTGTTTTTTTTTTTGCTTGTTTTGCCGAAGTTTGATTTAAGGAGGCATATCATAAATTTTTTGAAAAATATTTCTCCTGATGCTCGCTTATAAAGTTTTCTATGCGAAAACATCATAATGTTGTTTTTTTAGGACCATATCTGACCCTTTTTCTGACATGGCATCAAAAACTAAAGCATACACTTAAGTATACTTCGCTTATACTGATAGAAAAGTTTATTTGTCCTATACTTGTAAGCAATCTTTTGATCGAGGTATACTTAAAGGTATAATGAAGTATTCTAAGTATACTTGGCTTGTAGTTATTTAAACTTTTAATTGAGTAGCCTATTAGATACCTTTTTCACATAGTTTTACATACTGTCTTATAAACTTACATTGTTTGAAAATATTGATTTCCATTGATGTATGGTTTATTAGGATAGGACAATATTTGGTCGAGATACAACTATTTGAAAATCTGGAATCTGAGGGTTCAAAAAAATCTAAATATTGAGAAAATCACCTTTAAAGACCTGAAGGCATTTTTAGAGTTGCTTTTTTCTGAGTGACAAACACAAAAGTAAAGACTCATAACTCCAAAACTCTAGCAAGGAGAGTCAAAAGGTAGGTATCGTTTGATAGAACCCCTTTTAAGTTTTTAGAAAATATAAATTACATTACAATTGGACATTCTCATGCTGAGAAACTGCTGATAAAAACAAACAAATATATATAATTTTTATTATAATTTTACATATCATTCTTATATGACATGCAATAATTCAGGAAGGCAATAAGAATTTTTTTTTTTTTTTTTGATGAAGTTCCCCTACATGTGAGCTGCATCTGGATCAATTTTTGTGGTGATAGCATAAATTAATCCAAAGTTACAGCATTTGGAACCAAGGTGACTTTATTGTTTAGCCCTTGATGCCCCCTAATGGGCATTTTTAAAATCGTTCTTCCGTGAGGATTTGGACTAATTTTGGACTAATTTTAATCATGAGAATCAGCTTTAAATAATGCTGTGCCATTTTCTACGATCTGTGCGTTTCATGAAGTGAGTAAAAATGCCACTTGAAATCTACATATTTCTTTTTAGTTCAATAAATTATTAAAACATGTTTTTCTATTTATCAGCAAATAACTCAGCACTACACTAGATGTTAAGCGATTTGGCTACATGCATTGTAAAGTTCAGACTCTAAGCTTTCAAATGACATCTATTTTGACACCTATTCAATTCTGTAGTTTTGAAAAATATGATTATTAATGTTTTCGTTGCTAGGTGGCGCCGGCGGGCGGTACATTCCGGTTTATAGAGACTACTCAGCACTCGTTAAGAATTGATCAAAATGGCGAGTTTCTAAGCTTTAAAATGATGCCTCTTTTGTGTTATTCCACGTTGGAAAATAAGCATGGACGGTTCTGGGAACATTGGATAACACGTTGCATCCCGGAAAGACGAGAGACATATTTTTAGCCAAATATGTTACATCATTCCGTGAGTAATATCTAGTGATTGCCACAATGGATTATGTTGTTTTAATCGTAAGAATCTGCTGTAAATGGTGATGTGCAATTTTCATGAAGTTATGAGCAAATCGCCACGTGAAATCGACATATTTGTTTAGTTAGTGCCTGTGCACTGTTTTTGTTGTAAACTCAATTTGTGCAGACTCATTAGATGGTGAAAATAACGCAACAGGAGCAGGTTGGAGGCATGATCTGAATGTGTGAAGTCTCTGATGGTGTATGCAAAAAGAATTATTGTACTATACCTAGTTTCAGGTTACTATTGGCTCTTAAAGCGAGACACGCAAACAGGAGTCCTTAGCAACGCATATTACTTACAAAAATACATTTTTGATATATTTACGGTAGAAAATATACAAAATATCTTCATGGAACATGATGTTTACTTAATATCCTAATGATTTTTGGCATGAAAGAAAAATCGATAATTTTGACCCATACAGTGTATTGTTGGCTATTGCTACAAATATACCCGTGCGACTTACGACTGGTTTTGTGGTCCAGGGTCACATATGTTCCTAAATGAGTGTGTGAAATTTTGTGTAGTCGACTGGTAGTGTACATAGAAATTAACTTCAAATCTACTTAACTCTTTCTCCACCATTGACAGAATTTTCCAGCTATCCATGTTTTCACTGTTATACGGTAGGGGGCGCTATTACGCATCTTCTGAAAGAGTACAGAATCTCTGGATCAAAACACAGGTGAAGAAGAAGCAGAAACAAGTGACAGAAGCATTGCTGACTCAAATGTAAAATATTATCATCAAACATTAAACAGCATATAAATCAAAACCGCCAAACGTTACCGATTGAAATGTTGACCCAGGAAGTGTTCACAAGTCCGCCTGCCCATTCAGTCTGAATGGTTACTTGTAAAACAAACTTGGCTTGCTGTCCTCGAAGGAGGCTCGAACCTGAGGCTCGGCTCGAGCTCCGAGTTAAACCCCCCTATAACAGCACTGCATAGAGGGAGAATAAGAGAAATAGAGGAGGAGATGGGGAGGAGGGATGCTGGAAGAATTGTCACTAGGATGACGCAGTGACTGCTGCTTATATACGCTCGTAATGATGATTGACAGGACTGAATGTTTAGGCTCCTCCCGAACCTACAGTTGGAATTACATTTAACAACTGTAAAGATTTGGGGGTATTGATCTACTCTGTTTTGATCACCGTTCTGAACCCGATCCAGATGTAGTCTTTGACAAAAAACTTTTGTTCAAAATATTCAAAATGTTGCTTTTTTTTAATGAAACTAACCCACATTCAAGTGTTGATAAAAAAAAATGCATGAAGCTAGAATAAAATGTTTTTGTTTATTTGTTTGTTTGTTTTTTAAGCCAAGGCTCTGTTCTTTCTTTTGATATACTGCATGTTCAGATATTTATACAACAAAGTATTCTGGGGGCCATGAGGAGAAAACACACACAGAGAGTGATCAGGAAAGTGCGCAAGGCACGCCAGGGGTGCTTCTCAATATCCCTCCTCGTTTCTTCGCTCTTTCGTCCTCCATCCTATGACCCGGAAACCGATTGAACTCAGCCATATTGAAGGACATCTCAATTCTCTAATTGCACCGCGAGGAGCGAGGAGTGATGAAGCTTCCCGAGGAGTCATGAGCGATACACAGGTGTATCCTTTGCGGAAGTCTTTCTCGTCGAGAAACGTGCCGCATGTATAAATTCTCCTCCCCCTTCATATCTGTCACAATAATTTAAATGTATGCTCTCCTTTTGCAGTTTAGTCTGACTCGGGTTATGGTCAAGGAAGTTACAACAGGGCTGATTGCAACGTGAGGCCTATCCGGCTGTGCACCGGGGGAAAGGTCCCGCAGTCGGACCGGATGTCTCCAGTCTTTTCACCCGAACAGCAACCAGAAGAAGAACACTCTAAAAAATGCTGGGTTAAAAACAACCCAAGTTGGGTTATAAATATGGACAAACCCAGCAGGTTGGGTTAAAGGGCACCTATTATGCCCTCTTTCACAAGATATAAGTCTCTGGTCTGGTCAAGTTAAATCCAAAATTGGTTGAAAAAAATGGCTGGGTGAAAACAACCCAATCCCTGGGTTTGTCCATATTTAACCCAGCATTATTTTGATGTCAAGCATGATATAGATGAGGTTACATTATAGATGAGGTATACATGTTCATTCATAGAAAGGTTTGTCTATGAATTATTGGAGAAAATTCTGATTTATGGGCCTGAGTCTTTCTTTCCTACGGCCTGTTCTGTTGCATGTGGCCACCTTCCCCCCACATTGTTTTAGGCCGTAAGTCTCACTGACGTGCCTTTGCTGCCTGTCATGTCTAGTTTTGGTTTTGTTTTATGTTCAAGTTTCATGTCTTATTGTTATGTTTCCTGGTTTGCCATGTGCTCCCCGTTGTCATGTGATTTTCTTGTCCTCATGTGATCATATCATGTGCTTCTCTAGTCTCATGTGTTATGCTGCGTTCACGCCACCTCGTATTTACTGGAATCTTGAGATGACAACACGTGATGTTATATTCAGAGCTGTTCACGTCCTTGGACTGGGAATTATGCGTTTCCATGGCACCACTATCAACGCCTAAATGAATCTACAGCGGTCAGGTGGTACAGTGGCCACGTGGTACATCTGGGAGCTTTCAGAAAACTCCCAGCTTACAAGCTGTAATTACGAGCTCTACGAGGACGTGAACGTGAACGAAGAATCTCGTAACTACAGGAATTACGAGGCCGCGTGAACACATCTTTATGTTGTCATTGGTTTATTGGTTTGATTGTGCACAGGTGTTCCTTGTTAGTCATTAGTCTGTGTATTTAAGCCCTCATGTTTGCCATGTGTTTTTGTCAAGTATTATCAGTGTAACCACTGTTTGGTAAGTCTGTGTTTTTGAAGCCATGTTTGCCATGCCATGCCAAGCCAAGCCAAGTATTTGCTTAGTTTGATCATGTTTGGACCTTGTAAATAAACTGCACTTGGGTTCTGCAAACTTGCCTCCAGAAGATGTGTTGTCTGTGGCCATAACGGGACTTGTTTGTGGCTTAATATGATGATTAATTGGTATCAGTACTCCCTGCACCAATATATTTCCAAAAGTCAAAAAGATGAATGCATGGATTTATGTTGTTTATATCAACTTCTATCCCTACCGTCTGACCCTACCACCCTAACTCTGCATTACAGCACAACCGAAGAGTCACCCGACCACATGTTTTTCCAATCTTCTACTGTCCAGTTTCGGTGAGCTTGTGCTCACCCTCGACACATTTGTTATTAGCTGTCAGGAGTGGAACCTGGTGTGTCTTCGCTGCTCCAGGTTTGATGTGCTGTGCATGCAGAGATGCACATCGTGGTCCGGTCGCTCTCCTGTGATGTTTCTCATTTACAAACCATTTCTGAACTGCCACTCACTGCATGTTTTGATTATTCATCTCAGTCTGTAGGCTTTAGACACTGCCTAGAAAATCTTTACCACATCACTTCAACCACATGTTTATGAATAGTTCATATAAAGTCAAGTAAAATTTATATCACTTTTCACGATACACATTATTTCAAAGCAACTTTACAGTAAATCATGACGTTAATGTTTACAATATCTTAATATCTTCATGCCTTAAACCTGGAACACACCAAGTCGACGGTCGGCTGAAGTTGGTCCTCGTCGGCTTTTTTTGTTGAATGTTGAATCAGCGTCGGGCGTCAGAGAGAGAGAAAACTCTGATTGGCTGTTCAGTATAGCAAACGAGTCAGTTCACGAGAATATAAGCACAAGTTATGAAAAAAGCAAATAAGTCATGACGGCACAGACAGAAGGTTGTTCTAATTTTACGTCATCTTACCTGAATATTTTCATAATAAGAGTGGAGTGGAATAAAGAACGTGATCAGCATGATTGATATTCAAAACGGTAAGCAAGCACTGCTTTGTTTATGGTTTGTATACATGCAGTCTTAGTTTTGCTTTCCCTTTTTGAATGACGAATATAAACAAATATATCTGCTTAAATAGACAGTTATTCTTTTTTTTTATACGGAGGCGCAGAACACGCGTGCTAGTTGACAGTCGGCTGAAGTTCTTCCGGCGTGTTCAAGCACATTTTTTCCCAGACGCAGCCGACGTGAGGCGACAATAGGCTTTTATCGCAGTACGCGTGTCGCCACATCTGGCTTTGATTAGTAGCGTAAAGGAATTTCCACCTGCATTATTGTCAATGGACAGGCATCAGTTTTGAGAAGAAAATTATACTTGTTTAGTTTAAAGGGGACCTATTAAGCCCCCTTTTACAAGATGTAAAATAAGTCTCTGATGTCCCCAGAGTGTGCATGAAGTTTTAGCTCAAAATACCCCACAGATAATTTTTTATAGCATGTTAAAACTGCCACTTTTTGGGGTTGAGCAAAAACGTGCCTTTTTAGCGTGTACCCATTAAATGCAAATGAGCTTCAAGAGCTGATTCAAGAGGCCGGAGCTTCAAGAGCTGATTCTCCAGTGTCAGGAGTCAATCAGGACGCACTATAATGTCTGAAACTGTTAATATATGCTGCATGGAGATAGAACAGGTATAGTTTAGTTCAATTATGGTTATAACTTATATTGTCTTCTTCCACTATATTAGTACAAGCCTGTTGTACCAGATCCCGTCCGAATGATGGCCAAAACTTTACAGATGAGTTTTATGATGTTTATTGTACTTCACACAAAAGATGAAGCGTCCGTTTTCACTCTAGAAAATCACTGTAAGAGCTTAATAAAACAGTGTAAGTGTGCATTAAAATATTATCCATAAACTCTCTCTCTCCCTTGCATTATCATCAACATACACAGCGAAGTACACAGAAACACTTGTTACAACTAACAGTAAACAAATATATATAAACCTTATGCCATTTCGGATGGTGCTTAATAAACAGGTAAACTTTATATCCGTAAATCAACTCTGATGAACTGTAAAGTGCTCTCACCTTCATTACTGCCGTGTCCAGTATCACTCTGGAGACTGTAAGCTGGATCACGAACAGTACTGATCCATCCTTGAGTAACAACTTTTTAGCACAACCTCTGTTTTGTATTGTCCCTTTTTATTGACATTCGTTCACAAAGCAGTCCAGTGTGAAATGATTCACGCACACATAAACAAATTCCAGTAGAGCTGAGATGGCTGCCATGCCTGAGCCCTCAGAGATTGCAGCGTTGGCCATTATGGCCACAGCCATTTGGTGTCGAATCCAGTCCATGAATCCGCTCCAGAGCCCGCTCCAGTCCATGAATCCTCTCCGGAGGCTGTTCCAGTCCATGAATCCGCTCCAGAGCCTGATCCAGCCCATGGGTTCACTCCTGAGCCTGCTTCAACCTATGAGTCCAGTCCAGAGTCCGCCTCAGTCTGCGAGTCCACTCCAGAGTTTGCCGCGGTCCCAGAACCCAGCCTCGTGGGCTATGGACTTCCTGTCTGCCTGGATACGACCACAGAGGTCATCCATAAGTTCCTTGTCTGCCCTGAAACGACCACGGAGGTCGTCCCTGAGTTTCCTCTCTGCCTTGACATGACCACGGAGGTCGTCCCTGAGTTTCCTGTCTGTCTCGACATGACCGCGGAGGTCGTACCAGAACTGTCCTTTTGTCCCGACGCAACCGCAGAGGTTGTTCCTGAACTGTCTGCTCCCTGCTACATGACCAGAGAGAACGTTCCAGTCAGAGCCCTGGAGGGATTTTCGGAGCTCCCTGCCTGTCCTCTTGTGACCCTTGTGGTCAAAACTAACCTCTCTGAGCTCTATGTTTCAGATTCACCTGATAAGCCATAGTGGTTTCCAGTGTTACCCAATCTGCTGTTGCGGTCGTCTGCTCCACCGTGGAGGTCTCCAAGCCCGTCTGAGCTGCAGTGGTCGTCTGCTCCACCGTGGGGGTCTTCAAGACCATCTGCACTGCTGTGGTGGTCGTCTGCACCACCGCGGGGATCGTCAGACCCATCTGCACCTCTGTGGTGGTCTTCTGCTCCGCCGTGGGGGTCGCCAAGCCTGTCTACCTGTTCATCTGTCCAGTCTTCCTTGTCCCGGCCGTCTACTCTGACTCAGTCTCCAGGTCGTCTTCCTCTTCACGGACCTGGCCCTCCATCCCGCCCCCGTTCTGCCTCCGCTCCACCTCCCTCCGGGATTGTTTAGGAGTGTCTGGAAGCCACTCCTTCAGAGAGGGCTCTGTCACATGTGTCCTGGATCTGTGTTCTGTTTGTTCACGTGGACTCCATTTCCCACAATTTCCCACCTAGGAACCAATCTTGCACTCACACCTGTTTCCCATCAGCAACCCTTTATAAACTGCACTCACACACACACACTCTTTGCTGAGTATTGTTTCTGCCTTGTTTCCGTGTATTTCCGTCTGTTCCTTGTTCTGCCTAGCCTAGCCTAGCCTGTGTTTTTGAACCTGGACTGATTCCTTGTTGATGATCGTTTGCTGCCTGCCTTGACCATTGCCTGTGTTTGGATTACTCTTTTGCCTTGCCCTCTTGTTTCTGTTTGCTGGTATTTGACCCTCTGCCTGTACGACTACGCTCTTCCTGTTTTATTAAAGCCTGCATTTGGATCTCCAACTCCGTTGGTATGGTTTGACAAGGGCCAAATTGTGATGGCTAGACAAAAACTGCATCTCCAAAATTGCAGCTCTTGTGGGGTGTTCCTGGTCTGCAGTGGTCAGTATCTATCAAAAGTGGTCTAAGGAAGGAACAGTGGTGAACCGGCGACAAGGTCATGGGCGGCCAAGGCTCATTGATATTCGTGGGGAGTGAAGGCTGGCCCATGTGGTCTGACCCAACAGACGAGCTACTGTAGCTCAAATTGCTCAAGAAGTTAATGCTGGTTCTGATAGAAAGGTGTCAGAATACACAGTGCGTCACAGTTTGTTGCATATGGGGCTGCATAGCCGCAGACCAGTCAGGGTGCCAATGCTGAACCCTGTCCACCGCCGAAAGTGTCAAAAGTGGGCACGTGAGCATCAGAACTGGATCACGGAGCAATGGAAGAAGGTGGCCTGGTCTGATGAATCATGTTTTTTTTTTACATCACGTGGATGGCCGGGTGCGTGTGCGTCACTTAACTGGGGATCACATGGCACCAGGATGCACTATGGGATGAAAGCAAGCCGGCGGAGGCAGTGTGATGCTTTGGGCAATGTTCTGCTGGGAAAACTTGGGTTCTGCCATCCATGTGTATGTTACTTTGACACGTACCACCTACCTAAGCATTGTTGTAGACCATGTATACCCTTTCATGAAATGGTATTCCCCCTTTTCTTCTTGCTAAAGAAAAACATCAATTTCTTAAAGAGGAAAGTTACACATGACGAGCGATTTATATCAAGACTCCATTTCAGTTAAGGTGCTGTCTTCAAAGGCAGATGCCGATATAAGCAGCAGACAGCAGCGAAGCTTACTGGGTTTTGGAACAGAGCCTGTAGTATATAAGACATAGTTCAGCATTGCTCTGACCTACCTGAAATTGAATATTGATTGAGAAGAGAGAAATGTCAACTACTTACTTCAAACAGACTTTCTGAAGGTTCTATTGCAAGCAGCCAAACCCAATTAGAAGATACGTTGACAAAGGTGAATTTGCAATATTACTTCACTGAAACATAGATTCATTGAGTATTAGATATTTCACTGAAACCTAGTTTGTCCTCAGATATAGGCCTGTTTACCCTCAATGATCCAATAGCAGCCTTCAAATACATGAACAGAAGTTATGTTGAAATGCTATGAGTTTCAGTTTTTCCTTCATTCTAACTTCTTTTGCCTCATGGAACTAACGGTAAAAAGGATCAATAAATAAACACTGATAAAAAAGACATAAGAAATTACATTTATTTATTTAATACAACTTTTTATTTATTTTTATTTTTATTTTTTTTTTACATGCACAACATAGACAGATGCACAGAGGCGCACTGTTTAGGACGGGTTCGTGTTGAGGAGCCGCTAACAAAGTAATCTATTTACATAATGTTCTCTATCTCAAAATATAAGCTAGTGTAAATGTCAGCATTATCATATAAAGAATCTGATCGGAGGCTTCCGTAAATATTTAGTTTATATGTAGAGTTACGCTTCAACTAAGTTTAATGGTGCAACGCAAAAATATTTAGTAGTGTGTAAGTTGTAACTTAGTGTCCATTTATGTTAGAACTAGGCTAAGTTGTAACTTACAAATGGCTGGTGCAACTGGCCCAGGCAGCATTTATTGCTGAAAAGTTCCAGGAAAAAAAAAAAAAAAAACAGATAATGGGTAATTAAGAAGGGATGAAAAAGCAAAAGTGCTTACAAAGCCGATTTGAGATTAAAACTCAAACAATGCAATACCAAGATCTAATTGTTTCTCATATGTTACTTCTAATGGACAGAACTGTATAGCCGGATAAAGACAGAGAGCTGCTTTTAAACAGTAGCATAAGAAGAAAAAAAAAGGAAAAGAGAAATAGACTTTTGTAAAAGATGTGATGGGTAGGGTTAGGGGATAGAATATACAGTTTGTTCAGTATAAAATCTTTATGTCTGTGGAATGTCCCCATAAAACATGGAAACACAACGTGTGTGTGCGCGATTTTGTGACATATCAGGAAACAAATTTGTATAACGACATGAGTATGACATAGGTATTACAAGGAGAGGGTGACTTATGTGTACTAGTTTATGTTATAACTGGCACTCAAACACTCAAGCACTTCACACCATAAGTAAAGTGCTGTACCAGGTGAGCTACAGAGCAAGTTTACTACAGCAGAAAAACCATAGCCAACATATTAATTACAGTATGTGATGCAAACATTATAATGTAGTCCTATTAGTAGGCCTATCATTATAAAATACTGCTTCTAATAAAGCCCTATAAAGCCCAAAATGATCTAGTTCCTTTGTATTTAACACACTTTCTGTCACGCTACAATCCATCACACTCTTTAAGATAACAAAACTACCCGTGTAGTTTATTTACAGTGAAAGTCCAAAAATCCAAAAGCATGAAACAAAACAAGAACAAAAACTTGACTAGACTATGAACAGACCTGGTGCATGGAAACATGGAACAACATACACATACTTCAAGGCAAACATGAGGGCTTAAAAACATGATTCAGGGGAACACATGACTATCACAACCAATGAACAAACAGAACTAATGACCACATGACAAGACAATCGGTGTGTTTAGGCTTGTTCGACTTTATGCGGCGCCGCAAAGTTCGGCTGCCGCCTGACAAAAGCAATGTATTCTGGTTATAAAATTTGTCTGACTTTGATCGGCGCTGCAGCCACCTTACGATCACATGTGCCATCAAAGTACCGCGAGAGCAAAACGAGATCAGCCGCCTAGGTCAGGCGCTGCAGTTGCTCAAAATCGGCTGCGAAAGCCTTGATGACGACACACTTCTCATTGGTCAGATTCTGTGATGACAAGGATAACGTGTGTTGCGTGTTTCACTGTATTTAACCAATCTTGATACTGAATATCTGATATTCAAAACATGGGAATTTGAGTTGCATCCACTTCTTTGGCTACAGTCAACGCAAAAATTGCGTGCCATGAATGACGTTGGTTCAGCGTGCTACAAAAAGCACGAAGTGTCCGACCTGATGGTCATCTCTGTACTCCTCCCCCGCCTGCAACCGGCAGATCTCGCCAGCTGGTGGCAGGCTTGTGTAGTTCATCTCGAACAAGCCTTTTGACGGTTACATCGGCTGGATGTAACAGACCTGCGAGAGTTGCCGCTTGTAGTCGGGGAGGAGTTGAGAACAGACACGTGAAGTTGGACACTTTTTGCTTACCGTTGTGACACTCGTGTTGTTTGCATCATAGATGAAGTAAATTAAATGCAATATTTGTCAAATACACAGAAGTTTCAGAGATGTTTTCATTCAATAGCCTACTTTATGCTTAATACTGCATCTGTTTGTACTAATGTTTGACATAAGCATATAAAAATACAGATTTGTGAGCATTAGTGGAACTGAAGGTGTGAGAATAAACACGAAACACACGTGATTGTTGCCATGCAGTGAATCCGCCCAGTCGTGGAACAGCTGTGTCATCATCAGAGCTTGTGCAGCCGCTCTGGAGAAGCTGCGGTGGCTGATTCGGTCGGCTGCTTTCGAATCGCTCTTGCGGTACTTTGATGCCGTACGTCACAGTCACATGGTCTCAAGTCAGACAAAATTTCTAACTGGCATGCGCTGCTTCAAGTCAGCCACCGATCGGTCTGTGCAGTGCTGCATGAAGTCGAACAAGCCTAATGAAAACAACACACATGTACTAAGGAACCAATGTGAACAAAACACATGAAGCAAAAGGAAGCACATGACAAGATCACATGAGGGGCAAGGAAATCACATGACAAACAGGAAACATGACTAAGAGGAACTAAATAGTATATCCAAATCTACTAAAGGAAGTAGAGCTTTTTGCATTTGGCTTCTAAACTGTGGAATAATTTGATATATTCAAATTATTGAATACTGATATATTCAGCTCATATATTCACACTCTCTCTGTATGAATCTAGATTAAATCTAGATCTCTTTAGCCAAGCATTTACATAATGCTTCTCATAAACTTACTACAATTATATCTGATGAAATAATAGCACCAAGTACACATGATCATCTTTTGCATAAAATGCGATGAACAGCATCTACACTAATTCTCCTTTTGCTTCCCTGTTTTTGGATGCCAGCTCCTATTTGGAGCCTATGCTAGATTTCAGACAGATTACGAAGACTTCCGATGATGCTAAATTTGGATTGGTATATGAAACTGTCAGATATTGTCCTTATATTGTACTCATTATGAGCACAGGTTGTAATTGCTTCTTTACACATTCACTGTGTCTGCCTAACTCCATACATGACGATAACTGAGCACATAACATATTAAAGCTGTGTATCACTTCCATATGGATATTACTTTGACACAGTTATCTGATAACAGAATACTTCATTAGTTAGTAGCATCACTACTTTTGCCAAGACCGCTCACGTGTAAAAACAAACATTATCTCTTTACTCTCTCTATCTGTAGTTTTAGTAAATCAGATGTATTATGTGAAGTCAGATGTCTGATCTGCAGTGAGTTTGCAAACATCAGATCCTCTTGCATGACAGCTGTGTTTTTGGTTTCTTTCAGCATACCTCATTTAGTTTGCTGTCCAATTTTACTTTGCAGGGAGAAAATTGGACCTTGTTCATTTTCCTGCCTCAGTGGCTCCAGCAATAAGAATCCACAATGAGATAGAAAGAGACAGTCATGTGAACCACACACACCATAACTCACTCAATTAATCCAATGCAAATAAATGATATGCAATGAAATTAAGCGTCACTGTCTGAATAGACTAAATTCAATATTTATACCAACAATTTTGGTAGAATTACAATTACTGCATTCAAGCATTGTGGAGCACGTTGACACATTTCTTCTCTAAACCTCCATTAACATTTAAATTTTTTTTTTTTTTGCCATGTGTGTGTCTGTGTGTTCTTGTATATATGGTTTAAGAGGGCACAAATGTGTATAATGACATGGATATTAACATAAACATGGTTTACGTAAACCAGATGGCTTTAAAACATACCAAACAGTTTTTATTATTATTATTATTCAGAAAAATGCAGAAAATTTCCTGTGATGGGTAGAATTAGTGTAAGTGGATAGAATATACAGTTTCTACAGTATGTCTATGGAGAGTCCCTGTAAACCACATATATTTCAAGTATATGGGATCAAGACCCCAACTTAAAGCTGACTGTCCAGTAAACATCCACATTGAAAAAAAATGGAGTAGGATTTACTTGAAAAAAAGCTAGGAAACAATTTTCACTCAGATATTGCTAGTAAATGTAATAGCATGTTTTAAAGTAACAACACACAATTCTTGGTGGCTTTAATTAGAAATTCTCAGGAAATTCTCAAAATCTTACATTTACTTACACTGTTTCAAGTTAATTTTACTCACACTTTGTAAAAATGTCTGACCTGACACTCATAAAAAAATATAATTTAATGCTAATGCTAATATTTTATTTGAATTCCATTAGTATGAATAAATGTATTAGCAATTCAGTAACAGATAAAACAAAAAAGGTCAGGATAAAACAAATAAACTCCTCCAATCTTCTGTCTGCAATTCTTTTACCCTGCAAAAGCAAAGAACAGTTAGATAAGGTAACATTGCCATCACACTTACAGTACTAGCAAGGTAGTTTGTTTTGTATAAGTTGTTGTCACATTCAGTTTTAGGGTTCATTTTCATGCCAACAATGTACTAAAAACGTTTGCATTTTTTAAAAGTTTCATGTACAGATGACAACATTGTCAAAACGATCCCCGTTCACACGTATCTGTGAAAATGACTAAAAACGCTGTATTCTGCTGCCAGGCCAGTAGTTGGTGACGTCACTTTGTGAAGAAACACTACGCACCTATAGACTGAACACATATGTATGCGCATGACGTCACTGTTTTCACAAATTCATGTTTTTGTAGTTTACACAGAGATGATAATGGAATCGTTTTCAAAAACTTTGAAACCTGTTTTAAAAAGTTTGCTTTCTTAGCCCCCAAAATGCCGTTGTCGTGTAAATGAATGGCCAACAACATCATTTTCAACTAAAAATGGTGATGTAAACACCCCCCTCAGTTTCAGCTTCTGTTCCATGGATTTTAGTTTGGTTCCTGGTTTCATTTTCCTTTGTTCCAGTTGCTAGTTTGTTTCTTTTGTTACTCATTGATTATGTTCACCTGTGTCTTGTTTAGTTCCTTGTTTTCTTGTATTTAAGCCCTCGGTTGGATTCTTATTGTCTATGCTGTTTAGCCTAGCTCTTACATTGTTTGCCTTCTTTTTTTTTGGTTATTTTGCCTTATTACTGGTAATAAACATTTTGGCTGGAATTCCACATCTTATCTTCTTGCCTGCTTTGACCGTGACAATTGTACAGTTAGTATAAACTCAGTTTACCTTGAAAAATTAGCTTTATTCAAAGATGAGTCTTTAATCAAGACACATCCTACATAAATCTAACAAATTTTAAAGTTTATTGCTGAAAACAATTTGTCAATAGAGTAAGAAAAAGGTAATTTAATTCAAAATATAGTCACTGAAT
Organism: Hypophthalmichthys nobilis; assembly: GCA_037950665.1. Lineage (NCBI taxonomy): Eukaryota > Metazoa > Chordata > Actinopteri > Cypriniformes > Xenocyprididae > Hypophthalmichthys > Hypophthalmichthys nobilis. The sequence goes on from CM075485.1 coordinate 11,686,869, forward strand.
AAAAATGATAATATCCAAATGTATTGTATTCATCTGGTTTTATGGATGTTTAGATATTTTTCCTGGAAAAATACGTATTGAGAAAATGATTTTTTGCATTGTTGAATGTGTCAGAGCAGCATCTGTCAGCTCATCGCCAAAATGTCCAGAAGATGAGTAATGATGGTGCAAGTAGGAGTGTGTGAGAGAGAAATCTATATTTATCTAACACAATACAAACACACTGTGTGTGTGGGAGCAGCATATTAATGGCACAGTGCTGTTCTCACTGCCAAGAGCATGACGTTCAAATGGAAATGACTCCAACACAGGTGTACTGAAGTTACATGCACAGAAGTACGAAAGAATGTAAAATATTGATAATTAAATCAATGTCTTGAGGTTTTGTACAAAGAATGATATGGATGAATTATGAAATCAAAGTTGGAAAATAAATCCAAGCTTTCAGCCTACAGACTGAGGAGGTGGAAAAAGACAAAACAAAAGAAGGTGGGAAATGAAAGTTTCTGGCAAACACATTTGAGCCCACACACTCTCATTCTGAAGGTGTAAAGTGGTAATTTTTGTTGCATTACAATCCAGGGAAAATGCACCAGCTAGAAGCACAAGATAGCCATGATCAATCACTGTCTGAATGCAGTAAAGAGGAATATCAAAAAACAATAATAGCATGTTTTAAAAGTTTTGTTTTACCTTTCATTCACACATTAGAAGTTCATAAAAAACAGAGGTGAAAACAAACAATATAAATTTAGAAACAAAACAGATATTTATTAAAATGTAAGGATATTTCCTATGGAAAAGAGCCTGAACCTGGGAAAAACAAGGAGATTTAAGCCAGAAGACTTATGTGTGATTGAAGAAGATGAATGGGATTTTGCTCCTGATGATCTTAATTAGCTGGTTCAGGTGCATTTGATCAGGGTTGGAGCTGAACTTTGCAGGAACAGGATTGGGCACCCCTGCTGTAAGTCAATAGATGCATTTCCATTAGCCTTCAAATTGTGCAAATTGAAATTGCGAATTGAAAATATGCCCAGTGGAAACACGTCAATTTCTGAGAAAAACTGAGATAAGTGAAGTGAATGTTTCAGGATCTATTAGTCAGATTTTGGGTTTTATATCAGTATTAAGTTTGAGTTTATTCAGATTTTTAGATCACAGGTAGTCAAAGTGGGTGAGAAGTGAGATGGAACTGGATCTGATGTGTGTGTGTGTGTGTGTGTGTGTGTGTCAATGGCATAGCAGTGACTTTGAAACCCATATTGTTACAGGATAACACCAAAGGAAATTAGACGATAAAGAGCAGAGGACCGAGAACAGAACCTTGAGGAACACCATAAGTAACGGAAGTATGGGGGATTTGTATCTTTGAAGAATGATGAAGTATTGTTTATCCGAAAGGTACGAAATGAATCAGGAAAGTAATGCCCAGGGCAGAAAGACAGACAAGGAGAGTTTTGTGATAAAGCAGAGCTGAGATCGAGTAGTAGAAGAAAGGTAAGAAACTCAGAATCAGCAGATAAAAGGAGGTCAGTGACAAGCCTGAGCAATGCAGTCTCGGTGCAGTGAAGTGGACGAAAATCTGATTGAAGTGTTTCATAAAGATTATCAAGTTCTAAATGAGATTGCAGCTGTGAAGCAGCTACTTTTTCCAAAACCTTAGCAAATGGGTAAGTAAATATGGTAGGACCTGAGCAGGGTTTCTGAGCAATGGAAAGACAACAGCACTTCTGAGATTTTGAGGTACAACCCCAGTGGACAGACTTCTATTGATCAGACGAGAAATGAGAGCAGAGACATGAGACAGACCGGCCTAAAGAGGAGAGGACATTACTAAAACACAGCCAAAGGTAAATTAGGTCTGTTCTAATAGAGGCACAGATAGATTGAAAAACTGATGCTAATTGCAAATAATAAAATGTAACCATATAAATGTGCATCATTAGGGGTTGCAGTCTATTCCACTGCACTACTTTTCCATTGAAATACTAGACGAACGTCTATAACTGCAGCACTCGTGTCTCGCGTCTTTTGAAGCGTCTCGCGCAGGACACGGCATTCTAAAAATGACTTCAGGTGATGATACATGGGGCAACTTTTTTAGCAATGTTGCCGGGCAATCTCGCTGAGCGATGATGCTTGGGCACTTTCACATTAAGAATGGGAAACAAATTTCAATCTAAAGTAGATGCCCAAGCATCATTGCTCAAAAAGCTGCCCCGTGTATCATCACCTTTAGAGCTGCATTTACATGAAGGAAAGAAATGGTGGCTAGCAAACAAAAACAGTCTCTAGCATTCATTTTGATCATTGCTTTTCTTAAAAAATGAAAACTGGGGGAAAAATGAAGACGATGTGTGTGGAGCAAGTGTTGGTTTGTTGTTGTCTCACTAACTGCATCATCAGGTTCTACGCTCCTATTGGTTTCATATATCATAAGAGAAGTCACAATACAGGTCTGCGCCTCAAATCTTCTGACACAGCCAGAATTTCATCAGAGGTAGAATTTGATCACAGTCGTCATTAATCGGTTGTCAGTGAATGTGTCAAACTAGCAATCAAAGACTTCAGATTTTGGCCTAGGATCAGAGGTGTCTTTTAGGATTCAAAAAATGTGTCTCAGATGGCCAAATAGTGTCTAAAACTGTACAGTGTGAACCCGGATTAAAACAAAATAGGACCAGAATAATACATGGATTCTGCTGACTACAATTTATCCAGTGTGGTTTATTATTGGCTGCAGAAATTCATGATAAACTTTGAAACCATATTAATTCTCCATACTGCTGTGCCTTAGGCCTTTTCGTATAATATTTTGGTACTGTGTTATGTTGCCAATGTAAAATCTGGACCCTGAAGCTAAACCAGCTGAGAATCTACAAAAAAGAGAATCAATGTACAGACTGGAAATGACTAATGAACCAGTTTTTGGATGAGAGTCTGTCAAATATGTCTTTGTATTGCTGGAAGCTCAGTTATGGTAGTCAGTGATACATGCTTCAAAAATGGTCTATTCATTCCTCACAGCAACATACTAATGCAAATGGGATTCTCTTCATTACAGAAACAGAATTCCACTCACTTGATTTACATAATTAAACGTAACAGGGTGTAATTAACCTAAAATGTACAACAAAACAGAATGTCATATTCATTTCACAGTAAATTACAGACATGCAGAAAAACATTTAGTAATTACTGACTACAAATGACATCAGAGAGGATTTAACATCAGAGAGGATAAAGACATGAATTCATTAAACATTTCAGAGGTCAAAACAGGCAGAAAAGTTTATACTTAAAGGAATAACTGTACCAAAAAGACATTTCTGTGTTTTGAATCACTCAACAACAACTGTTGTCCCAAATAGACCCAAATTTAAGTCAGAAGGCATTCTTGACATCCACCCAAGCTGTACTTTGCATGTTCAAGAGAGTTTGTGGGATGTGTGAATGAATCATTCCTTTGATTTAGATCTGTTCAGTGAATTGGTTGATCTCATTCACACAGCTTGTCTCAAACCAAGCACAGCTGATGTAAAACACAGTGACATGTAATTTCATGTTTCAACTACAGATGGCGATAGAGAGGCCACAGTTACAGAGGTAAAAAATGTACTCTGAGAGGAGGATTAAAATTCATTTGATACATATAGGCCCGGTTTCACAGACAGGGCTTAGCCTAAGTCAGGATTTGGCCTTAGTTCAATTAGGATATTTAAGTAGCTTTTATAAACGTTCACTAGAAAAAAACATTACTAATGTGCATCTTGAGACCAAAACAATGGCACTGACATATTTTAAGATATGTCAGTACAAGTTGCTTTCAGTTTAAACAGCTCAAACATGCATTTTAGTCAAGGACCTTGTCTGTGAAACCGGGGGTTGATGTGCTATAAGAGAGGTAGCCTGGATGGCTTTCATGAAGTCAGTTCATGAAATGCTTCAACACAAACACACACATGCACACAAACCCCTCAGCAAGGGGCAGATTAATAACACCTGGCTTTTAAAATGGAAACCTGTTCCACTCTGCTGCGCTTTCCTAAAGCCCTTTAATTAGAACAGCGAAATGATCTCAGCAGAGAGAACCTGCTTCATAAGCAGAAAATGAGAAAGCACCCAATACTTTGTCCAATATCCTCTGCTCCATACACTCTTTCACTCAGACATGCAACATGCACTGGAAACATCGATCCAACACATTCTTAATAAAACCTGTCCTTAGAGATATCTTTCTTGATTGGGTTGCAGTGATGTGTGGTAGGGATTTTTTCAATGAAAATCCATGCCATTTTCATTTAATGTTTAAACAGTACACAGGTAAATGTCAGTTTATCTAGTTAGCATTAGCAGTTAGCCCCTGCTGTCAGATGCTGTAAATAAAACATTCTGCAGGCAAAAATCTTTCTTTATTCGCGATATGCTCTTCATAAGTAGACAGGTATTTTGCTAAATAACATTTTTAAAAGGCAACATATAAATCAAAAATATTTCATACAGAGTAATCTTTCGATAGAGCCACATTTTTACGTTTTAGCGTGGAATCGACCTAAAACTAAAATATGATTTGGCATAGGCCTATATTAACAATTTCTTTCACATATTTCATGGTTCATTTCAATGCATAGTTCATGTGCTTGACTGAAAGTGCTTATGTCCAAGAGGGTGAGTAATTAGTAATTAATCTTTTCCATTTTCATCCATTAATTTGTGGACCACTTGTGTACCTGATAGGTTCCCCTTCAGAAAGAAAAAAAACACCTTTAGTTTTCACATCTTACCCAGTGGCACACAAACAATCATTGTCTCACACGCTCGCGCCTCAGAGACCTGAAAGCATTCAGCTTTAGGAAACTTTGGAGAGTTATCAGGACTCCAGCAGTGTTTATCAAAGAAAAGTTTCAATGAAAGGAACTTGCAGCAACATCCTTCACTGTAAAAATAAATAAATAAAACAGAAAATGGGTAATTAGGAAGAAATCAAAGCACAGAAGTGCTTACAAAGCTGAGATTAAACCTCAAACAATTCAATACAGAGAGCTAATTCTTATATGTTACTTTTTAACTGACAGAACTGTAGCTGGATAAAGACAAAGAGCTGCTTTTAAACAGCGGCAGGGAAAAACAGCCCATTATTCTCAAGAATTTTACATCTGCAATTTTATAGTTTACATATGTAATTTCATTTCCATTGCTCTGAAAGGTTATGTTTGCAATTAAAACTGTCATGCAGAACAGAATAGAAACGGTTTTTGGAGGATAACTATGAAAAGCTTCATTGAAAAAGATGAATATTTTACAATTCTGTGCAGTGTCATTTACATGTAAAACTAAAGAATGATAACAATAGATTGCAAATGATTGCACACAAAGAGAGGCTGGGAGAACAATATAACTCACAAATTATAGGGATATTCACAAAGACTGTGCTTTCAGAGGTCATGTTTAAAAGGATCTTGCAAATGACTGACAGTGACAAAAAATGCATTATTCAGATTCATTATTGTATATAAGTTATTTTGGTACTTTCGACACTTTCGACCCCGCACTTTCCATGCAGACGAACGGTACTTGAGTTAAACTAAAAAAAATAAATTACACTTCCAATAAAATTTTCCAAAAGAAGGTTTTGGTCATTTAAGGTAGTTGTTATCACGCTGATATGTGTTCAATTGTTTGTTTTTGTGATAAATTTGATTTAAGCTAGCAATTTGATGCTATAGAAACAGAGCGTGTCGTTATGATTGACAGTTGATTGACAGCTTCTCTGAGGACTGTCGGAGCTTCGAGGGTAGATTGAAGATGTATAACTAACTATTAATTTTCGATTTCTGTGTTATTTCACACCGACAAAAGGAGTTGTTCAGCAGTAAACTGTAGAGCTGCTCTAGATTGCTCATTTTTGCTTGAGCCTGGATGGAAACATGGAAACAGGAAATTAGTCATTTTATAAATTCAGTGAGTCTTCCATTTTCATCAGAGCTGTGAATATGGATAATGGAAGAGAATATATAGGCTCTGACTCTAAACTTACTCTCACTTTTGCCTGTTCTGTATTTTTTATTATTATTTCCTCTGCCATCGTCTCTTTAACTTGATAAGAATTATCAGAAGACTTATCATAGAAGTATAAGAGAGAGATGGAAGAGTGAGGTCTGGGGTTCATTCACAAACCAAGATTTGAGGTTTGATAGAGAATCTTTGGATCAAATTATACAAGAATTTTGTGCTGTACCAAACTCAAATACTGTAATGACTGCAGTAAATAGTACTTTATATAAGAAATATAAAAAAAAAAAAAAAAAAATGGAAATATGATGCAAAGAGTGTAGATTTGGTTTAAACAGCTGGCTGGGGTTGAAGTGAAGTGAACCATTTTAGGGAGGTACACCACCATGAGTTAAATTTATTTATTTGGCTAACTATTACAATAAATTCAAATTAATAAAACACTGGAAGTATAAGTAATATATCCTACAGCCAAGTACCCTGTTTGCCATGCCTTAAGCACACAAAAGTTGCTTCATTTAGAGACAGACATCACTGAAAGTAATGGTAAATCTGAGTGTATTAAGTGAAGGATTCGTCAGACTGCTTTTTTTTTTTCTTTTCTTTTCTTTTCTTTTAAAAACTCTTAAAAACAACTGGATTCTAAGACTCATTTGCTCTGAAAAGCTTTGACTCAGAGTCATTTACTCATGAATCAGACGCTGACTGTGCTGTCTGTTATTGCAAATCCAATCCAAATACTGGATCAATACATCAATGACAACAATAAAATATCATGTTCAAATATTTGTGCATAATCTATTATTTATGAGTTAAGCCTTCATCATTGACGTCACAACCAGCCTCACCTTCATACCAAATCAAAGTGACACTCATGTTCTCCACCACAATCCAGACACGTATTTATATCTGCCGCTTCTGTGTCTGGACTGAAAGTGAGTGATGTGACAAATCAGAGCACTCTCATTATAATGTACGAAGCTGCCTGCACTGCAAGTGAGCGTGTCAATTATGACACAGTGTAGACCGCCACCTTGATTATAATGGGAGTGTTCTTGTTTTGTCACACTGCACCATGTCATGTGTAGACCGGTGTAAAACTTTAAATGACATTTAATTGGTAGATTAAATAGATTAATTTACAAAAGGTTGTTCAGTTCTTTAAGTTTTTTTTTTTTCCTTTATTGTGGAAGGGGTAGTTCACCCAAAAATGAAAATTCTGTCATCATTTACTCCCCTCAAGTTGTTCCAAACCTGTATGAGTTTCTTTCTTCTGTTGAACACACAAAAAGAAGATATTTTAAAGAATGTTTGTAACCAGACAGTTGATGGATCCCATTGACTTCCATAGTAGGGAGAAGAAAAAAAAAAGGAAATCAATGGCTACCGTCAACTTTCTGGTTACTAACATTCTTTAAAATGTCTTTAGAATTGTCATTTTTGGGTGAACTATCCCTTTAAGCATGATGTAAATGCTGGCATTACTTATTAATACAAAATGGCAGGCCATTTGCAGCAACTTAAAAAAATGGTGTAAGATTAGTAGCATTCAGCAGCAAATATCTGTGATAACAGCAAACAACTGAAAGCAAAAAAATAGACAATTTAACTCAAAATGGCTCAAAATCTGCTGGATCTCATTATTGGTATGAATGATCACCGTCCCTTTTATTTTTATTTTATTTGCATGTGAAGTGAACATACAGCAGTTGAGAAATTTACATACTGTAAGCATTTATGAATTTTAGGAACACATTTGAGTTTCAAAAAAGGAAGTGACACCACAAAGACACTGCTGGGTTACACTTTATTTCAATAGTCCACTTTAGACATCCTACTTACTATAAGTAACTGTGCAACTACATGTCAACTAACTCTCATTAGACGATTCGTAGACTGTTATGGTGCGTTCACACCAGACGCGAATGAAGCCTTAAGCGCGAGTGATTTACATGTTAATTCAATGCAAAGACGCGAATTAACATCCGTCGGTGCGAATGACGCGATTCGCGCGAATTGAGCGTTTTGAGCGTTTGACGCGCATAACACGTGATTCGCGCGAATCGCGCAAGTTGAAAAATCTGAACTTTGGCGAAAATTCGCGGCGCGTTAACCAATCAGGAGCTTGCTCTAGTAGTGACGCGATTACGACATAGCGAGTGGAGGCAGAAACAATGGAGGACAAAATCATCGTCGCTGTACGATACATCTTCATACTTTTATAGAAACAGGAATAAAAAGGATCTTGCTTGGAAGAAAGTGAGTGAGGAGTTTGGACAATCTGGTAAGTTGTAAAAAACGGTCTTTACTCAATTTGAGCTATATATATATACATATTGAGACTACAAGCTAGCTAAAGCCGGCAAATTGAGCTTATTCGCCGTATTTTACAACTACTTTCCCGCTGACAAGTTTTATTCGCGCAAGTGTGCAGAAAGAAGTGGAAGAGTCTGAGGGACACATATTTAAAGGAGAGGGAGAGCCCCTCTCATGACGCGAATTCGCGTCTGTTGTGAAGTGAATTTCACGCGCGAATGAAGCGAGTAAACTCAAAATGTTCAAGCGTCCACCTACGCGCGATTTATTCGCGCAAGTCGCGTCTGGTGTGAACGCCCCATTAGGTTTGGGATAGTAGAAGTTGACATGTAGTTGCAAAACTACTTATAGTCACTATAATGTCTGTTGGAGAGCATCAAATAAAGTGTTAGCAGATATTAAGCAGACAGTCTATTAATACTCTAATGAGAGGTAGTTGGCATGTAGTTGCAAGTTACTTATAGTTAGACTGTCTGAAGTGGACTATTGAGATAAAGTGTAACCCCTCGCTGTAACAACGCTACATGGCCTGAGCACAGGCAGTAAAGCAGCTTCAGAGGTCAGGATGTTAAGCTAGAGCAGCTCTGCCAAGTATCACGGGGCAAGATTATGAAGACCTTCACAACATAAGCTAGTAGATAATGCCTTAAGCCTCAGACAACACAGTCATGAACCACACACAGTCTGCCTGATACATATTGTACACAAAACTGGTAAGCACTTCTGTGCTTCAGATTGCACAGGTTTTTCTGTCTGTGTGGATACAAAGTTGTATATAAACAGCACAATGAGAGCTTTTGAGAAAGAACTGTTCAATGTTTTAATTGTGTCTGTGTTATTGTCTCTCACAACCATACACATAATCACTAGGGATGTGCACCACAACTAATTTCATTAATGTTTAAATGCAAATTTTGTAACTGGGGAGTCAACTTGTCTAGCATACTCCCAGAAGACAAGCGGTCCATTTGAAATAGCCTAAACAGTCATTCAAACAGTCAAATCCTATACTGAATGCTGCTGAAAAATAGGTCATACATAAGTGATGTGCATTATGATCATTGTACATTAAAGTGCCCCATTATGCTTTTTCGAATATTACCTCTCATGCCATGTGTAATATAGCTGTTTGTGAATGTAAAAGATTTTAAGCAAAGTTTTAAAGATCAAAGTGCATTACAAATAAAAGTATTGTCTCCTAAAAGAAAGAATCGATTCTGAACTGCTAAAACATGTCATCAGCAATTCCAGTCTCACTTCCTGTTACATACCTATGTCCAGCCCTCAAACAGTGTAGTTACTGTGTAGACGCTGTTTTCTAGGATGCAAATCCACTTTGCATGCACTTTAAAAGGATGAAGACTCAAGGGCTGGAAATGATACGGAGAAATCTACGCCGTTGTTCGCATCACAGTGTTCAAGCACTGAGGAAGTCACTGGAGCTGAAATTCAAATATGCTAATGGGCATTCGTTTCCAACACATGCTGTAAGCAGTAGACCAATCACAACAGACTGGGCCATCTGACCAATCAGAGCAGTGTCGGCTCACAGAAATGAGGGGTTTATAGAGAATAAATACTTTATCAAACCTTTTCAGACACTGTGAGAAGAGAGGTGATGTTACAATGTATATTATGAGAATTAAAGTGTTTTTTAATGAGAATTAAAGTGTTTTTTGACCTTGGATGCATGTAAACCTATTGTAGGAGACCTCCAAAACAAAATTAGGAGTGATACATAAAAACGAATGTAGGCAAAGTCTGAGGTAAAATTAAATGATTTTGTTTTCTGCTCCAGATATACACTTTTCAAAATAATGTATTGATGTCAAATGTAACATTAACATGACAGTGATTTGAATTCTACTCAAAAAAAAAGTTAAAACTTAAAGAAGGGTGCACACTTGCTAAATTGTTACAAGTTTGGCTTGAGGTAAGTTTCACACCCTCACACCACATGGACTTTCAGTTTGTTTGTTTTCATTAGTCACATGTGCTCCTTTGTTCTAGTTTCCCGCCACTAATCAGTCACCATGGACACTAACTCACCATCACAGCTGTGTATCCTTTGTTAATCTACTCTTGTGTATATCAGTTCCTGTTTGTGTTCAGTTTGTTGTCCGGTCTTGTTTCATTTATGTGTGCATTGACCAGTTTGGATTATATTAAATCTTGTATTGGAACTTTATTGTCTTTATCTTCATCTGCCTGCCTGCCTGCCTGCCTGCAGTAAGGTTTTCACTCCCTATACTCTAGCTTAACCTGACCGAACTTGACCTAAAGCAATGGTTTGAGAATACTAACAGATTTTATAGATTTATAGTTTTACCAGTGTTGAGAGTTAGTAAGTTAAATCAACATATTCTGCGGTTAAAATGTTGCAGAGATCACCAGAACTGATGTGCCTAACCATGGAAACCAATCTATAACCCCAGGAAAAAATGTCCCACTGGAAAGAGAAAAGGCTGAATATTAAGGAGAAAGTAGTAGAGAAGAGGTGAAGGGAACAATCGATTTTGTTTTTGAAGAAGGCAAAAGATGATTCACACAGTTCATCAGAGTTATTGGAGTGCAGGCAATATACAGGACAGCAGAGAGTACTGAAGAATGTGTAGTGAGTGCCTGTTTGCTAAGTTTCAAATGATTATTAAACATAAAGCACAAACTATGCAAAAGCATCCGTCCTTCCAGCGCACTCAGTGTCTGAATCCACTCACTCGTTTTCACTCACTCCTTCAAGTGGACTATATTAGTGGAGTAATGTAGGCAGTAGTGAATGAGGGTGATTTCGAACACCGCAATGGACTCTCACACTCATTATTGTCTGGACTCGATTGTGTATACAACGCTACAGACTCTCTCCAGTTATACATAATTGTGGAGTTTACCTGTTATCATCATCCTTTTTGCTAGTTCTCGTCTTCCAGTCATCTTGGTATTTCCAGTTGTATTCTAAGTATTACCATTTCTGCAAAGACTGTATTATTATTATTCATCTGCACTGCCTCTGTTCATCTCTTTGCTGTTCAGTACTTTCAATTCTGTTGTCATCTCACCTGTTGTTTCAATAAAGCCCTGAGTCTACACTAGTCTTGTGCTGTTCATGACACTGTACATACACAAATATTTTTATAGTATTTTACAGTACAGTTTCATGTATTTTCCTTTAATATCTAAGGTAATTTTTCATTTGGTACGTTAACATAGAATGAACCAATTATCTGTTTTTGACATACCATTTTATGGTGTTTTCCTATTAAAATTATGGTTTTGAGATCAAATATTGGTTATAAAGCTAATCTGAATAGTGCTTCAATGTGTGTCCATATGATGGGAATAAAAATCACCATGAAATTACAGGTACCGACGTGAAATCTTGAGCAATTAGGTGACGAACAGCACAGTCAAGACCGAGCAGTGCGTTAGGGTCAGAAAAGAGGTTCTTACCAAAATCAGGAATGATCTTGTTTAATTAACTCTCATTCTTTCTGTTTATTCATCTATTCATTGATTGACATTTATCTCTCCTTGTCGCTGCTGGTGCTCAGCTCTGTTCTTTCTGAACACAAATACATTGGAGAGCAGGTCAGGTGTGAACGCACTCGTGCGACTCCTGCTGCCTGAGGTCTGTGATTATTTCAGCACAGAGCAGCAGGTCAGAGAAATCCAATAGCTCAGCTTTGGGTGACCTTTAAGAGCGCTCCAGGCCTGTGTTCTCTCTACCAGACCTCTGCTGGGATCTTTCAATGCCATTTTAATACAATCACCACATTGAACACATTCTCAGAACTTTCAAACTGGCAGTCATTAAACCTCTTTAAAAAAACCAAATTTGCATGCTTTTAAATGGATTAATTATAGACCTATTACAGTCAGTTTTAATAAAAAGTACTTGGAAAAGCTGACTATACCCAACTGTGTTCACGAAGAATTTCAGTAGGGCTTTAGGCTCCATCAGAATACAGAGACTGACTGGGCTGTATCTAGTTTTAATATTAGTACACATTAGTGCTGTTTTTGGTACTATGTATATCATTCTTTTGGGCTTAAATCACTGTAGCACTGGGGGAAAATGTTTAGATTCCTACTACTGCATTGCTTGTATAAGTAAAAAGTGTGGTGTGCCACAAGTCTCCATCTTGGGCCCATTGTTATTCTCCTTCTGCTCTTTTTAGGTGATCTAATTCTGAAACATGACAGTTTTCACTGTCAAGAGCAAATGAAATTTTACTAGTTGATGTGTTACGTATATTAAAGATGAAAAGAATTGAAAATTGGACCAAATGCTTCTAGAAGTAATCTGTTTAACTATCACTGGTGTCTAAATGTATTCCTTCTTATGACATACTCCGCTGTTAAAGACCTGGGAGTTATGTTTGATTGTTATTTATAAGTTGAAAGCCACATTTCTAATGTACTGGATTTGTTTCAACTAATATAAAGGAAATACAGTATTTCCTATGCTTTTAGTGACTCACAGAACAAAACAATCAAATGTAATGTGGGATGAAAGTATAAATCAGAAAAAAGCATTCTCGTCCTTGTTCTTCTTCGAGGGTTAGTGTTTTTATTCAACATTAGTAATCCGATAAACGTAACATGAGTCATCAACTTTAATGGGTCAGCGTTTGGAGGGAAAAACACATTAACATAATCTTCAAAAGGATTTCAAGCGTGGGAACTAGATCTCTTTCCTGACACAATCAAAAGTGTTGCGAGGGCATAATTTCTGTGGCAGGATGTTGAGAGAAAAAGAATTGACACTTGAATTTATCAAGAAGATTATTTTCTTTGAGGGCACATACGTAGAAAAACATAGTAATTATACTGATGAAGTATCTCTTTCAAAACTGTTTAGAAAAAGCAAGTTAGTTAGCTACACTAAGGAACTATACACAACTATAGAATATATACAGTTATGTGAATACTTATAATAATAATATTTTTAGCTTCAAACTAAAAAACTGAAAAACACTGATAAACAGCAGTATTCAATTTAATATTTATTCTGCCAGGGAAGCAGGGGTTGCATCTGCGGTCAGCTGGTTTAATCTGGTGTCAGTCACAGCGTGAGCTGATGTTTGTCCTGTTCCTGTCCTTTCAGCTTCCTGGGATATTAATTCTTGTTTTTGTCTTGATTTGCACTCATCTGTGACAAACAACCGAACACCATACAACAGTGCATACAGTGCATTTGTGCGCTGGAAAAAACAACATAGTGCTATGAAACACAGATATAGTTATGACTCTAAATTCTGATTAACAATAAAAAATAATATACACTTGCTTACATGATTAGACATTTTTATGAGTGCATGGTCGTTGTTGTTTCATAAGAAAATAATAGTAAACACTGGTGGTGGTTAAAACATTATAAACTGAGTTCTTCAATTGTGTCCATCCATATTATTATTTTTTTTCGCACTTCTGTGGAGGACTAGCCATGCCACTTAAACACTAAGAAATTAAGTTATAAATTTAATAACTCTAAAATAAAAATGGAAATAAATAAATCACTTTTTAGATGGAGAAATTAATAGACATGTTTAAAACTTTTTATTTAATGTTCACATTTTAAAATGTAAAAAATAATACATAAAAATAGTTAATGAAATAAATAGTAAAACGATTTTATTTTATTTATTTGGTAAATTCATAAATCATGTTAAATGCACATTTTAAACTGCATTTTAAAAATGCATTTGCAATTTGTATTAATTTGTTTAATTATTTGTAAAACATTAATTAATTAAATAAACATCTGAATGTCTATTAATGGTCTATTATTAATATCACCATTTAAAAAAGTGATTAATTTCCGTTTTCATGTTTAAATTATTAAATAGATAACTTATTCCTTCATTTTATTTTTAAGGGTCACTCCTTGTCCTCCATACGCTTCCATTTGATCCAGTAACTGGCATAGAACAGAACGTCTTAACACACTGACATGAATCATTTTGCCCAGGAGCTACAGACTGTGTCTTCCCTCCTCGGCTGTGAAATAAGTTGAATTACCTGCATCTAGAGCTCAGTATAAACATTTTCTCTTTGTCCATTTCAGAGATTTGCAGAACGTCATTAAAAACTGCCTAAAGCTAACCCAATTTTAGCTCCAGTTTGCCAATAGGTATTGAGCAGTGAGTGCCACAATTACCCAGCTAGTCACAAATTTCATATCTTAAGTTGTGAGGCAGGGGTAAGTGATATGACCATGATTTTGAAACATGTCATTTTACTTAATATTATGAAACTGATTTTCTCCCAACTATTTACATTCACTGAAGACATAACCAACTGTATATATGTGAATATAACTTGGGCATTTTGACATAACTGTGTGTATTTGGCTGTTTACGTGCAATAGACTGAATTGAGATCTTTCTTTGCAACTTATCAGACACTGTGCAAGTAAAACTGCCTGAGCATTTAAACTGGCAAGGCTTAAGAAATGTTAAACTTTTGTGATTACCTTTGCATCTGTCAAGCGAAAGGTTGCAAACACATCTCTGATCTAATTGCGGGCAGTTTAGATTTTATTAAAATTGAACTCAAAACAAAATGACTCGTGTACAGAACAACCGGTATAATGAGACAAGAACAGACAAATTAACTGAACAAAACACAGGGCTTAAACACCAAGGCAAACTAATCAACAAAAATGAACAACAGGTGCAACAACTCAAACAATCAATGAAAACTTATGGAAACAAACTCAAACACAGGAAACTGAATTATAAAAACATGCATCACCCACCTAAAATAGGGTCACCGTGATTTTGCCAAGTAAAACATGTTCCTGGATCAACATCTTTGGTTGATTGGAATGTTGTTCCAGGATCAACAATCAGATTTGAGGGATAAGTTTACCGTTTATGTCAAGTTTAGGCTTGCAACCAGGGTTAGGTGCTTCTACATCAATGTTATTCACCTATCTTTCCCCTCTGATTTTAGGGATAAGTTATGGGTAGGATTAGGGGTAGGAATAGGGTTAAGACTTAATTTTCAGACTGGAATGTTGTTCCAGGATCAAACATAAACAAAACCCTAAAACAAAGGGAACACCAACAGCACAGGGAACAGAACCATCTACACAAACAGCAAACATTGACTGATAAAGCACAAGAGAAACACAAGGGCTATATATACACAGGGGGAAACACGCTTAACAAGTTAACAAGGTAACAGGACACCTGGGGACGACTACAAAGAACTACAACATGACACTCAAAACAGGAAGTAACACAAAAGTTCCAAAACCTACACAGAGCACATACTGTATGACCATCTAATTCCTACATTTTCGTACAATCTTCTTATGCCCCAGTAACGGATATGTTTAGGGGTGGACCTTCATGCTAAGTTTTTTCTAATAATCACACGTTTTTGTACAATTCACATCGTATGAATTCATACAAAATCGCCACCTTGTAAAATAACTGTTTTCCTGTGAGATTGTTCATTGTTGCTGCTAACTCAATACATGATTACTACAATAAATGTTAACTAACCCTAACGTATTATATTATAATGGTGTATTACTGCCACGTGGACATTACTTTGATACACTCATTTCTTACTGTTAACAGAATCCTTCCTAATTATACAGCTGAAACAACCATTTTCTGTAAAGATGGTTTAGTTAAAAGTGATATACAAATAAACTTGAATGACACCGAGATGAAACATCACATGAGTATCTACCGTGTCTACCGATATTTCGCCCACCTTTAGAGGGAGGCAACAAGTTTGAACACTCTTCTTAAAGGGATAGTTCACCCAAAAATGAAAATTATCTCATGATTTACTCACCCTCAAGCCTAGGTGTAAATGACTATCTTCTTTCAGATGAACACAGTCTGAGATATATTTAAAAATATCTTTAGTCCTCCAAGGTTTATAATGGTTGTAAATGGGTGGCCACATTTTGAAGACAAAAAAATGCATCCATCCATTAAAAAAAAAAAAAAAAAAAAAAGAATCCAAACGACTCCAGGGGGTTAATAAAGGCCTTCTGAAGTGAAATGATGCATTTGTGTGAGACAAATATCCATATTTACAACTTTATAAAGTAAAATAACAAGCTTCCCACGCGACAGCCATACGCATTCGAAGTAGATCCAAAAAGCATTAACTTCCGTGACATAGCACACAATGACATGACGTTGTAGACTACGCCATGACGTACTACGCTATGTTCTATGCTATAACGCGTAGTACGTCAAGTCATTGTGTACTACTTTGTGGAAGTTAATGCTTTTTGGATGTACGTCGAATGCATTTTGCTATATCTCCGATTGTGTTCGTCTGAAAGAAGATAGTCATATACACCTAGGATGGCTTGAGGGTGAGGAAATCATGGGATAATTTTCATTTTTGGGTGAACTATCCCTTTAAAACCAAGTTGCAATATACAACAAACTAAAAATTAGCAAAGCTGCAGTGTAACGTGACAACTACAGAAGCGTGTTTCTGCCTCGGAATAAAACAATAAAAAAGGTAATTGCAACTTTTTATCTTACTCTTCTGACTTTTTCCCCTCTATTGTGATTTATATCTCAGCCTCACAATATATAATAACTAAACAGAATTACACACACACACACACAAACAAACATTTTAAATACTCCCGGGGCAACAAGCCACAGTCCTGCTCTAAAGAAGTTTAACACAATCTTCTTCACAAGCAACATTAAAACAGACAACTCCCTCTTACAAATAAGCAGGCTTGGGAGGGTTAGTTTAAAAATGTATTCCATTACAGTTACAAATTACTTCATTAAAAAAAGTATTCAGTAACGTAATCCAAGTACCACAATATGAAAGTAATGTAATCTGATTACTTTTGGATTACTTCAAGGTCACATGTATAAAACATGGGGGGGGGTATCCCCCCTTTTTTCAAAATGTAACTGTAATCTGATTACTACGATTTTTGACGTAACTGTAACGAATTACAGTTACTGGATTTTTGTATCCTGATTACGTAACGCTGTTACATGTATTCTGTTACTCCCCAACCTTGCAAATAAGATACATAAGAGTGATATTTTTAGGTTTTACAATATTTAAATAAACCTCCGGTGAAAATTAGAGGACCAGATTCACTGTTGAAAGGTTTGTATTGACAACATTGTTTTCTTTCTCTGCCCTGAAAGAAAGAAATGGCCAAAAATGATGATATAACAAAAATATAAACAGAGAGAAAAGAAAGACAGATTTGGTTACTGCAATTTGTAAAATGAACTGATGTATCTGGAAAAAACATCATGAAAAATATTAAACAAACACTCAGAGAGTGTTGGATAGAAAAAGAATACAGCAATGAGACGTTTTATTTGGACGAGCCCCACAAAGGTAAATGGGATTGTTGTGCTTCAGCGTGAGGGTTCAGGCCAGCTGATCAAATACACAGAGGGAGACAACAATAACAACAACAACAAAACAACCCATAATCCTTTGCTTTCAAAATAATGTGTGGGATAACAAAGGAATACATTATAAATGCAAATAACACGCTGGCTGTGTACTGAATTCCCACATTGCATTGTTGTCTAAAGAGATCAAGCAAAGAAAAAAAGGAAAATATATTTTTGTTGGCTCATTGTATTTGCTCAATGTTGCAGCAGCTGGTAATTATACCTGTTCCAGCACTCAAACAGACAGATTTCAGATGAGTCAAGTCATAAAAGCTCCGTCATTGCACATCTGCAGCGCTGTTCAAGAAAAACTGCTTTATAACTGTCACACTCGCAGAAATGACAGCAATTACACAGAACAGCAATCACTCTAAACACACAGATGCACATAATAGGAAGGAGAAAAACTGGTCTGGTTATTCAAAGATTTCTGCATTTAAAAACATCATTATTTACTTACCTTCATGTCATTTCAGTACTGTATGGCTTTCTGTTCTTCTTTGGAACACAAACTAAAAGTCTCTTTATCTACAATCAAGGCTTGACATTAACACCCGCCAACCCGGGTAAGCTTTGGCGGGTAAGACAGCCACTCCCACTAGCCACTTTGGCGGGTTGAATATAATTTCAGCCTATAATTTCAAAGGTAGCCAAGCTTGTTGTAGCACAAAATTACAATTCAGTCACAATTCGTTATCGATGAACTGCACGTTATTGAGGGCGGGATAGGCGGAATCGTGCTGAATGACACACAGCGGAAGCGCTCTCTCGCGTGCGCGCTCTCTCTCTCTGTCACGCGCCAGATCAGTTCTCCTTGCGCCTGAATAGTCAAATACACGCACACACAGATGTCAAAATGTCCATCGTGTGGAGTATCTCGCGTGAATACAGTCAGTTATGGCTTAAGTGGACGTAAACAGGTGGGTAAAAACTGGATATGTGTCAGTATATTACGTCCATGCATTCAGCAGCCCAATTAAATACCTGTCTGTCATTAATGTTAATCAAACGGTTAAATGAATGTATACATGTTAAATAAACCTACTGTATCTGAAAAAATAGTGTTTTTAGTTTACTATTGTATTGGTAATTTGCTTTTTTTTTTTTTTTTTTTTTTTTTTTTTTTCATTTTGTATAGCCTAACAAAAATAACTTTATAAAAAATAAAATTATAAAATTTCTCATATTATGGTCATATTGCCCACCCATACATACCAGCTGATATACCATATAGTTTTGATAAGGGTGGTCAATCTGCATCTGAAAGATTGAAAGCGTTTTAAATCTAGCTAAATCAAGTAAAATAACTCAAAATCAAGTAATTTTAGCATGCCAAAGTCAACTTTAATCATATAAAATGTAATTTCCTAATCAGCAAAATTGTGGCCAGGGAAAGTGCTGAGTGGCTAGTAACTTTGGAAAACCACTAACCACAGTGGCTGGTGAATGAAAAAGTTAATGTCAGGCCCTGTCTACAATGACAACATACAGTGGGCTGTCAAGCTCAAAAGCACCATAAAAGTAGTCCTTATGACCTGTGTGCAATTTTCTAATTCTTCTGAAGTCACACTTTAAGTGAGGAAGGGACTGAAATTTAAGTTATTGCACTGAAATCTTCCCCTCCATCATAACTCTCAAAACTCATTTGTGTGATGAGACACGAACCAGTGAACCTTGTGTAAAAGAAATGCATACTTGTAGTGTACTTCAAAACTTGGAAGTATATTTAAAAAAAACTGTACTTTCAGATAATAAAATATTAATGAAATAAAAAGCTACTTAAGTATTCTTAAAGAGAGCACATGATAAAATGATTCCACATTATTTCTTGGTTCATTAGAGAAAATTATTAATTCACATATAAGACAATGCTCAGAGAGCAATACAAAATAACAAATCTTTTTTTAAAAGTCATGAAATCAACTATTTTAGAGCTTATATTGTTCACTAATACATGTGATAATATGTGATATCTTCCAAAAATATTGTCAGCAAAGACATCCTTATAAAAGTACCCCTTATCACACAACATTGCTCTGAGGCAACATAAAGAAAAACTGAATTTCTGAACATGCAAAATAAAAAAAAAATAAAAAAATTCTCTACACCTTCATAAACACACACATTTTTATGTACAGTTCATGTCATTTTAAATAAGATTACTAAAGCAAATAATCTGACCTTCTTCTCATACCATGTGCTGCTGTGAACATGGGCCCTATTTTAACGATCTAAGCTCATGGTCTAAAGAGCATGGCACATGTGCATTTAGGGCATGTCCGAATCCGAATCCCCACGGAAATTGCGTGTCCCTGTGTGTGTAACAAGCAGAGTGTACGTGCATCGTGCACCTGTCTACAGGCACGTTACTAACACGCCAAAAAAAAACTGCACCATTGACTTTAGACCAGGTTTTTGTTGGTCAATGGTGCAGTCGTTTTCAGTTGCCTCAAAATAGCAACACGCCAACAATGCACCTGAACACACCTCGTTTTCAGACCAGCACGCCCATGGGCGAACAGAGTGCATTTGCTATTTAAACAACGTGGCGCTGGACGTGAAAACGATAACTGCGTCAGGCTGAAACTAGCAAAAAACACTTGCGTCGCGCCTGCCGTTGTATTGCGCTGGGTGTATGATAGGGCCCCATGTGTCAGAAAAGGAAGTCCTGCTTTCAAATGGTGCTTCCCCTCTGGGAAGGTGTGACCTCGCACCGTGAAATTTCTGAGGAGGGGGTTCTCGTGGCGGACAAGGGCCTGGAGAAAAACAAAGCCCCAGTGAAAGGTACCAGAGAGGTTGTTCAGGAGCCGGACGAGGGACTGGTGGAAGGAACCAGGTGGTGATGATGGTGGGAGGAGCCAGGGAGCAAGGTGGTCCAGAGCACAGCCAGGATGATAGCCGACAGTGGAGTCGACGGGCGGAGGAGCCTGGAAAAGGTTTGGCTGTTCATCCACATGCAAACACAGTATCCGGTCACTGAAATCGAACTTTTTTTGAAAACTTTCAAGTCTTGTTTGATGAGATTTCAGAGCAGAAGCAAGATTTTATGTGAATAATGCGTTTATGATTGTTCTATTGTATCTTTAATTGCTTGGAAAAGAGAGTATTAGACTCTGTCTAATGTCTTCTTTTGTGAAATAAAGTTAAATGAGTTTGTAACCTGAAGGTGAGTAAATGGTACAGCCAGGATAGGTTTTTGTAATTCTTTTAATAATTCTCAGGGTTGAGCACATCCATATTTTCACACTTCAATCACAGTAAGCGGCACATAATCACACACGCAGCCTGACGTTACTGATTAATGATCATTAAAGAGGGTTATAGTACTAACTGCAATTAACCAGACACCGTTGCTTTAATTTGACGCTGTCCATAATGAGCTCTCAGAGGAGGCAAACATCTGTTCCCACTGTTCAAACCTGACCGAAAGCACTGCGAGACAATGTTGCAAGAGATGTTTAAAAACCAGCACAAACCTATCTCAGTCCAAACAGATGGAGAGATGAGAGAAACCCAAGACTTTCCTTCATCTTCGAAACACAAATGAAGATACTTTTTTAATAAAACCTGAGAGATTTCTGTCCTTTCATTGAAAATCTGTAACTTTCAAGCTTCAAAATATAAACTTCCAGCGAACAAATTTAAAACATTAATCAATGCACATACATGCTGCATATCAATACAGTAAACAAGAAAGCCCAAACGCACTTGCTTGACACCAGAAACCTCATTAGTTATTGTGCATCAAGAAAGAGCACAATTGAGCTTTATGTATTCATCATGTTCTGTGATTTTGCTTCTTGTTGGACTTTTACTTTGTAGTAAAAATCTAACCAGGTTTGACAATGTATGTGCGTTATTTTTGCAGTGTCTTTATAAACTTTTTGAAGCTTGATGTAATGTACTTTCAATTGAGGGACAGAAATCTCTCAGGTTTCATTAAAAATATCTTCATTTGTGTTTTGAAGATGAACAAAAGTCGCTAACACTTTATTTTAATGCTCCCCAACAGACATTCTACTGACTATAACTTTGCAACTACATGTCAACTTATTCTACTAATCCTAACCTAATACTCTAATGAGTTACTTATAGTTGAATATCTAAAGTGGACCATCGAAATAAAGTGTAACCCAAAACTCTTATGGGTTCAGATGAAGGTCTTTTGAAACTTGTTTGACTTTCTTTCTTCAGTGGAACACAAAAATAGTATATTTTAGCAGTGAAAAACCTGCTTAAATTTCCATCTGTTTGTCACAAAGCAATCGCATGGCTTCAGAAGACAATGCAGGCAAGAAATATGCTGCACAAGTCATATATGGATTACTTTTGTGAAAGTTTTATGGTGCTTTTATGTCTATTTTGGATCTTGACAGCCCTTGTTCTCCACCAGCTTTCAGTGTATGGAAAAGAGCAGCATGAAAGGAAGACAGAAGGTCATGTAAATGTGAACTCTCTAGAGTGTAAGCATCCTAAAGGTTTGCCTGCAAACACAAACATGTCTACAATTTACATCATTCACTAGTAGATCCACAGGTCAGTGCTATCGTATCTGCAACGAAGCATCTCCGTTCATGAAACTGAGGGTGTGTCTCAATCAGCTCCCTAGTTCAGTAGTCAGGGCACTTATTAGGGAGTCGGCCATTTTAAGCACTGTCTCAATCACAGAATCCTTCCAGTGCACTGAAACGTTCGCTCCCTAAAAAGTCCCACAGTGCACCGTGAAAACCAGGGAGCATCGATGCTCACTATGTTCCCTTAACGGAAGTTCTGAAGCGTGAAACTTAAATCATGTGAGCCAACTCACTATACTTAATGACACGCCATAGATGTTTTTATATTTCAGCATAAACATACATCGCTACACAGGTACTGAACATAATCTAGCTAACATTTTTAATGTATTTTATGGCTGAAATGTTGCACACATATGTAACAAGCAAAATACTTATCATAATGTTCTTAAAATAACATTGTCAAAAAGATATAATCTCTGCTGTTGTTCATAAATACAATACAATGAGGATGTTGTCACGTCGCTGGAAATATAGTCATCAGTGTCCCAGTGTGTAGTGAACCAGGGTTCTTACTGTCCTTACCAGTGCCTGAATTCGTGCACACAATATACTGATTCACAAGCTCGGGAGCTGATTGAGACGCACCCTGTGTGATGGAGGCAGAAAAGCGGGGAGAGAAATCGAATTCTGCAGAACATTAACCTTCTTTATCGGTCTCAAGACCAGCTCACCCTGAACACCTGCTTCATTACCTCTGATCAGATATTCACACTCTCGTCTTGAGCTTGATTTGATCGAATTACTGGGTATGTGTGAGCTCTGCACTGCTGGAAAATGGCACAACATGACATAAATACACAACATAGTACACTATAAATATACTTCAAGTCTACAATGCAAGCAAGCAAAACATGGACACATGCAAAAACGAAAACTAGAACGCTCCCACTTACATTGTAGACAAGTTTTTTTTTATTATAATGGGAACATTTGTCTCATTGCTCAGTGTAGACAAGTGTTAGTTTCACTGTGAAGGGCTTGTGTTTTAGTTTAATCAGCTGTTGAGATGATGAATCAGGGCAGATTGGCACTGCTGCTTCTGATACTGTCAATCAAAGCTGTTCAATCTCTCATCCTCATCTCAATATTCATGTGATTTAAATTAATCAGAGAGACTCTTATCAAGAGAGAGATGCGTCACATCAGAGGATAAGCACTTCAGAATCACCATCATCCTCATCAAACAGCCAGTGTGAGGGGATTAAGAGAGATGGATGTTTTTAATCATCAGGATGAACTTTTAGAAGTGTTAGTTTTTCCAAAAATGAAAATGATTTACTGACCCTCACGTTCCGTATGACACAAATTCAAAAAGGTGCTGTACTTTATTGTCATGTTGATTTTGGGGTGAACTATTGCTTTATTGTCCAAAGCAGTTTTAATGACAAAGAAAAAGAAAGAAACCAACATGCACACAGAGAAAATCAGACACTTGCAGTCTTTGGCAGTTAATGGAGAAAGCGGGGATTGATATATTTAGTGATCCTCTATTTCGGCGCATCTCTGAATCAACACAGATGGAGAGTGAAGGTTATGCATAAGAAGTTGAAAGATATGGACTTATATAATTTCATCATGCTAGCTCATAAAAAAAAACATCCTCTGTTATGCTACTTACAGATTGAAAAACAGAGTTTTAGCTGTACATCAGGCTGATACTGTATATAAATTCATAGCCAGTTCACAAACTGGCAATAATACCTTTAAAATCCTTTCATTCCTGTTTCTGGTTCAAGCAACTTGAACCAGAAACAGGGTAACAACTCAAATCTTTGTGTTTTTCCAGTAGTTTCTGTAAGTAAATTGTCTGAACAGATAGCCTATTTTTCATATACTCATTTTGGAGCTTTTATATAAAGCAACTTATGCTACATTCAAGGTAGTGTTAATTTCGTTAATGAAAAATGTTCATCAACAAGCTTTTTTTTTTCATGACTAAGATGAGATGACAATAAGTTAATTAAACAATAACTGAATACATCAGCATGCAATATCATTGACGAAAAAAGATGAGACTAAAATGTATCTAAAAAAATAAAACCTTTATCAAAATCTCTATTTTTGTTGAAAAATCTCATTATCCTTGTTAACTCTGCCTATATCAGCCCTGTGTTTTCTATCATTCATTGCGAAGTCTTGTATGTTGTTACACTGCATTTCTGAGTGTTATCCTGGTCTCCGTTTTTTTTTTTTTTATTATCTACCTGATTTCTGGATTGCCCTTTAGCCTGTGTTTTCTGCCTGGTTGCTCATTTGGATTGTTTGCCTGTGTGTTTGACCTTTTGCCTGGTATATGGATTATGATTCCGGATTGTTCCAATAAAGCTGCATTTGGACCTTCAACCCAAGTCTCGGAGCAGTTCATAACAATGGGAAGGAAATTGTTAAAAATACTGATTCTTACACTCCATTGTGTAACACATCCCCTGAATACACACGTGTCCTCATTCATACTCGTTTTCAACAGGTCAGTTTTTGTTTGACATATTTCCTCATTAGCACAGAGTACGTCAAGAATAATTAGTTCAGCGAGGTGCACAAATCCACACCAAAGAGCCACATCTTTCAGTCTCCTGCTCTCTCTCTCTATCTCACACACACACACACACACACTATTCTGTTAAATCATGTACGGAGGTTGTGCCAATCAGACGTGTCCCCACGGGCATAAGCGTTTAGAGCATGTCTCTGTGTTTGACTCTTCTAATGAACAGTCAGCTACATTTAGAAAAACATCTCGCTTGCCTCTCGTCTGTTTACCACCTATTTCTGAGGGACTTAATTAAAAATACCCAGAGGTGAAAAAAACGAATCAGAGTAAAGTAGTTGCTTGAGAAGTTGACAATTTTTTCAGCAGTTACATAAAATAGTTAAATACACGGTTCTCTGGAGTACTTGATTCCACCAGTCGGTGCATCCAGTATTACATTACATAATTAAAGTGGGTAAAAAATCCACTTTTAATATTCTTTACAACACTAATTAAATTTCACAGTGAGGTTGCAATAAGTAATTACAAAATAAAACTTTCGGTACAAACTGAAATATGTATGAAGTATGAGCATTAAGAACATTATTTTTATATCATGTACTCTCTTGAAAGAACGCTCAAGTGTGCCTTTTTCACAAGGGTCATTTAAGGTGTGTGTGAGTATGAAATGTGTGTGTGTGGGAGGACATTCTGGACGTAAGCGCTATCTTCAGGCTGTCCTCTGGGTGATAAATAAAAGGTTTTCTATTGCTAAGTTACTCTGCTTTTTACTGCACACTGCAAAAAGGCACTTGTTGGCTAAGAGAAGTGGGCGAGAGGTTGGCTGTATACAGTATAAGCCGTCAGCCTCTTCTGCAGCAACACGACGGGAGCGGAAGAGCTAATGATGCACAATAAAGTGGGTGATAAGAGACACAATCCACAGAAATCATTATATATAAAAAATGCTGATGGTCTCTAAACGGTACACTCAAATTCAATAGACTGATCCATAAACACTATCAAATGAGCGGGAGAGAGATGAGAGTAAGGCTGAAGCCAAGGGGTCACAGTTTGGCTAGTTATCTGTCACGCTATGTTGGTGTTTTGCTGTCATTTTCATGGTCTTTTAATAAGGGTGCTCCGATTGATTAGGTGCCGATCATTATCAGCCGATAATAGCTTTATATAGTTTGATCGGTGGTCTCTATAAAGGCCGATCAGAAGAACCAATCAGATTACGCAAAACTCGCAAGACAATTTTCCTATGCGCATTTTCCTATAAAATTGCTAGATTAAACATAAAAGCCCAACTTAACATCCAAACCAGCTTGATCAGCGATTGTCATAAAAGACGTGCTCGATAATAAAATGAGCTAATAAAACTGCATTAAGTCACGAAAGAGATTCTGTTCCCTAAGTGGCTTTCTGTGTTCATTCCGAAAAGTGAACTTTAAGCTTCACGCCTAAATGGTTAAAAACAGAAATATGTCAAAATGCCCAGCTTGGTGAGTATTCGCTTAAACACCATCAGTAATGTCTTAAGTGAACATAAACAGTTGGGGACATAAGTTGCATGTGTATCAGTATATTGGATCTGTGCATTCGCTCTTAAAGTGACAGCAGCCTAATATTCCTGCTGCTGTCTGTATGTTAATCAGATAACATAAAACAAATATAAAATGGTAACACTTTACAATAAGGTTTTATTAGTTAACATTAGTTAGCTACGTTAGTTAACATGAACTAATAATGAACTGCACTTCTACTGCATTTATTAATCTTTGTTAAAACCACAATGTGTAATTTTTTCCCGCTAGAGGTCGCTTATTCAAAACAAAGGCGTAGTTTGATGACGCCTTGATTTCGCAGAATCATGGGAGGTGTTGTCTTCACGTCTACAGCCGGTGGAAAAGAATCGGGACGGGACTCCGGCAGAAATCATGTTCATGGATGAGATTATTAACATTACTGTAGTATGAAGCAGAGCAGGGCCGAGAGCTGTGAGAGCTGAAACGAGGCCGCTGGAGCGACTGCTAATGAGAGACGAGCGCAATACACGGCTTGACAGCAGCAGGACTTTTATTATGCTACAGTCACCGCTTCCGTTTCTTCCAGTCAAGCGTATGAGGTAACAGCGCTGTTTATCATATTAGATATTTAAATGCGTTGAAAGTTGTTATAATGCTACTTTTTGTGTTTACTCTGCGGCTGCTATGAGACACTTGTTGCACACTGCAGAAAGCTAGATCGATCGGCATTTACAAATGCTAAAAAACGGTGAATGGAGGATGCCGTGATTGATTGGAGCTGTATTTGTTGTGTGTTGTAGGTTTCGTGGTAACGGAGATGGAATGTAAATGCATAATCTACACGACTGAAAGAGCAAAAGAGACAAAATCTCCTATGACAACTTAAATTATCGAGGCGGAGAAAAGAATACAACGTTGCAGACAACAGGTAAATGCCGTTTTTTTGTTAAGTAAATATGTTTACACAGCTTTTTAAAAATGCCCGGTGCCGGTGTTTGACATGCGTTTGACCAATCAACGTACACTCACATCACTGATAGTTCCTATAGAGCTGGTTTAGACCCTACTCTGAAGTAGGAGCTAATTTAGTTCCACCAAAAGGAGTTCCTAGAACTAAAATCATTCCTAGTTCCTGCGGTGTGAACACGGCAAAATCCGGGTACTTCAGCCAATGGTTCTAGGAACTATGAAAAGGTTCCTCCGGTGCAAAAGCCCCTTAAGACTATATAACATGATTAGCTTTCTGTCAATGAATCTATCCAAACAGTTGCTCACCTGTCTAATAAAATACATAATATAGTAAAATAGTCTTTGGTGTTTCCATGGATCCTACAAAATAAAACCGGAAACCGAGGGTAACACGGGTATGATGTCATTGATAGGCGATGCACGGACACGGTCCATGTCCTGGTTAAAATTGCTTATTTAAACATTCTTGGAAACATTTGGGATAATGCAGTACACAAGTCAACAAAATATATAACATTGTTCTAGTGGTTTTTGGATATTTTTATCCAAAAATCCTACATATTGTGCCTTTAATGTTAATTTCAGCATTTACTAATACATTATTAAAATAAAGAGTTGTATTTGTTAACATTAGTTAATGTACTGTGAACTAACATGAACAATGAATTTTTATTAACTAACATTAACAATGATTAATAAATAAGCTACTGTAACAAATGTATTGCTCATGGTTAGTTCATGTTGGTTAATACATTAACTAATGTTAACAAATGAAACCTTATAGTGTTACCAAGAAAATCACTCACTGCTTTTTAGTAGATTTTGTAGTATTAATCTATATTTAATTTATACAGTGAAGACTGTGCAGTGGTTTTACATTTGATTACTTTTTGATAAAAACTGTCCTGTATTTTTCATTTTATTATTTATTTCACAGAAACGTTTACCTACAGTTTTCTTTTGTGTTTTTTATGTTAAGACGACATCATTGTCAAAACGATCCCCGTTCACACAGATCCGTGTAAATGACTAAAAACGCTGTATTCTGCTGCCAGGCCAGTAGATGGCAATGTCACTTTGTAAAGAAACACTACGCACCTACAGACTGAACACGTAATACGCATGCGCATGACGTCACTGTTTTCACAAATTCACGTTTTTGTACTTTACATGGAGATGTGTCCTCTTCAAAAACTTGCACTTTGAAACCTGTTTTCAGGCCCCCAAAAATGCTATTGTCGTGTAAATGAACGGCCAAAGCGTTGAAATGGTGTCGTGTAAACGCCTCCCTTAGTTTGTATCACTTTATTTCCTGTGTTTCCTTCCATTGTCATGGTTTCTAGTTTGTGTTCATTTGTTGTCATGGTGATTCATTGCTTAATTGATTAGTTCACACCTGTTTCCTTTTAGTTCATTATCTTGTGTGTCTGTATTGCCTTCAGTTCTCTGAGCGAGATTAGGATGATTCTAAGGTCCCTGGTCAGACAGGGAGCCGTTCAGGTTCTTTTCTTTGGTTTTCTGTTGTTTAGGAATAACAATATAGACCCTACTTCCTCCCTATTATCTTATTGTGACTGGACTGGCCAAGTCTCTAAACACCAAACAGGCATCGCTGATGTGGACATGTATTCATGTATTCAGATTTAATTTGAGGATTTTATAATGAGACCTTAATTTCAATAAATGGTCTTTTTGGGCTAGGGAGGAAATTATTAGTTGTAAAACTTACAGAATGTTTTCACAGTACAGTATAACTCTTTTTTATTATTATTTCAAAAGAACAAAGAAGATCTGATTTCTCATTACATGATACAAGTTTAAAACACAGAAATTACGTTTTGGAAAAACAACTGCATAATTCAATAATAATTAATTTGCCTTTTGGCACAACGCAAGTAACAGAATTCAAAAACACTCAGTTAATAATTTTTACTCGTTTAAAAATATCAATAAAATCTCTGGTTATTAATACAGAGCTCCAGAAACCTTGAGCTGTTTTATATAGTCTATTATATCTGTAATAATCTTAATGGGCTGCTGGTAAATGACTTTGCAGATGAAACAATCATATCTCCAAACAAACATCACACTTTATATTTAACCTCAGGGAGTAACATTCACCATCTATCAGAACATCCTCCGAGACCTGCGGCTGATGATAATGGCTGCTTCTGAGTAGAACATAATATTGTACGTGCTGAACGGTCACGAAGGATGATTTGAGTCGATTTCATCCTTAATAGCAGCAGAACACATTTATACTGGCAGTGCAGAGATCTGAAGTCTACTCAGAGACTGGTGGCATCTGTATAGTGGATGAGAGACAGGCAGAAATACCCAGAAGAGCTGAAGAACATGCTGACTCATTCAAGAAAGTGTTGGACATCTGATAAAAATCCTGTTTAATAAACCGTAAGTCTATACTGTTCTACAACAGAAATAGATTACATAGTTCTGGCATGAAACTCTAGATGGCGCAGGCTGATAGGTCTTTAACTCATTTGGTAGCGATTGTGTCATTATCTACACAGCACAGCTGATTGGGTGTTGTTGCATCAGCGACAAATGCTCAACATTTAAAAAAATACCGGTAGTGTTTGCTGTTAGCAGTCTGCAGCGCGCTTTTCGGAACCCCTCCTCCTTCCCCAGCTCCACCTGTATAGATCTGCTACAGGGGTAATTCATGTATGTTACATGTGCAGCAGCAGCAGCAGCATGTCTTACATGCTCACAGCAATGTCTGTGAATTTACTGGCAGTAGCAAGTCTCGGTACTTGCTCTGCAGCAGCACCAGCATTGAAGCAGATCTGTTCCGCCAAGACCAAATACATTAACATTGTCATATCCATAAACATGCCAATCTCCAGAGATTTGTCATGACAGAATTAACATTAAAACAAGCATCTATTACCCATTGTTGGTGATTCTACGTATTAAACTCCGGTATGTGATTCGACCCACAATTTTTGTGCTACAGACATGAATGATTCCTAGTGTGGCTTGCTGATGTCTTACTACTTTTCTAAGAAATCAGGCTTATGATATTCTCTTCTCCAGAATATCAAAAGGCACGTCCCAATTTGCATACTTATGCAGTACTCTTTGCCATGTAGCATAAATAGTGTGATTATTGTGTTCACATGGAAAATTCCAAAAATGAATGATGGATTTAATTAACTGAAAAAATGAAGGAATATTGGACACTTCATGCACTGAATGGTCACAGCTTTCCTTGAATAGAGAAGGAGGGGCTATCAGACTCCAATGTTGAATGACAAAATAAACAACTGTATAAAATTCATACAACTGACAGTAGAGCACATAGTGCAAAGTTATTTGGAACACAACTATAGAGACTTGGGGTTGTTTTGATTTGGACTAGTAGGAAACCACCCTGAACACCACCCTGAACACCCTAGAAAACAAATAGTTAAAAAACATTCAGATCATTTTTTGAAACCATACTGCGAAAACAACTCATTTAGAAGTCATCATGATTGTATGCCAAAGTTCATTAACATATAATCACCTATATTTACATATAATAATAATAATTAACGACCAGCCCGATGAAAAACAGTGTGACCTGCATCAGTACACCAATCACACTGAAATGTAATTTACATACAGAAGTCTTAAAGGCAGAGTCAGAGAGAGGATGAACAAAAATGTGAATGTTTTTATTTATTTATGATAGATCTTATCAATTGAATAGTTAATTCAGTACTCAAAACTGGGTAATTCATTCATAAAATTCAGCTCACTTGGTTGACCTTGTTGCAGCAGTTGCATGCATTTCTCACACAATTCAGAACATGGTTTTAGATTTTGGAATTTATTGATATTTTGTGTTGCCTTGGCTCCTTTTCAAGGCTTGAAAGTTTGAGTCTCTATTTAACTTTCCAGTCATTGTGTTTACATGGACAAGAACAACCAGAATAATATTTAAATTTTTTCTTCATTTTTGGGGCAAAATCATCTATGGCTTTAATAAACATCAAGGCTGCATCCGAAAGCTGAAAAATGCTGCCTTCGGAAGATGGTAGGAAGGCATCAAGGCAAGTCCGAATCCAATGTAAACTTCACTTCCTGTCTCCTGAGATACCTTCCTCTGATCGATTTTGGAAGACAGCATAGATGTATCCTTTGCTGCCTTTGATATCCCACAATCCTGTGTGTTCCATGCTGTGACAGTTGAGCTAAAAAATAAAGATGCGTAAATGTACGTTTTTGACCAATGTTTTCCACTTCTAATGAGAAATTACTACTGTAGTCATTAAATATTTATTTATCACCAAAACTCGCTCTATTTTGCTGCAGATCATCGAACCATTACGCTGCCTCAGAAACCTGTCTGAAATCGGTTTTGTGAGGTGCCTTCATGCACAAACGCTGGCTGCAGAGTCATTGCCTGATAAGACAGCGTGGAAACAAGTCACTGCCTAAGCTTTCGGACCCAGTGTGTTTGTCACACAGGTCAGATCAGAGGTTGGTGTACACAGCCAGATTCTTGTAGGACAGCTGACAGTACTTCCCTGTGATTGGTACCAGATCAAGCGCGGGTGCCTGTCGCTCTCCTCGCTGTCTCTCTCAATCAAAGAGGCTTTTCATCTCCTCTGTGGATGTCACTTTCTCCTCTCTTCTCTGTTTTCGGTGTACCTTTCATTTCCAGCACATAAACACATGTACAACCCCACGACTCGTCATATCACCTCCCACATTCACCACATGAAAGGTGCAAGGTGGATGGGAATTCATTTTTCTCTTTTGATTTTCTCCTATCATGGATGAATCCGTTGCTCAGCTTGGCTCTTCATGCCTCGTTCTATGCCAAACGGCACATCAGAGAGAAACAGAGGATGGGCAGAGTGCTGACAATGAGGGGTGAAGGAAGAAAGTTTGCCAGTTTCCCCAGTATGCCATTCAGGACTTTCAGAGGCACCAGAGGAAGCTCTCCACACTCCAATCCCATATTCATTCCCCTGCCTTCAGGGGCCACGGACACACTGCCAAATGCTTAATGCAACAACACCGTCAAGAATCGACAAAGCTGCCAGAAGCACAGAGCAGCCATTTGGAGATTATTGAACCGCTGTTCTCACCACTTACATCAATGACAAACAAACACACATTACAGTTAGCTAAAGAAAAAGGCAATCAAATGCTGATTCAGTCGGACAGAGTAACACTATTCAGATGCGATGCGACATCTGAACAGTGTAAGAATATCTACTGTGTAAAGAAATATATAACGACATATTAAATATATTAAAGCAGGTACATAAAATCCTGTGTTCAAATTTGTGGTCTTGCTTTACGCTGAATATGGTAAGCATACAATACTAGCTGTCAGGTCAGATTCAGTGGGAAATTCCAGGCTTCCAGTCATGTCATGTCCATAAACAGAAAAGAAGGATTTGAAGCATTTGAAACACCACAGGCTGGCAGCACTGCTGGTCAGAGCAGTGTAAAATACAATAAAAATAAGTTTTTATGAAACATCCGGCGGATAAGGGAAGATGTACAGTGGTGTTGAATACAGAGGACTATCATAAGATACTCAGACTACTCAAGGACAGTAATACATATGAAAGGTTTGAAGCATGATCCCAATGGTAAATACAAGAAACAAATTATCAGTTGTTTATAGTTATTGGAGAAACAACAATTTATAGATTGTTCTTTCGTCTTTACCGTGGAGAATCCACACTTATATGGATTACCAAAAATACATAAGGAGGGTCCTCCACTCAGACCAGTGATACAATGTGGCAAAACATCTGGCTACCATTTTGATACCTTTGGTTGGTAAGACGGACCCACATATACAAAATTCCTAGGATTTTGTGGTCAAAATCTGAAAACTCACCCTGGAACCAGATGAAATTAGGTGGTTGAAATCGCAAGGGAGAGACTGAGTCATGACCACACATTGAGTGAGAGGACACAACTGAGTCCGAAGGAGGTTTGTTTGCTGCTGGAACTGTGTCTGGGGTTAATTCACCCAAAAATGAAAATTCTGTCATTAATTACCCTCATGTCGTTCCACACACGTAAGAC
The DNA here is from genome assembly GCA_037950665.1 of Hypophthalmichthys nobilis. Lineage (NCBI taxonomy): Eukaryota > Metazoa > Chordata > Actinopteri > Cypriniformes > Xenocyprididae > Hypophthalmichthys > Hypophthalmichthys nobilis. The sequence goes on from CM075485.1 coordinate 11,720,227, forward strand.
CTTCGTTCATCTTCGGAACACAAATTAAGATATTTTTGATAAAATCCGATGGCTCAGTGAGGCCTCCATTGCCAGCAAGATAATTAACACTTTCAGATGCCCAGAAAGCTACTAAAGACATATTTAAAACAGTTCATGTGACTACAGTGATTCAACCTTAATCTTATGAAGTGACAATAATACTTTTTGTGCACCAAAAAAAACAAAATATCGACTTTATTCAACAATATCTAGTGGTGGGCGATTTCAAAACACTGTTACATGAAGCTTCGAAGCTTTACAAATCTTTTGTTTCGAATCAGTGGTTCGGAGCGTGTATCAAACTGCCAAAGTCACGCCCCCAGTGGTGAACCATTAAAATTTCGAAACCCTTATGACGTAACGAAGCCTCGTTTACTGAAATCACATGACTTTGGCAGTTTGATACAAGCTCCAAACCACTGATTCGAAACAAAAGATTTGTAAAGCTTCAAAGCTTCATGAAGCAGTGTTTTGAAATCACCCATCACTAGATATTGTTCAATAAAATCATTATTTTGTTTTTTTGGCGCACAAAAAGTGTTCTCGTCACTTCATAACATTAAGGTGAATGTGCAATGGGTTCTCCGGTATCACCAATAGTGGCTAACCTGTATATGGAAGAGGTGAAAAGAAAAGCGTTGGCCACGTTTAAGGGGGAGATCCCAAGCCATTGGTTCAGATCCATGGACGATACATGGGTGAAGATCAAGAGACATGAGGTAGTGGATATAAACATCAAGTTCACTAAAGAAAAGATATGTGAGAGCAACCCGGCATTTTTGGACTATGCTATAAAAGTGGGGGAAAATAGAAAATTACAGGTGGAAGTATATTGGAAGCCTATCCACACAGACCAGTATCTTATGATTGATTCACACCACCCCTTGGAACAAAAACTGGGTGTGATTTGCACCTTACAACATCAAGCGGAGAGTATACCCATATATCCTGAGACCAGAGAACAAGAGAGTAACTATATTAAACATGCACTGAAGGATTGCGGTTATCCAGATTGGGCATTTATTAAAACCCATACAAGATGGGAAAGGAGGATGAAACAACCAAGGGAAAAGATATGTTTAATCCACAACTTGTTTTTATGTAGTCCAGTGACTTTTAATAAAGAGTTTGTTTGAACATGTTTATGAAAGTGTAATCTATTAAATGTAATCTACAAATAAATAAATACCATTAAAGGGTCAGTTCACCCAAAAATGAAAATAATATAATTTATTACTCACCCTCATGCCGTTCCAAACCCATAAGACCTTCGGAATGCAAATTAAGATATTTTTGTTGAAATCTGATGGCTCAGTGAGGCCTGCATAGCCAGCAATGACATTTCCTCTCTCAAGATCCATAAATGTACTAAAAACATATTTAAATCAGTTCATGTGAGTACAGTGGTTCAATATTAATATTATAAAATGACAAGAATATTTTCTGTGCACCAAAAAAAAAAAAATAAATAACGACTTATATAGTGATGGCTGATTTCAAAACACTGCTTCAGGAAGCTTCGGAGCGTTATGAATCTTTTGTGTCGAATCAGCGGTTCGGAGCGCCAAAGTCACGTGATTTCAGCAGTTTGGCAGTTTGACACATGACCTGAATCATGATTCGACACAAAAGACAAAAAAACGCTCCAAAGCTGATAAATGCTTAAGAATTAAAATTCATTAAATTAACCTACATTATAAACTGCCAAAGTACTGAAACCGTCAAAGAACTACTTCACAAATAACATGCGATATTACTTTTCAGCTACAGATAGTGATAGAGAGTCCAGCTCTAAAGTGTTTTACACATTAATAAATAAATTGTTTTCATGAAGACTGTGATCATAGTTTTCTATAAAAGGTGTTTTGTCTATAAAAGGACCTTCTATAAAAGGTCATTGGCTGCTGCTGCAGTAGATACGCTAGTAGCGTAGTGTCGTTTGGTGAGGTGAAGATCAAAATCTGAAACACAATAATTATCTTGCTTTACCAGTGAAGACAATGGGAGAATCTGTACCTGTACGACCGAGGAAACAGAAAAGGTATGAAGCAAGAAGACAGAAAGACTAACAAAACAAAAACACGTGGAAACGTTGTGACTGAGAAAATTCTGAGTAGTGATGATGCTCAAGTTGCTTCTTTTTGTTGAAGAGGAATTAATTATTGTGTAGAGCAGTGGTTCCCAATCCTGGTCCTGGAGGCACCCCAACACTGCACATTTTGCATGTCTCCTTAATAAAACACACCTGATCTAGGTCATCAGCTCATTAGTAGAGACTCCAAGACCTGAAAAGGGTGTGTCAGAGAAAGGAGACATGCAAAATGTGCAGTGTTGGGGTGCCTCCAGGACCAGGATTGGGAACCACTGGTGTAGAGCACCCTCTAAAACTCACAAATATCAGTATAATGTACATAAAACTCATTGACAATAATGCTGATTCACATTGATAAATGTGCAGCGTCTAACATCATTATAGACCTTCTGTAGCTCCGCCCCTTCTCAACGCTGCACTCGTTGTGTTCTATAGTGTTCTATAGCAAAAATCATGGTGACGGATGTTCCAGTTTGTATTTGCACAGCATGAAGGTAAGATCTTATGGATTTATGAATGAGCCTCTAAATTTTTAAATCTTCCCTGTGTACTGACATTTGTTATGACATCTGCTTAAAAAATTAGAATGCTCATGATAACTTTTGTTAACTCTACAATAAGTAAATCCACCAGCTAATTACTATTTGACAGCGATGACATAGAAATAGTTCACTGTCGGGAATTTGTTGTGTTATGTCGCCCCGCATGCAGTGTAGACAGTGTCACTGATTATAATGGGTTCTATTGTCACGTCACGCTGCCATTTTGTAAATTGAATGTGTCTGGCTTCCCGTGTCATCCACTTCCAGATATTTTTAGCAGTACAAAACAGCTTGTTATGCTGCTTTATATTGCATTTATATAATATGGTAAGAAATACCAGTCTGCATTGTCATAACTATAAATAATGGAAGCTTTTTTCCACCACTGAATAAAAAATAAAAAAGGTAATTGCAACTTTTTATCTCACATTTCAGACTTTTTTCTCACAATTGTGAGTTTTTTTCTCAGAAATGCATGATATAAACTCGCAATTGAAAGTTATAAAGTCAGAATTGTGAGATAAAAAGTCGCAATTATCTTTTAAATTGATTTACTCCGTGGCATAATATATAATACTCCATAATAAACACACTGGTTTACAGCGCAAATAATTTTACCGTTTACTGCGCTTTGTCTTCTCATTATTTCCGTATATTTCCCTGGCTAATAAATTGGAAGTCTCGCACATTCACAGAAAATAGCTTACTTCCGCCTTGAAAAATAAGGTTGATAAAATAGATTTGTTATTCCTCAAGAGGCATTAATTATTGTAATTTATTTTCATTAATATGCAATATAATGGTTTCTTTTCTGAAATGAACCAGCCTCAATGACATATGCAGCCTTTGAAACAAAACACAGTATTCTTTTTTTAAATGTAATATTGCAGTGTTTATAATTAATGATTTTTGTATTTTAGCACAAATATACTGCATTGACCAATCAGCATTCCGAACTGCATCTATATGTTTTATAATATCCAGTAACATTACCTCTGCACTTTATTTTCTGGTGGGCTGCACTACAATGAGCAGCATATATCTATAGCCTGTAGTTCACTTATGTTAACCAGAGACACAGATTAGAGTTATTGAATATTAAAGAGCTGAGGGGTCACTCAACAGAAACTTCAGTCACACACTGCAACATTTTGCTACCGGTCTAGATTTCATCCTCACTAGCAGATGCTCCCCTGTGCCTTCTGGTTTCAGAAACTAAGAAAGTGTACATGAGATTGTCAAGGGGCCTGGGTGGAGATGGGTTGAGCTAGCTTTAAATGAGTGCTGTATATGCATTATTAAAGAGCAGAGAGCCCAGATATGAGAGCATGCAGGCTCACTGCCAAACCTGCCCACACGCACAGATACAACAGCACTGCTGAAATCAATCAGGGCCCGAGCAACAACACACAACATGATGTTAGATCAATGATCTGTTCATCAATAACACAATTATATGGGTTTAATAAATGCTGTAAGTATGAGTGAATCATAATTATAATTGCTGACTACTGGACCAGAGCATTTTACATTAACTGAGATCGTGCTCTGATTAGTTCTCATTAAAAACCTAATGGGATGAAATTTAACCCTATTTATTATTTTTTTTTAATTAATGTTTCTTATTGTGCATGATTCAGCATTGCATCCTAAAAAGCCTACTATCAAATATTAATGACTTTGTATATAAGGTATACATTAATGGTGAGTTCAACTACTCTTGGGAAGTTTATATTTGTTGGGAATGAGTTATATTAATGCCATCTCACGACCAATTCGTACATATTTTACGAGGTGGCAAATTCGTACGACCTCACTCGTACGAATTCATATGATTTGTCTAAACCCCAGTGATGGGTAGGTTTAGGGGCGGGGTTTGGGGTAGGTCATTCGTATGAATTAATACGAATTTGTCAACTCGTAAAATACATACGATTTAGCAAACATCGTATGAATTCGTATGAGTGAGGTCATATGAATTAATAGGAATTAGCCACCTTGTAAAATACGTACGAATTGCCGTGAGATCGGGTTGGTTATATATGAGTTGGGAAGTCGTGTTTATGACATCAGGTGCGTTCAAGTCACTTTGGTCGGAGCAAGATGGCGGTGTACCTTCTATTAATAAACTACACACAAATGCAGCAAGGTTTTTTTTTAACTCAACTTCTAGAAAATGAAGCATATGATTTTTATTTATTTATGAAAATTTACCAAGACGTTGCATCCATTGATTCTACCTTGATTTTTACTGATTTAGAGTTTCCCACTTGTAATTATGGCTTTGTGGTGGTGTTCATGCTTGTTCAGCTTAAAAATATGATTGTTCCGACATGACTTGAATTCACCATATGGTGCGGTCACATTAGCAAAACTTAAATATTGCAGGCAACGTTTAACGTTTATGACCATTGTCAACACTAGCTGGGTTTCCATTACAGATTTGCACAAAACTTTTGTGATATTTTCTAAATGTTTATAAAAAAAAAACGACGTCATTTCCATAAACCGATGTTATGCGACTAAAACGTAATTTTTTCCTCTCGTAATAAGTCATTCCAAAAATCATGACGATGGATATTAGTAGGTTTAAGTATATTGCTGCCACTGCACTAGCCATTATTTTTAATTGAAGGAAACGTAAGCGTGTTATCCAAGTATTTATGGCAAGGAAAGTCCCTTATACTTGGGAGCGGCCATGTATAAAGTGTTTGTTTGTTTCTCTCTCATATCTGCTTCAAGGTCTTGATAAATTGTGGCATATCTTTGTTGTTTACAATCCAGTGTTTTTGACGCATTTCCATTGGGTGTATTTTCAATTTTCAATTTCAATTTGTGCAATTTGAAGGGTAATGGAAACGCAGCTAGTGTAGCGATGCATGAAGCACTACTTACTTAGAGGTCACTTGCAAACTCAGCTGCTTGAGGGGGGACACTACAAGCAAAAACACTGTTTTTTCAGGCACCTGTCAATTTTGAGATTTTGCACTTTTTGGCTTTTCATAAAGTGTTTTTTCAGACTGGTGGAAAGAGGAAAGAAAACATAAAAAATACACTTTTAACTGTATATTTTATAGCACTTCATCTATTTGCGTCTATAGATTTCAATTACAGTAAATATCTTTAAAGGCCGTTTTCTCAAAATAAGGTTTTTCTTCTGCTCTGAGTCAGAAATCTCCACTTCAGCAGAACTTATATACACCAAACTTTACAGTTTTATTCCTATCTATATTCTGAAGGTTTATACAGAGGGATTTGTTGATATATAATTTGCCTGATTTTATACAACATTTTATTCCTAAAAAATTGTGAAAATATTTTTTTTTCTGGTTGTTGAAAGTATTTTCTGATTTATGGAGTGATAAAAAGAGATATCCAAAATTCCCTCTGTAAAAACCTTTGAATTTAATATGTCCAAAAAAATTAGAATTTTGAACCTGACTTCATCCAATATTCAGATTTTTGTTCTAGAAATGTATGCAAATTAGCACATATTTAATTAGATAATGCCTCATTTGTATATTTAAACATAACATTTTAGAAAATTTGTAATACAAATTTTTTTTTGCAATTTTTAATGTAATCAAACAGCTGGAGTAGTATGGTGATATCTATTAGTTAATTTTTTTTTTTTACCCTATTCACCTGGGGTGTCTCGCCTTAATATTGGTCATTGTGGTGAATTAACAAACCTGAATCGCCATATTTTACTATACAAATGTTAGGTAGATGTAACTGCCCACTTAGTGGTGGGGGATTTTTTCTGCAGGTTACAAGTAGTCATTATGCAAATATGTGGCGATGAGTAACTGAGTCACTGAATCATTCAGTCAACCAGTTTGTTCAGAAACACTCATTAATTCAGGAAGGAATTAAGCAACTGTCATTGAATCATTCACTCATCTGATTTGTTCAAAAGCTTTGATTCATTCAGGAATGCCACTACTATGTGTTGCTCAGAGACAAAGTGGTTAACTCTGCTTTGACTTTAATTTTTTTTTCGGAACAACACAAGATGTTAGGTTAAATTCCTTTAAGTGGTTTACGGCAACATTTATCACAGAAGTCAATTTATTGTTTTAGGTACATTAAGATGATATAATAGGCATGCAACACAGAGAAAGATTGTCTAAATAAACATGTCAAATTGAAGATCAAGCTTTGAGTTTTGCCAACAAACTCCAGGCTCTGAAAGTTGCTTATAATGTCAGAAGAAAAATGAAGCAGTAAAAGTTGCCTAGCAGTGAGACTAATAGATGGGCAGCAGCATTGCTGAGGTCAGACGGCCGCTTTCTGACAGCAGCCGAGATGACCAAGATGAATCTGCCTCCCGTTTCCAACAACTAATGATAACGTCAAACCCCATACAGAGGGACAGGCGTGATTTACTGAAGAGTAACACCAGAGTAATGTCTCCAATTCTTCCGGGAACCTCTGGACCGTACCGAGGAGGGGAGGAAACGGGCTTTGCCACTAATTAGTTTCCCTCTCTTTCGTTCTCTCTTAGTTCCAGCTCATTTCCTCTCTCTCTGCTTACAGTACAACACAAACACACCCTCAGAGATTAATTCATTTCAGGGGTAAAGACAGAAAAAAAAGCACCCCACAATGAAGATGTCCGTCTTTGTACAGTGATCAAAGCAGAAGTTTTTTAGTAGCTGATGATGTTTGACTCAAATAATAATCACAAAAACCATTAAATGTTAATGAAGACTACATTTTATTTCAAAGCATTGATGATAATTCAGGGGTCTAGATAGAACTGAACCTGGATTAATGACAGTTGTTTTGAAAATTAAATGCTGTTTGTAATCTATTTCAATTCTGTGTTCTGGTGCATTTAGTGCCCTTTTTTTTTTTTTGTAGGGGTTATAAAACATTTTTAGGGCTGTTACTCGATAATCCACAATAAGAATGGACTGAAGAATGGACTTCACATTAAGATCAATCATAAATAATGAGTGTAGATTTCTCAAAAAGATGAATTACATTCAATTATTAAGGATTTTTTGATGTGTTGGCTCCAAGTGCAGGGTTTCTTAGGCTATCAAGGTCTACTTTTTTTTTTTTTTTATTCCGACCTTGATCAAACTCACCTTCCTGTAACTCTCTAGTACTCTTGAAAACCTTGATTATCTTCAGGTTCAGGTGTGTTTGATTAAGGTTGAAGCTGAACTCTGCAGAAAAGCGAACTTTGAGAGTCAGAGTTGAGAATATCTGTGGTATTGAAGGTTCTTGTGATGTTCATTCTCCATTAATATCATTTTGTGTGGAGCTATTGGTCACATGACAAAGAAATCAGAGGGCCAATAACACAGGATGCTGAAAATGTCAATTTTGGTCTGATCAGACCATAGCACCTTCTGCCAGATGGCATCACAGTCTTCCACGTGTGTTTTTGGATAGCGCAAACGAGAGTGTGGCACTTTTTCAGGAAAGCCTTCTTTCTTTCAGCGCTATGTTTGGTGAAAAGTACATTTTGCTGCCAAGTACATCCAAATTCTTAAGGAAAACCTGCATCCCTCTGCTAGACAGCTGAAGATGGGCAGGTCATTCACCTTCCAACACGACAATGATCATAAACATACCGCCAAAAGAACAACGCAATGTCTTAAGGACAGGAAGGTGAATGTCCTTGAGTGGCCAAGTCAGAGCCCTGACTTAAATCCCATAGAAAATCTGTGGATGGACTTGAAGAGAGCAGTTAATTGCCACAGAATTTGACTGAACTTGAGCAATTCTGCAAGGAAGAATGAGAAAATATTCCCCAATCTAGGTGTGCAAAGCTATTACAGACATATCCAAAAATATTAATGGCTGTAATTAAAGCAAAAGGTGGCTCTACAAAGTATTAAATCAGGGGATTGATGACTTTTCCAACCCTGTTATTCTAGTTTTTCATTTTTTTTTTTTTAATTAATTTTCAGAACTGTTGCTTTTTCTTTCATTACTTGATGTTGTAAGGCAAAATTTGTAAATAAAGCTACAAAAGTTTTTTGGGGAACAATTTCCAAATGAATTTCCTTATGAATTTGTTTTACAAACTGTCAGCTTAAGGTAGCTACAAGTAACCATGTTGCATTGTGGTCTAGGGATCTGCCTGAAGTGTACACAATGAGTAGACTCGCTCCCTCTGTCAAAATCGGCCGGGAATCCCCCTGGGGGAAGTGCTTAGGGAAGTTTGCGAGTGTATGTCTAAAAGTGGAGTTAAATACAGCCTCAAACAGATGCTCCCTCATCTCTTTGCTTTTCTGTCTTCCAGCCTGAAGACCTTGATTAGCTGCTTTAGGTGTTTAATTTGGGTTGGAGCTCATGCTGCTTCCACAGATGATAGAGATTTGATATTATTTGTTATAGATCAGTTTTTCCACCATGTTTCAAATCAACATGCCCCTTTCAACGTCGGAAACTCATGTATCATCGAGTATTCAGTTTCCGACTTCACTTGGTCATTTTTGTGCTTGGTATTCGCAATTACAATATTTCTGACTCCACTTGAAGGGCACATTAACTCCAGGAGCAGGATCGGACAGCTCTGCTCTAAATGGCCTGCAAATAGGCGAGGGCCTGGAATGGTCACAGTGATTTCCATGACATTTTGTTGATCCTGGAACAACATTTCTGTCTGACAACATTTTGTCCTAATCCTACCAATAATCTATCCCTAAAATCATAGGAAAATGATAGGTGGATAACTGATGTAGAAGCATCTAACCTTGGTTGTAAGCCTAAACTTGACATAAACTTGTCCCTCAAGTCTGATTGGTTGATTGGAATGTTGTTAAAGGAGCATGTTGTTCTTGGTGAAATCAGGTTCACAAGCCTGGAATATTCCATATTCCTCATTCTAAAGGGATCAAGTGTTAGGAGGAGAGTGGTCAAAAAAAGGGGGATTTGTGACAGCTGAAAAGTTCTTTCATGAGCAAAACATTCTGATGAAAAACCAAGACAGACTTTTTTTTTAATATTATTTGGTAATATGCACTGATATATCTTACACAATAAGACCAGGAATGTATTAAAGTAAATAGGGTAAATTTGCATTGAATTCAGTGAGAGCAGACTCCAGCAGAGACACGCCGCAACAATATATGGATATTAGACGTTTTTTCAATAATATCACTCACCAGAGATTTGTGCTGTGAAAGAAAATGAAGCATGGTGAAAACCTTCTGCGTTCAGATCAGGTTCATCTGAGGCAGGCTGAAGCTTGAGATAGAGCAGGTTAATATGAGGAGCTACAGCAGCCCGGCACACTAATATAAATCTAGCCAAGATGGGTAAACTGTGCCACTTTTCATGTTCACATCGCAAACAAGGTTATAGTGAAATATGAAATATTGCTCCTTTGAGTCTGCGGAAGCTTGTTTTGTATATACATTTGTAGGAAAAAAAATCATTTTCATTTTGTTTGAATGGTGAGCTTCTGTTTGCAAGTGCTCGCTCAGATTTTTAGAAACAAATTTGGTCCTGACACTCCTGCCCTCGAGCTTTTCAATTCACCAGTCTAATAGTATTTCCTGCCTTCGGAGGCAAAGCGCACTGGTACTATTAGTTGAGCCACTGACATTTACCTCACAGCGACCATTTTACAGGAAAAAAAAATGCTTATTTTAATAATTCATGGTTAAGTTTCTTGACAGAAAACATTTTATGTGCCATGTAAAAAAATTACTTTGACATGCAAAAACAGATTTTATTATAAAGCATATGTGACAATGACACTGTAAAATAAAGTTACCAAATAAACTGTAAACAAAATGTTACATGTAGTTACTATAGTAATAACTATAAATTATGCATAATTACACGCAACTAACCCTAAACCAAACCCTAATCCTAAAGTACATGTAGTTACTTAATATTAATCGGTACTTAAATGTATTACAGTGTAACAAAGACACCTTAAAATAAAGTGTAACTTTTTATTTTAGTGTTCTTGTTACAATGTAATTATACATTTAAGTAATACTAATTAACTACATGTATTTACTATAGAAGTAGGGTTTGGTTTAGGGTTAGTAGCTTGTAATTACGCATAATTGACTGTTATTGCTACAGTAAGTACATGTAACATGTAACAAAGACACTAAAATAAAGTGTTACCGACATTTTAACATTGGAAACAAGCACAAGTTGTGCACAATAACATTAAGAAAGTCAATAGAGTGAATCATTTTAAATATCATTGTTGTAAATTGTAGTTTGCATGCAAAATGTTGTTTCCAGATCCTCATATTGCAAATTATTTTCCTGAATTATGTTATATAGCTTACTCAAACACAAATATTGTTGCTCAAACCTAGTTAATATTTTCACTATATTGATTAATTGAATCAAATATTTTATTTTGTTGAATCAAATATTTTTAGGATCTTGGAACATACACAGATCTTAGACTACTTTTATAATATTTGTAGGTTACTTTCTCTCATATTTGGAACTTGACAGCATTCACTTTAACTGTATGGAAAAGAGCAGCATGTACATTTTACCCAATAACTCCTTTTGTGTTCCAAAGAAGGAAAGAAAGAAAGAAAGGGCTTGGAACAACATGAGAAAACCTTAATTTTTGTGAGAACTGTCCTCAGTTTAATTAGACAATATGTGATTAAGACAAAGACTTGCTCACAAAAAAACACTCATTATAAAAACTTTATTTTGAATAAAACATATGGAACCTCATTACATGTAGTGTGGTCGGTTTAATCGATCTATCTCGGGTCAGAACAGCACAGCATCGGTGACGGTGACTTCACTAGGTCAGAATCAATTTCAGAACAATGTTTCGCAGGTGTTACAGTAATGTTAAAATCTAACACTTCACTGAAGGTAGCACACCACAAATACACCATGTAGAAAAATGAAAGGACTGCTAGGAAAAGCACAATGTAACTGTCAGGGCAGCTTACTCACATAGCAAGTGCGGCTTTGTGGATGACCGATGGGAAGATGTCCTTAGTTTTGGAAATGGACAGCGAAATCAATGGACAGTCACACCAATGAACAAACCAATGAGTGATTGATAATGTCTGAGGTAGCAAGGCAATCATGGCTTTCTCTAATTTTATGTTTTAAACTTTTATTTATAAAACTATACTACACAAAGAGAAATCATCTTGGGCCAAACATCCTGAAAATCTTTCCTACATTTGTCTTTATAATATAATCTTTCTACATGATTTTGAGAAATAACAGCATCTCTCGGCCACTTTTCTCTCCTGGAATGGATGCTTTATAGGCACAAAAGGGTATTTTCGACGCATTATGACTTTGTGTTGTGCATCATCTGTGCGTGCGCTCTAGAAATGCAGTGAGGGTTCGGATGCGCTGCTGCCAGTGGCACAAACTGTCAAAACGATGCTTTAAAGGGAAAATTAACCGCAAACACTGTCAAAACAGGCTTAAACTTCAACAGAACAATGCTGGGGGCAACATGCGCTAACAGTTTAGCATTACGAGAGCGATTCATCTTCATATCCACTGATGTTTACGACGTTTTCCGACTAAACGAATAACCACTGATAGCAACTGATGTGAGCTGCACATAAGATATGTGGTAGCATTGTGGTTCCTTGGTGAACAGAGAAATAAAAGCATACAGGTTACACGATAAATGGCCCCCATAACCCTAAATAATCATCCGAGTATTAAAACAATGGGCAGATACACCTCACGTACAATCTACATGTGATCAAATGTACACTTGCATAGTACAGACAGACGCAGTAGTAATATCCATTGAATGAACTGTGTGGTTCTGTTCCAGAGTCTTTGGGTTCGAGGATTAACACCTCTGTCTAAGGGAACAGCCAGGAATCTGCATCTCTGGAATGGGAATCTTCTTGTCATGTCGAGATCGTCCGCAAGATTTCTGCTCTCCGAAGAGATGTTCTGCTGAAAACCTTCACATCACCTGGACACAAACGTTAATATATTGTGTGAGTGTCTAATGCATAAACTAAATGTTGAACTAGGGTAAAAAATGAACTGTATCAATAGTTTGCAAGAGAGTGAGTATAAACACAATGAGGCTCTTAAGGTGGACTAGTGAGTAGGTGAGTTTACTTGTTTGCATGGATGTCCAGACAACCTCTGTAGTCCCTAGCCTACAAGTGAAAATATCTTGAGCTTGTGTTCACCACAGACCTTATTTCCGGCATTTAACTAATAACACATTCAGAAAAACCACTGACTTTGAGACAAAATGGAACCATAAGTTCAAAAATGCAAACATTGCATCATGGTTTTAGGACTCCTGTAGCACTCTCTTGACTTTGCAGAGTCACATTTTGGACACAAAACACAGTAACAGTTACTTTCATTATGCTGGATGGACATAATGAAAGTAATGCCTTGAGTGAGTAAGTGAATCATGACTGCTGAATCATTGCACTTATTCAAACAAATAACTGGGACTGATTTGGGAGAATGACTAAACTAGCAGTTCAGTAGCAGTTCAGAACCGATAACTATGGAAGCTTGTTTCCACCCTGAATAAAAAAAAAGTTAATTGCGACTTTTTTCTCACAATTGTGAGTTTACATCTTGCAATTCTTACTTTTCCTCAGAATTGCATGATATAAACACTATTGTGAGTCACAATTACCTTTTAAATTGTTTTATTTCGTGGCAGAAACAAGCTTCCATAGATAACATAACCAACCCTTATGAAAATAATTTTGCTCCATGTTTTTTTTTTTAAATGGAAACTTTCCTGAATAAGAACTGATTCAATTCCCAACCTTTGATAATGCAAATGCTTCAAACCCAACATTTTAAACTATAACCAGTCAATAAATCATCAGAGAAATGTAACATATGGAGATGTCAGTCTATTCGCTGTGATGGATCTTTGCATACAAGCTCATCACTATGATGTTTACATAAAAACAAACACCAACTGAAAATTAATTTCTCATTAAAAGAAACATGATTGATAGTGTTTCCATCTGAGCTGGTTCAAGCAAACTAATGAAGCAGGGAACACATTTATCCAGTGCTTTCAGAGACCCATTTACATGTAGATAGGATAAGAAATGGTGTTACAACCTCAACTATTTCCTTTCTCTTTGTGGTCAGTAAGAATGACTGTGGAGTAGAGCTGCACAATTTTGGATAAATTGAGAATCACAATATATTTTTTTTTTGTTTAAAATCGAGATCATGATTCTTACACGATTCTAAACAGACAACTAGAGGTTCTGACAAAATGTTTATTGCTGCAGTCTGTTTAAAAAATATTTAAAGGATTAGTTCACTTTCAAATGAAAATTAGCCTAAGCTTTACTCACCCTCAAGCCATCCTAGGTGTATATGACTTTCTTCTTTCTGATGAAAATAATCAGAGAAATATTAATAAATATCCTGACGCATCCAAGCTTTACTGTGCGTTCACACTGCCCCCGGCGAGAGCGTCAACAATCGCCTTGGCTGCCCTGCCAACAACGCTGTACTGTGCGTTCAAACCGCCACCGGCGGGAGGGTCAAAGTAAATGACAAGTTGTGGCAACCAATCGGAATCCTCTCAAACGAGGACCTCCACATTCCGACTGGTTGCCGCTGAACCGCGTCATAGCTCATTACCATAAAGTTGACCTGACTTCAACTCTCCTTGACGCTCTCACCGTCCAAGACGCGCCGTGCCGCTCTTGCCGGAGCTCGCCGCCGACTCACATTGAAAATGAATGACTTCCTGTCACTTTGACGCTCTTGCCAGTGGCGGTGTGAACGCACGGTTAGAATGGCGGTGAATGGGGGTCACTAGTATGAGCTGAAGAAAGTGCTTCCATCCACATCCATCCATCATAAATATGTGCTCCACACGGCTCCGGGGGGTTAATAAAGGCCTTCTGAAGTGAAACGATGCGTTTGTGTTACAAAAAATATCCATATTTAAACAAGTTATGAAGTCAAATATCGAGCTTCTGCCAGACCACCTTCCGTATTTAACATATGAAGAAAGTGTAAAACTCTTGCAGTTCACAAAGCTTACGCTGCGTCCTACGCCTTCCCTATTCAACTTACGGAAAAAGTGTAACTGACGCGACGCCAGTTTACACTTTCTTCGTTTATTCAATACGGAAGGCAGTCTGGCGGAAGCTCGATATTTGACTTCACAACTTGTTTAAATATGGATATTGTTTTACACATATTTATGATGGATTGATGTGGATGGAAGCACTTTCTTCAGCTCACACTAGTGACCCCCATTCACTGCCATTATAAAGCTCGGATGCGTCAGGATATTTATTAATATTTTGCTGATTGTTTTCATCAGAAAGAAGAAAGCCATATACACCTAGGATGGCTTGAGGGTGAATAAAGCTTGGGCTAATTTTCATTTGAAAGTGAACTAATCCTTTAATTTATGTGAATTAATTATAAAAAAAAAAAAAAAATGTATGAAACAGTGTTTTTGAATGAATCTCTTTTGAATGAATGATTCAATGACTCGCTCATAGAGACTTCACTTGTTTCATTACTATCTGCTGAATGAATGATTCAATGCAGTTTTTAACAGTCACTTGTCGCCACCTACTGGTGTAATAATGTAATTGATACAATCTTTATTTGAGCGTCAAGTTATTCTCTAAAGGTGATTTACTCTATTTTGATCTCTACCATAGACATCAGTGTTTATATCCAAACTATAATCTTTTATTCCAGTTCTTTTGTGATAATATGAATATTTATAACAGAAATAACGATACTGAGTGGTTGACAAGACTGTTTGTGAAGCTTTTTTACACATGACAACTGCTCTCTCTGGATCAAAACGCAGATCTGAATGTTCCGGTGTGATTTTATCAAAGGTTTAATAGACACAGCAGAATCATTCAGGAATAAGATTGCGTGGGTGTCTGAATCAAGATTGTGATCTTTTAACAATAATTGTGCAGCTCTACTGTGGAGTGTTTTTACTGTGATGTGTGGTGAGACTTACCTTTGGCCTTGAGGACACACTTGATGCTTAAGAACCCAGAAGAGAAAGACAAAGAGAGAGACAGTTAGAACAATATAACTGCTATCCTAACAAAGATAGTCATGACAAGAACAACACATGCAGACTCCCCACAATGGCAAAACTTTTAATTTACAGCATTCAAGCTCAGACTCATGGGACTGCTCTTCTGAGCACTGAGCGAAGCACTTTAATGAACTCTACAGGGAGACGACAGCAAACACGAGTGAGACGACTCCTAAAACTCAAATCACCCGTGCCTCTGTCCTTCATTAAACTTTCTAATCAAACAAAGAACATGGAAATGACCCAATATCTTCTCCCAGACCGAATCTCACCACACACAAGGGCCCAATGCAGTAAAACGACAATGTGCCAAGATCAATATTTGACTGAGTTTCTAGCTAACAATGCAAGCCAAAGTCTGGGCGGAATTCAAAATTAGGCTCCACAATAACAATGAAATCTAATCAGTAACTTTGAGGTAATAAAAAAACACTCGTTTAAATCGAGTCATTCCATAAAATGGGGTCTCTAAAGGCTTCAGAATCCGATTTTCTTTAAAACAACAGTGATTACAAACATAATTCACAATCAAAGCTGTCGTTCTCAAAGGCAGAAGAGTGGTATCTTTGGCCGACTGATAGCTGTAAGGTGAGGTCAGTGCAGTCTGAACCGAGGGAGTCTGGGAGATCTGTCAAATACGGCTTTTATGGAGGAAGAGGCAACCAGATTGGAATGGATTTTTGCCTAAAATTTCAGATGGTTGTGTGGTGCTGATGTACTAGAAGAAAGTCAATTTATGAAGAGATCGAAAACGAATGCAGTAGTTAAAGCTCAGTACACACTGTATGATATTTCCATCTGAGACAAATATCTGGGATCATAAATGATTTCTATTCTTTGATTGTTGAGTAAGCAATTATCTTAAAGGATTCATTGATGGGTGAAGGAAAACGAGATTAGGACAGAGCAAATTTGCATACTGTCCATCCTAAATACTAGGGCTAGTCTGTAATACAGAGCAATGAATTACATAACTGGATGGCATCTTCAAGCATGCATGGTTGCTAAATGCAAATTTGAGATGTCTAACTGGTTGCCTGTCACAATGGCTGGTAGATGAGCAAAATAACCCATCACTGCACAGAAAGCAAAATAACCCATCACTGCACAGAAAACACCTGCATTCGAATGGTGGCAGGTGTTAATAAGAGTCTCTTTCGACTTTTGTTAGTACAGCATAAAGAATGTGGGTAATGAAACAAACTATTTTTGAGATGCTTTCTGAGTGTGTGTGTGTTTTGGACAATGTTTGAGTCAATCTGTTATTACAATAAAATCTAATATACTGGGCTATTTTCGTCTTTCAGGTTCGAAAACGTCAGCGGCGCCTCATAATTATTCATGTGACTGTGTGGCTTTATCCTATGAGAAGGTTCTGTCTCATAACTATTCATGACATCACGTCACATTGTCCTGAGACAAGTGCTTCAAACGCTCAGCAGGCACTTCAGTGAGTTGATACCTCGCAGAAACACTTGAAAGTCTCGAGTGTTCGTCCTCCCTTGTGATGCTGATGGAGCGACAGGCTTTCAATCAACCAAGTTATGCAATGAGCAGTTATCACGTGAGAGTTTATAGATTTATAAAGTGGTGGACTGAGACAATCTGACACTGACAGCCATGGACACAAACGCCATCCACCCTCACTGTGAATGTTACTCATCAAACCACTTCCACTGAGTCAACATTAAGGAATAACAGTTATTAAAAATGCAAATGCACATTCACATATTTTTTGATGCAAATGAAAATGGCTTGCATATATTTGTGCATTAAATTATATATATATATATAAAATTAGCTGTTTGTATTTTTGTAATGCACTGTGAACTCACATAATACAGGGCATTTTGGTGAGTGCAACTGCGAATAGCAGCGTTCATTTATGAGGACCTTTGATGCCATTAACTCAGACACATCAGACACAACTGTTGTCTTCTCTCCTCTGCTCCTACTCTTTTCACTAGCTGTGTTTACATGGACCCTAAGAATCCGATTGTAATCGAATCAAAAAAGTCACATGTAACCACGTCAGTCGGAAGGAATCGGTAAAATCAGATTGTAGATTGGTTTCAACCTTTTCTAATCTGTTCAATAGGCCATACAAACACTTGATCAGATTGAAAACCAAAACTGGAACATTCTGCGCATGTGCAATGATGTATTGCGTAATGATGTGTGGCGAATAGAACAAGCTGCTGTTGTGGTTTCATAAAACTACAAACCAAAAAGTGAAGTAAAATTATTGTAGCTATACGCTAATGCTAAGTTGCAAATGCAAACACTGCAACAATGGCATGTTAGCATGTCTGAGTTCTAGCTTACAATATACTTAAAAGTATGTACCGGTGAAGTACATACTTTTAGTATATAGTAGAGTGTGCACAAGAGGAGCAACTTTGACTGCTAACTTTTTCAGCAGGCCTGGTTCTGGATTTTTCTTATTCATTTTCTTCATAGGCATTTAAAAAATAAAGAACTAAAACGCCCTAGACCAAACCAACAATCACTGAGAAAAGCCAGTCTAAGGTAGTGAGCTGGTCTCCCAGGTGGGTCTAAGTCGGATGGTTTTAGAGGGGTTTTGAACATGTGCCAGCTTGTCTAGCTGCAAGCTTAAAGAATATCAGAATACCAGCTTAAAGAAGATCAGCAAACTGCATTTGCCTCAAAATGCAATGAAGTAACATTCACAAAGTTAAAGGATTAGTCCACTTTCAAATATAATTTTCCTGTTAATTTAGTCACCCCCATGTCATCCAAGATGCTCATGTCATCAAGGTTTTTGATGAAAACATTCCTGGATTATTCTCCTTATAGTGTACTTCAATGGTCTCCAAACGGTTGAAGGTCAAAATTAGTTTAAGTGCAGCTTCAAAGGGCTTTAAACAATACCAGATGAGGAATAAGGGTCTTATCTAGAGAAACGATCGGTCATTTTCTAAAAAAATACAAATGTATATGCTTTATAAACACAAATGATCGCTTTGCAAGTGCTTCCGCTTTCCGTATTCTTCAAAAAGCTTACGCTGTATGTCCTATGCCTTCCCTATTGAACTTACGGAACGAACGCGGCACCAGTTCCATTTTTTCCGACAGGAACATCTTGGATGACATGGGGGTGAGTAAATTATCAGGAAATTTTCATTCAGAAGTGAACTAATCCTTTAACAGACTACTGATTGGTCAATTTCTCTTCAGGATTATGGGTAGTGTAGTATAGCATTTTAATTTAGCAATTAAACAAATTTGGCTGAAATGTGTCTTTTCATTCAAAAATGATTTATTTATGAAGAAAACGGAATGGAATTTTACTTCCAGACCCTGACTGTTTCGCTCTACCGGGAAGCAGCCAAAGACTTCACTACACACTGGGAAACAATGAAGGAAGGAGTTCAAAGCCCCAGAAGACAGCAGAGTATTAGCTTGCATGCTGAGAGACGGATTGAAAGAGGGAAAGTCAAAGCGTTAGACTTACGAGAGCATGCAGGATAGCTGTGGTTAATCTGTTCCATAACCTCAGCCAGATCAGAGTTACTGTTAGCACACTGACGGAGAAACTCATCTGAGAACACACACACAGAATACACTCAACAGATTACTACATAAAGAAGTCAATCAGAGCCCTCAGGATAATCACCCTGCTGTGCATGTGTTTGTACCTGGGAACTCGGGCTGTCCTGCTGTATCCTGATGGAGTGAGCCGGAAGAGGACGTGCCATTTAACTCAGGCTAGAAAGAGGGATAGGCATGGTTTAAAAACTGATAGTGATACACCTACAAAACTAGTGGTGTGAGATATGTATCGTCTATGATAATATCAAAATTGTTGTTTTAGTGATGGAAGCTGACATTATCGAGTAGGTCTGTCACTATGCAAAAAACAAACAAACAGGCCTTGAGAGAGTGAATGCTTTCTCTGTGTGATGTAGCCCAGTAGAATGCAGTTAGAAAGACTCCAAAATTCATGTGTTAAGAGTGTTGTTTTCCCAAATATCAGCAAGACTGCAATGTGATATTCATTTAATAAAGAAGAAGTTAATATTGTAAGCTGTATCTTAGACAAAATTATGTTTTTGCTCTATTTTCACCAACAAAAACACTGCCAAACCAAACTGAAACAGAACTTTCCTGGTACAGGAAAACAGCTACAGGAAACAGGCTTTCCTGTAGCTCAGTGGTTAGAGCATGGCACTAGCAATGCCAAGGTTGTGGGTTCGATCCCAGGGATTGCACATACTCAGATACAAATGTATAGTATAATGCAATGTAAGTCGCTTTGGATAAAAGCGTCTGCCAAATGCATAAATGTAAATGTAAATGTAACTCAATATCAGCATATTTGAATTAATCAATTAATCAATAATCCATTCATAAAGACAGGACACTTGAACAAATATGTGAGAAGTCATTACTGCTTATAGTCTTCCTCTAGGTCAAAGCAAGGTGGCCAGAAATGTCAGACTGGAATGACAGTCTTGTTTGCCTTTTTGGATATCGAGTTATATTGTGTTTATTTAGCTAAGAGCCTTTGACAAGACCATCTGGACTGTGGTTCGGTGCAGTGAATCAAGCCCTCAGGAGACCCAATAAATTACTGTTACTCTAAATCAGGGCTCATTGAACGCCTGTGCTTGATTCACGACACTGTTGGCAGCTGTTGGACTCGCTGGCACTGCCCCTTAGACCATGAAGCCAATTGAAGGATGAAACAATAGCAGGTTTTACAGCGAGGTAGAGCTGGAACTGAACTTGAGACAGGTGAATGTCTCAGCTTCATACCCCAGGAACGGTCTGATGCATAATCAAAAAACACTAAGTGGACAGTTCTTGGCCAGAATAAGATGCTAGGCTTTAATTCTGATAGTCAAAAGTTTGGCTAAACAAGATTCAAGCTTCAGTCCAATAAAGTGCTGCAGTGATGACATTTTTGTAGGCCAGCCTTAAAGTTAGCATCACCCTGGTTCCCTTGAGAAAAACAAAATAGGATTTTTCATTTGGCTTTCATTTTAGATTGTTGGAGAAAATAAGCTCTGTGATCAACAAAGATTTATGATTCTTCCACATTAAAGTGTGAATTCAAGTTTTATGAATGCTGAAGCCTAAATACAATTGTCAGAAGCTAAAATAGGCTATAAATGAACTACACTACGGTCGCTTCTGAAAGACTTCAAAAATCTTGTCCAAAGTCATGTAGTGTATTCTAGCTTTCAGAAGGCAGATGTTTGAAACCTCTGATACCCTAAAATACCCCCTAGGTAGACAACTCAGTAGTTTGTGTGTTACCTGATGCAGCAGCTGCCGTAGCCGGTATAGCTGCGATTCGAGCTGTTTGTTATGGTCCTCCAGTATCTGCATGCGGGCCTCCAGTCGTCCCTTGTGCTGTCGCAGGAGTTTAGCTTCTGCTAACAGGTCAGCTTCCTCAGGGGCTCCGCTAACAGCTGCGGCTCCTGTGCCGGACTGACCGTGCTGCTGGCGCAACTGTTCGTACTCCCTCTGCAGGGTCCTAGCCATGGACAGACAGAGAGAATGTTTATACGCCATATATGAAGGTGGGTTTCTGGCTGTTTGTTTATTGTGAGTTTGAGTTATGACTGTTGGATGCTGGGCCTGTTCTTTTATGTTCTGGCTTTGAAAGGCAATGAAGAAAAGTGAACCCAGAGGGACCTGGAGCCACATTCAGCCTATTGTTAGACAGCTAGAGAACACAGCCCACTGCCAAACACACAACTAAACAGATGCAAATCACAACCAGACCAATTATAGTGAAGCACTTCCACTGAATAACTGTAACTAACATTAACTAAATTAAAAGGGAAACAATTCATTCTTGTTCTAACAACAAGTGAGCAATTAAACTTAAGGCCCGTTTACACCTATAACTATAAAGATAATGATGACTATATCAGCATCCACACCAGAGCACGATAACATTCTGTTTATTATGAGTTTTTCCTCTGTCGCTTTAATGCTCAAGCTCTTTATAGCAGGCTGGATTCAATGTTTTCATCGGTCTTCAGCTGGAAAAAATGACAAGCTAGTGTCAGAAATGTAAAGTTACCCAGAGTAAGCAGGGTATTTTTTAAAAAACATATGCGCCATCTGTCAGAGAGTGAAACTGCATTTACATTGAGCTTGACCAACCTGATATAGACTTTTTAAATCCTATTTGAGTGTAAGAAACAACATTTAAGAGACAGATCATGACCGATTTTATTGCCGTTTTGAAATATGTTATGAAATGAGTTAGTCTTGCATAGCTGCTCAGAAGTGTCGCAAATATGAACTGACTTTCCTTGACAGGTACTTTGCAGCAGATCAATCATCTTAAAGTGTCATGAAACCCCCCTGTTTGTGCACTGGTCGTTCATACCTCAGATTTGAAAGACTCAAGAAAAGGGCGTGTAAGGCTGTAGAAAAGTGGGAGTGCAAAGGATGGGAAGAGGGGAGACAACAACCAATAAAACACAGGCCTAAAACGAACTTTTTGCCACACCTGCCAATGGCAGCCGTAAATATTTTTTACCAGCCATGGAACTGTTTTTGCAAAACGGGCAGTAATAACACCAAAATTTTAGATACCAGTGAAAAATCACAATTCTCTATTCCAATTTGGATACCACAACTAAAACTACTAGCCTAACTAATATAAACTTAAAACATTATTAAAGACGAGTAAACAGTAAAAAAAATAAGAACAAATAATCAAATTGCAAGCAATCACACACATAAATACAGTAGAACAAAGATGCAAATGAAATAAACAGTGATTTTTAGGTGTTTCAGGTAGGTCTTGCAATAGTTTTCAGGTACAGAAACTGAATAAAGTAATCAAATGTAAAATAACACAATAGTTTTCACTGTATAAATTAAATGTAGATTAATCCTGGATAAAGTTACAAAAGTTTTTCATTCAAAAGCTTTTTCTGTCTTTTGTTGTTTGATTAACTTTAAAAACACAGACAGCGGCAGGAATATTAGGCTGCTGTCACTTTAGGAGCGAATGTACAGATCCAATATACTGATACTGTACGCATGCCTACAATGTTTACTAGGATACTTGCCGAGATGGCATTTTTATTTATTTATTTATTTTTTTTTTTACATCATTTTGGGTGAATTTGTCCATTCAAGTGCAAAAAGATGTGAAAGAGATCTCGGTTTAGTATTTGCGTGCTGTCTAGCTTTCTGGGTGCACGCTTCACATATGTGCGCACTGAAAACTAATTGAATTAATTCCCTTTTGCGTGTTTTTGCACTTGAATATTCAGATTGGCAAGGCTTAAACTTTTGTGACAATGCAGCGTTGGCCCATCAACTGTCCCGAGTGTCATTCACGTTTGTTTGCATTCATGTTCTCACAACATTGCATTGTTAGAATTCATAAAAATGTTACCGGCCAACTGGCGATTGACACTATTTCATGTGCTTGCCAACACTGATTTTTACTCACATTTGGCGCTTGACAAGTGTTAGTTTTAGCCATGCCTACAACACACTCATTACACAAACAGATGAGTAACCAACCTCTGCTCCTCCTCCAGTCGTGCTATGATTCGCTCCAGTTCTCCTCGCTCCTCTCTCTCCACAGCCTGCAGAATCTGGGCGGGGCTCTGGAGCAGGTAGGAGGAGCTTTGAATGTTATGGGCGGGGCTCCTGGAGATGTGAGCGGGGGTTTGGGGCTGGCTGAAGGATGAGCCCTCCCCTCCCAAAGTCTGACAGTACTGCAGGATTAAAGTGTGTTCCTCATCCCTACAGAACGAGAGAGAGAATGAATTAGAAACATCCAATGTTTACATTTTCTGGCGTAAAAACTAGCCACCGCAATACTGAAGTGTAAAAAAAAAAAAAAAAAAAAAAAAAAACAACTTAAAGCGTCTATGAAATTCTGGTCTCTAGATACATGACTTTTCTTGCCCGCATTCTCCACCAGAAAAATAACAAAATTGCTGTAGGAACTGAGAGTGAATCAGACAGAGATGGCTCGTTCAAACTGACCAAGAAGCATAATTCCACAGAGAGTCCAAGTCAACACCCAGGACCATAAAATTAAAAGATCTTGTCATTTTGGCACCATCCAGGCTGAGACAGACACCTAACTTTGAAACAAAGAACGCTTGTAAGAGATAACTATTAACATGTCAATGGTTAGGCAGTTTAACCAAGACAAATGGGTTCAAAGATGGCAGGCACATCTTGAGTTCACGCCAAAGACAGAGACCTAAATCAGACATCTTTGTGAGACCTCTTTTTGACCTCTTAAAAACGCATCATATTATCCCAAAATGATGCTAAAAGGACTTATAATCAAATATAATTTCAGTGCATAATTCTACATAATGTCTGTAACCCACACATTTGACTATCATGTTGTAATCACAAAATGTTTATGTCCTTTTTACTATTTATTAATGGTTCATAGGAAGCATGGAGTGTTTGGCATCAGCATGAATGGTTTTACATTTCTTGAATTATGGTATGAATCAAATCCGTGTAAAATGTATTGTACTTTCATTATAAAATTCATGTCTAAATCATACACTGCTAGAGCGGGAAAGTAAAGAGACCATGAGACTAATAAGATAACATGTAATTCATGTGAGAGGAGAACAGTTATGCCCTGAACTAAAGACAGTCTAATTGGTCAGAGCTTCCTCAAGGGTTGGACAAACATCTGAGCCTAAAAACTCAGGACACGAACCTAAAGACTGGTAAAATGGGTTAAGACGGAGGTTAAGACTAGACAGCATCATGCAAGCCATCTAACTACTCGTCTTACATATTTTTCTTTTCTTTGTTTTCTTTTCCATTGAGTCTCTCACTTTTAAAAGTTAAGTTTTGCCGCAAAGCTTCAGTCAACAACTCTATTGTCTGTTGGCCTCAAACTTCAGCCACGAGACTCTGCTTGATTCATCCGCCAACACACCAACTGACTGGCTGCCCAAGCAGTCACTCTAGACCTGAAAAGACTCAACGAACGAGCGAATCAACGAACCTGGGAAATCCCTTTCAGCAAAGATGCTACAGAAGGGAATCCCCATCAACACCACAAACAACAAAAGCAAGAAATGCCTCCAGATTCTAGCTGAACTGGTGCACTGATATAAAATTTAATAACACCGCCTACGAAACGACAGAAGGGTTAAATTAATGATTGATGGTTCATTCAGATCAGGTCTTATAAAGTGCATATATTGCTAGAAACTTGGTATTTCATCAATTCACTCTCTAAAACTCATTCTTTCCACAACTCGTGTGAATGTGTGTGTGCAAGTGCATGTGTTTATGTGTTAGATATTGGTTTTATGAATAGTTCAATAAAGTCTTGTTTGTATATTGTGTCTTGTGTTATGTCCTTATGAATTTAATGTCTGTTTTATATTCATTTATGGCACATTCAATTGAGCGCTAGATGATTAATTTGCTTGGCCGTAAAATAAGTGATTCTTTCAAAATTCCCTATAAACATAATTATTAATTCCCTTTGAGCTAAATTGACCTGTTTCCCTTACATTGCGTTTGCTTAGAAAAGTAACAGTACATCTCTCCTCAACAAACTGAGGTATTACTCATATTTGTGTAGCATTAACGGTACAAGTCATGCACCGAAGTTAAATATTTTTGAGTTAAGGATTTGAACAAACCCCAAACTCCAAGCATGAGTAATAGTCACAGCAAGGCTTACAGATCTGCTGCTGTCACAGCATGTAAACTGTAACAGACAGAAGCATAATTAAGACAGCGGGATGCAAACACTCAGATCAGAAAAGCCGACAGGTGAAAGTGAGGCTGACTGTGGAAATAAGAGAGAAGGTTTTGGATGTGGCTGTCCAAACAGCTGTGTGCACAATGAGTCTCAGGTGTGTGTGTGTTCACATGCGCTCTGATCCTGAATCCAACACTCATCTGGATGCACACACACAAAGACTAATCAGAGAGATTACATGGGCACTGCATCACAGGGTCCCTGCTAACAACCTGCCAACACCAGCAGATGCTGAATAAACCAACCAGACGCTCTGCAGCACGGCTGGGACACAGCAAACAGAAGTAGATTTGCATTTCCTG
Organism: Hypophthalmichthys nobilis; assembly: GCA_037950665.1. Classification (NCBI taxonomy): domain Eukaryota; kingdom Metazoa; phylum Chordata; class Actinopteri; order Cypriniformes; family Xenocyprididae; genus Hypophthalmichthys; species Hypophthalmichthys nobilis. The sequence continues at coordinate 11,745,977 of CM075485.1, forward strand.
GAGGAAAGGGTAGCACTTGCAACACAGCAAAAGCTTGAGCTAAGATGATGGAGTGACACAGGGGATATAAAAGTGTTTGGACACATAAGCCACACTTAAAAATGTATGAATTTCACTGCATTACGGAAAAAATATAATCTGCTAACAAATGCTGCAAAAGCTTTTCTCAGAATTAGCTTCACTTTTCTGAGCCAGACTGGTGCTTTGGTAGTTCTACTTTCAACGGGATGATTTTTAGTCTCCTCATGTGTCCCAGCTGAGTAGCCACAGGTGTAGATCATCAGTGTCTAAATACCTCTTCATTTTCAATATTAATAATCTGTTTTATCATTTCACAAAAGAGTTTAACTTTGAATTATTTTGTTTGAAAAGTATGCTTGTGTTCAAAATAATATTTGCTTTGATATTTTTATATAATGTAATGACATTCAGGCATTTTTAAGTGTGGCTTAAATACTTGTTTGTTTATATACAAATGAATGTTGTTTAAATAATGTGTGATTTATATGAAATTTGTTATGAAATATCTGGGTCATGTTGCATTTTAAGTATAATTAAACACATAATCCCCCAATTTTTATTAGCAAATTGCAAAAGAATCTCATTCTCATTATGGCAATAATAATAATAATAAAGATATATTATTTAAATTGCAACAGTAAGTATACATTAAGGTCGAATTTGTTGAAAACATTGAGCACAGAATGTAAGTTATGCTAAGTTTACTAATGAAACAATATAAAAACAAAAGTCGCAATGAAATTAAAAAGGTCTTATTTATATGCAAAATAAACTATTTATTCTAGTCTTTCTATATATTTGTTCATGATATTCATGTAATGTAAAATATTAATGTATAATAATTGTAATTTATATCTGAGGAATATCAGTGCAGTGCTGTCCTGCAAACACTTGTAAGACTTGATTTTCCTGCTAAGACAAAACTGAGAACAAGTGCACTGCAATAAAGCAATAAAACTCAACTGGAGAGAAGATCTCAAAGAAATAGCTTAGGACAACGCCTTGCCCCCAAACAGGTGTTGGTGTAGTAAATATTTAAAAATCCTTTGTTCTGGTCTGGGTATTTAAGGGAAAGCGCAAAGCAGCCATGTGGGATCTTCTGTAACCAGAAACCCCCATGCAGTGATGGGGAAGTGTCTTAAAAACACTAATCCACCACTGTGATTTAAACTAAAGGCCCATGAAAGGAGCATGTAAGCACATCATGGGACTTTTTGATTTTGTCTATCAACTGGCTTAGCAAGCTGCAGTATCGTGACTAAGTAAACTGTGTTTTTGTATGAACAAGCATGTGGCGGTTCGACTCAAATGCATTAGTAAACTCTGCACCCTCTGACTAAGAATCAGAACTGGTGAATTTGTGTCGTGAGATCTGCGCAAACCCGGGGCGTGTGACTCTAAGCGATATGGGTCCGTAATGAATGAATAACTGAAAGTATGGGATACCCAGAATAATCAAATATCTAAATTAATACATAACCAATGATTAATTTCTAATGGAAACACAACCTAAGAGTTATAATTATTTGAAATTGGAGTCAGATTAAACGAGTGACATTAACTTCGCAGGGGCGCTGAAAAGGCATACACGCGTTAAACCTTCATCCAGGCCATCGGATACCGTTTTTGGGCCGATGGGGGGTTCCTACACACTAAAAAAAGAAAAGAAAAAAACAGAGACATTTAAAAGAAGAAAACTGAAGTGTTTGTGAAAAGAGGGACAGATATACTGTAGAGAGATGAAAGAGAAGGCCGAAGAAAGAGACGTGTGTGCAGGTGTCACGTCTGTCTCTACCAGCATCAGTCAAGAGTCTATGTCCCAGCCGTCACATTCAATCTAACACACCATCACAGGAGAAACTCCCCTGACGACTCCTTCATCCCTTCTTCATTTCACATTCGGCAAACCTGTCTGCCTTGCTTTCAGGTTTGATCACTCGAAAGTTTCTTTGGTTTCTTTATTGTAACACTCAGTGATGTTTATTTGAAAAATAACAAACATACACAAATTCTGAAACTGCGTTTGACTGCTCAGCAGTCAAGGTTTCACAGCCGCAGATAAACATCCAGACACCCACCTCTCATATTTCAAATAGCTTCAAAATGTGTGTGGGTGAATCTTAAGAAAAAAATGGAATTGTTTGCTTAAAAGAAAGTTAGACCTCTAGAAAGTTAGATCAATCAATCAATCAATCTAATTAAAAAAACAAAACAAAACTATTTATACATAAAAGTAGTGTTTGTTTTTTAAAGTTTTTTCTTTCTTTTCATCTTTGGGTGTAATGTGACCTGCCCAAGTTTTCATGATATTTCCCCACGCGTGTATATTCGTGTGACCTTGTTCAGAGTAAACATTAGACTGCATATGGCAGTAATAAGGAAAAGAGTTTCATGTTTGATCTCTAGTGTAGCATCAGAGCAGATATGAGACTCAGACCTCCCTCTGAGGAGGAAGGCCAGGCAACGGCTTATTAGCTCTGTAATTATCATACGCTTGTTCTGTGAAGGACACCCGCTGAGCTCGCCTCAACTCGTCCAGATTAGTATAAAACAAGCTCTGAAGTCCTTAACGATGTGTGCATGATGTGCCAAACTCTTAAAGGGACATATTCTGCACTTTTGAAGCATTTCAAGTGCACTTAATCAAGGATTCCTGCACCCCAAACACTCGTAATTCAGTTCATTTTCCACCATCCCACTGACTGAATTAAACCGGCTGTCCAAATGCTACTATACCTTTAAGACTTCTATATGTAAATGACTGGTTAACCTTGTACCGTAAATGACTAGTTCAGACTGATAGGTGGGCGGGCACATGTTAATGAGCTCACAGATGTGATGTCATAACTATGACGATTTCTGAACAGGTTGTTTTTGGGTAGGAGCTTTGAGTCAAGATAGCATATACTGTATGTACATCATTTCAATTTGTGATTATTTCAAAAGAGCAAGATTCTATATTCCATGAAAATGGCAAGTGGAACTAGATTTGTTTGGTTTCTAAAGAAAATGTGAGAGGTGTCTGCCCATGTCAAGGACAATTCACATTGCACCAACAGACATCAACCAACGCAGACAATCATCAGATCACAGCATGTCACTTTTTCGACATTCCATGACCGGACAAAGACTGACTGAATAGGTTCAATTGGTGAAAACAAGCACTGACCAATGACAACAAACACAGACAGGGGTAACACACTGCTCAGACAAAACCCAATGAACGTGTCTGCTGCCGTTGGTCAGTGTCTGTTGGTTCAATGTGAATTGGCCTTTAAACTGCCGCACAATGATAGGGTGTTGTGAGAGGTTGGTACAGTGTCGCTATTGTGTTCTATTGAGTTTATATATGGTTGCTAGGGAGTTCTGGGTGGTTGTTTACTGGTCACAAGTTCCCTTCTTCAGTGTAAACATAATAGTGATACTTTCCTCAATAAACCCTATTAGTCAAGTCAAGTCATCTTCATTTGTATAGCGCTTTTTCAAAGCAGCTTCACAAAGATAATCGGAAAATTAATGGAAATATTATTTTGGCTTTACAGCAGCTCTAGGAAAAAGTTATTATCGAGCTAAAGTACGTTTTTGATTGAATAACTTTGTTGTAAAAATCGTTAATTATAAACTTAGGGGCCACTTAAATGACACCTTTTTAACTGAAAACAGAAGACTTTTAATACGTTCTTGTCGTTCATTTACGTGTTTAGTCTATAGATTTGTGCGTTTGAACGTGTATGTGCGCAGACGCTTAGCCATTAATGAACAAACTTGAATAAACTTCACCATATTCTTCACAGACACTCAAAAGACACTCTTCTTCACTTTTTTGTTACTTCAAAGTTTCTCTTTCCTTATGAAACAATTGTCTCTCTTTCAGGGATGTTCGTCTACTTTGATTTTGTTTGAGCTTTCTAATTTTCTTCTGCCACTCGATGAATCTTTTGTCTTAATTTCTCTTCTTCTAGGCTTTCCAATCCCGCTTTCTCATTTCACACAAAGGTTTTTTTTTGTTTTTTTTTTTCCAGACAAAAAAATGGTGAAAAACTAAACAATAAAAGAGACTAATTTAAGTCAATAGGAGCTGTCGAAAGGAGCGTGGCTCCCAGCAGTTTCATTAGCAAGACAAAGTCACAGAGAGAGTGTGCAACAGAGCCGGAATCACTCGCTGTCTCCTTGTTATCGGCCCATTACTCACTCTACCAGTCTAACATTTCACAACTCCCTTTACTACTGAAACCGATCTCTCAGGACAGGCATGTATTTCCACTGACTGACCAGCAAAAAAATTACAACTCTTATTACACAACATGTCCTTAAACAATGCTAGCACATCTTTGGCCATCTTTCCACCTGGTATTAGATGCGTTTTGGTTGATCGGATCACAAGTAGATGAGGGAGACACATTCCCGTTCACACCTGGTGTTTTAATCCATCTCTGGGTGGGTAAATGTATGGCTTTTTCAGATCCTTCAATGTAATGGACAAAATCTCAAAACATAAGGAGAGCAGTAGCGTTCGTTTCTGCTCTGACAGCCACAAGACCGGCCGAACGCTGTGAGTGTGTGTTTGAAATCAGGAATGATGAGAGAACATTGTGCTTGGTAGGTTTTTCATCTTCAAACCAAACTTGGGTCTTCAGCTGACAAAGTTTAAATCCTGTCTGGCAAGAGCTCTTCCTATAATGTTTAGCGTTAGGTCAGTAGGCGGAGAGTAGATGGTCTTTAGTGTCTGTTTGAACACAATCCAGTTTAATGCGTTTTCAACAACCTCTGGAAGTTTTAAAAAAATAATAATAATGAACGCAATGTACATGACCCTTAAATATATAATTATTCTATATAAATACACTTTGATGGACTATATACGTTCATGTGTGTCAAAATACTATACTTTATCTTATATTTATTTATGTTATTTACAATATATTGTGTCATCATTCTTGAACCCCCTAATCTGGATGACTTCAAGTCAACAGATTTAGCCAAATGAAGTGTGAACTGCTCAGTATGTATTGTAGAGAGCAGTGAATTGTCAATCAGCTACAAAGAAAGGTTCAGCCTGCCTAAATGTACTGAGATATAACAGATTTACCTGTCCAGACTGATGGACCCAAGAGGAGAATCCTCTCTTCAGAAAGCTCAAAACAGGAACTCAGGTTTGAAGGAAGCACCGGGAAGGAAGAAAGCTTTGTATTTGTTCTATTACACTGGAACGAGGAGAGACAGATCTGGAAAGTGTTCAATCAGAGCGGGAAAGCAGTCTGAAGAACAAGACACTGACAGAAAACCACATCACTGCCTACATCTCCCACAGGACCGAGGGAGAGAACGGAAAGAGAGGCACAAATTGGAGACAAAGCGATCGCATGCTCCCCTTCTCTCTGTGCAGATGAGATTTCACATCAGGCAGCTGCTGTATATCGCCGCAGGGCTGAGACGAGACGAGAGAGAAGAGAGGGAGGGGTAAAGGAGACGTCCCGCTTGTGTCTGTGATTCTGCATCGGCTGCATTGATCAGCTGGAGTGTAAACAGAGTTCATAAGCTCTAAACCCCAGAGCCAACAGGAATGGGAAATGAGAATGCTAACATGAGTATGCATATAAAGAAAGTGAAGGGGAGGACGAAACTGAATGAGAAAGAAAGCAGAGGTCAGAACTGTGGCATAGTGGTTAGTGCATGTGGCCCAGACACGCTGAGCTGTGCTGCTCGTGGGAAATGCAGGTTCAAAACGATAATGTGTCCCGATCCTGTTTCTCCTCTTTCCCCTAAAAATTCTGGTCATAATTAAGTGATTAAGTGCTCTTAATATGCGTTTTTGGATATTACCTTTCATGCAGTGTATAACACCGTGTCCTAACCAGCCGCGACAAGCGATAAAAGGTATCTTTTCCATGTTAATCTGAGTTTTTGTCCTAACAAGCCGTGACGGCCACATGCGAATATTCTATTTTAGAAATGGTTCGATTTCTCCGTCTGGAACAGCAACACAAAGTATGGCAATGATAATATCAGGTACTGTTTATGTGCTTTATTTAATGTTAAAAGTGTCTAACGTGAGTTTGAATATCATTCTGTGTTCCCAGCTTTTTAGCTAAAATGAAAACTGGCTAATTCACCTCAGATCTTGAAAATAAATAAATGGGCACAAGAACGTTCAAACTGTCAACTCAATGCGAACAAACAAGTGTATTCTATGACAAAGATTGGTTCAGTCACTCCGTATGTACTTTAAATAATGTGTAAATTGTGTAATATTTATGAATTTTACTAAGTACTTGCCCATTTCATTGTGTCCACTGTGCTCTTGCCGAGAGAGCCCGCCCATACTCTCTTCTGATTGGCTGTGGTTTTTGATTGATTTTATCTCTTCTCATTTTCGCATCGCATCTAGTGTGGATAGTCAAATTGCTCGTCGCTGGAATCTTATCACATCGCGTCTGGTTAGGATACGGTGTAGTACAGCTGTTTGTGAATGTAAAAGGCCTGCAATGTTTCAATGATCAAAGTGCACGACAAATAAAGTTATTGTCTCCTAAAAGAAAGAACCGATTCAGAACTGCCAGAAACGAGTCCTCAGTAATTCCAGTCTTACTTTCTGCTCAAACCTATGTAGGTTTGTAACAAATTTGCATAATGCCAGCCTATGGTTTTCATTGGCTGCCCGTGAACAACGTTTAAGAGTTTTTTTTTTTTTTTATTGACATCAAGAAAAATAGTGTTTTCTGCATTGCCAAAAGAAATACTCTTTGATGGACTGACGACTCAGGCTCGAATTGATAGAGTAAAACCAGCACTATTGTTACTGTTCGTATCACTGTGTATCAAATTCAGATATGGTAATGGCTGTTTGGTTTTCCTCACACGCTGTAAGACTTGACCAATCACAACAGACTAGGCTATCTGACCAAACAGAGCAGAGTAGACAAATCACAACAGACTGGGCCATCAGACCAATCAGAGCAGAGTAGACCAAAAAACGAAGCAATGTTGACAACAAATGCTCTGGACAAATTATGGTTTGAATCCAGCCCTGATCCCATTGCCTCTCTTTTCCAATGATTATTTCTCATCAAACTCTAGAACAGCTGTAGAATAGAGATGAGGCAAAAGCCCCAAAATTAAATTAAATAAATAATAATAATAATAATAAAACCAAGCAAGTGATTTTAATGGCATTTTCAAGTGGGAAATCTTCCCTCCTGCACTCAATTAAACCCAACAGATAATGCCATTACAAACCAATCCATCACAAACATTGTAATGAAAACACACTCACTTCTCTCTCTACATCTCAGACACACACACACAAGCAAATATATGATGTTGAAGAGTGTGCTAATGCATTAGGTACAGAGATAAACAAGGTGTTAGCGGGACACCAGGAGGAATGGAATTAGTTCCATCTACTTAGAGCGATCCGAAGAAAAACACAGAAAGAGAGACAGGGAAGAGAAAGAGACAGCAGAAGTAATTAGATTTATGAGGGATGCTAATAAGATTATTTTAACACCACTTTACAAACTGTCAGCAAACAGAAACTCACTATTTACACAGCGGTAAAGTCACAATACATCCATTTTTTTCCGTCCTGGTAAAACTGACCACCATCTGACAATCTTCATTAACGTCATAGTTGCAATGCTGATGAAACCGTGTGCAACCACACACACACACACACTCTCAATGGGAAACGTGCTCTGACAGGACAAACCTGCAGGTAGAGATTGAGGAACAAGAGGATGATTGCTCATTACAAGTCAGGATGTCTATCATCGGCTTTGAACGATAATCGCTCTCATTAACTCATTCCCCGCCACTGATGAGTTTTTCCGGCAATCCGTTTTTTCACTGTTATATGGTAGGGGCCACTATTACACATCTTCTGAAATAATACAGAATCTCCGGATCAAAACACAAGTGAAGAAGAAGCAGAAACAAGTGATAGAAGAATTGCTTACATGCATGTAATCTAATGCAATTGTCAATCGTTCAACAGCATATAAATAAAAAACTTCCTAACGTTACTGAATGAAATATCGACCCAGGAGAGATACATGACTGAAGCTTTGGGGGTGTTGATGAATGTGATTTAACTCCATCTTTGTTTTGATGATTGTTCTGAATCGATCCGGACAATTCTTTGACAAAAACTATTTTCTCAGCTTTTTGTCCAAAATATATATTCAGATATTCACACAACAAAATATTCTGCATTGGGGCCATGAAATTTTGATGAAAAAAAAAAAAAAAAATGATGAAAAAAATGCTGAAAACTTTATAAAAAATAAAATTAAATTAAAAAACGCTGGTGGGGAGAGTTAAATGGGTGTGTTTGTGGGGGTTGGTTTACTTAACTACACTTTGGGTTTAAATTTATCCCCAGAATTGAGCTAAATCTGACAAAACTTCCTTTGGGGAAATCTTCAAGGGTAAAATGAACACATGCACATGATATATTGGCAGAAATTAGAGATTTTTAAATGTAAATGTATCTTTTAATACGTATCGGTTGATATTGGATATTTAATTATGCTGGTTTATCCTATTTTCACATTTAGATCTACAAAATTTAACACTGACTTAAAAAATAATACTTTAATCTAATAACATCTTAAGCAAATCTCAAAATGTATACCTAATTTTCATTTTGTACATTCTTATCTTGTGATGCCTAAATACAATTGTAGCCTTTAAAACAAAAGATTTCAGGATTTTTTATTTTATTTTATTGTATTTTATTTACCACGCATTTTAACACGGACCATTTATCGGTTTATCTGCAGAATGTGACGACAACCTGCGCATCCCTAGTAGAAAGTGTTGTTATTGTGTTTTATAAATAAAATAATTTTCATGAATTTAAATAAAGCAGAAATAAAACAAAAAATGACAGCGTAAAATTACTTAAAATTACATTAAAATGAAAACTGAAAATCTAAAAATAAAAGCTAATTCAAACATTAATCTTTACTATAACAGTACACAATAAATAAACCCGATTCCTAGTAAAATGATACATAAAGGCCCGGTTTCACAACCAGGTATGTATGTGTGTGTGTGTGTGTGTGTGTGTGTGAATGTGATTGTTTTCTTTGTGAGACTGTGTGCTCTTTAGTAATGTGCTTCATAGGAGCTGACTGTGTGCGTGTGTGTGTGTGTGTGTGTGTGTCACCATCCACTTGGGTCCAGAGCTGCAAGGCTTTTTAGTGAACTAGATTCCAAGCATCCTACGCTGCCTCTGTCACTGCATTGATACTTCTAGTAATAAGTTTCCTTTAAAACAATCTTATAAAGAGTTCAGAAGTCACGGGCAACATGAAGCCATGCGTACATACGGTATGTGAGAGTGAATGAATGTGTGTGCATGTGGAACGCTAGCGGAAGTTCATTTCTTTGATAAAGATCAGCAGCGCGTCTGATTCCTCTCACCGCTGCCCTCCGTCTATCTATTTTCTGTTCTTTCTTTTCATTTCTTTCATCACGCAGAGAAATGAAACATCAGAGTCCTCACTGTTCCCAACCTTACAGGGGTCAGATGATGGAAAACAGGACGTCTTTGTGCCTTTTTTGAAACAGAGACATTCACAACTCAAAACTCCCCCTCGATACACAAAGACCATGTATTGAGACTAAACTGCAAAACTCTCATTCAGAAATCAGTGTTTTTTTTGGTATAACCACCATTGTTTTATTAAAAGAATTTATTTAAACAAAACTCTTTTGTGAATGTCTCGAACTACACATTGTCTGAGTGAGTCAGAAGGATTCAGTGAGTAATTCGTTTAACATGATTTAAACCGATTAGTTGCAAATTAATGAGACTTTTTGAGTGATTTATTAAAACAACAAGAGTCATTTGTGTGTGAATCAGATAAAACACAATACAAAACATGTTGTCTATATGTATTATTATATCCACTCTTTTTTTCTCATCACATGTGATTCGACTAAAAACTCGACCGATCATAGTAGAGGTCATTTACATACAAATGTCTTAAAGGTACAGCAGCAAATTCAGCTTGTTTAATTTAAAGTCCAGGAGAGAGGGTAAGAAACTGAGAAACTGCTTTAGTTCAAGAGACCTTGACTCACATTTCACAGACCCACTGTTTGAATAGAAGTCTATTTCATACTCATCTTTCTCTGTTACACTATCTCTCCATATCTCTGTCTCTCTTTTTGAATCTCTGTCAGCACTGAGACCTGAAGGATTCAGACTCCACTTGCACCAAAGCAAATAAGAAAGATATCTGCATTTATATGGATCATTACTGTGGTCAGTCAGACTGCAGGAGACAATCTCCTAATTCACACATGAAACCAGTTAAACTGCTCTGTTAAATGCTCCTTCTTATTCCCACGCATTTATAATTAGCAAACAAAAACCTATTGCACACGAATGGCCCAAATCAAAACTACAGTAGGACAGTTTGGTATTTAAAGGAATAGTCCACCCAAAAATGAATGATGTATGAAGAAGGCGTAGCATAAGCTTAGGTGAGAATTGATAAACAAAACACCGGTCACAAATTAGAAGTCTAAAACGAGTTTTTAAGTTTTAAGGAAAAATGTCGGAGGATTATGAAATAAGAGAAGAGGAGATACATCGGGTCAGAGGTGACTCTTCTTCCAGAACTCGACTCTCTCATGAACGTGCAGACGGCTGTTGCCAGAAGGAATTGATTATAGTTTATAAAGTTTTAAATATAGATTTTTTTATTTATTTTTTACAAAAACCCATCGCTTCGCTTCAGAAGGCCTTTATTAACCCCCTGGAGCCGTATGGATTACTTTTATGATGGATGGATGTGTTTTTTGGGCTTCAAAATCTCAGACACTATTCAATGCCATTATAAAGCTTGGAAGAGCCAGGATATTTTTTAATATAACTCTGATTGTATTTGTCTGAAAGAAGATAGTCATATACACCTAGGATGGCTTGAGGGTGAGTAAATCATGGGATAATTTTCATTTTTGGGTGAACTATCCCTTTAAGCGCAATAGATATAATGAGCAATTCAAATAACAAATAGCTCCCTCTTGCGACAACTGTTATTCTAATAACAAACAAATGCAATACAGAATAAAAATAGAAATAAACATTAGATTAAATCCTTCATAGCAGCAAATATTAATCTAAACAACAGAAACAGGGTGTTAAGCAAACATGTTAATGCTACCATAGTTTATTTTAATTTGAATAACTCTAGTTTAATTTAATAGCTGAAGAATTATTTATTCATTATATTAAAAATAATAAAAAAAAAAATCACATTTTATTATTTAAATTATTTTATAATTATTTAATTATTAATTTAATGTTGAGAAGAACTCACATTCTTCTCAGAACATCCTAACCTTGAACGTTTGAAACATTATGACTATATGTTACAGCTTTTTTCACACGTGACATAAAACATACAACTTTCCCCAAATCCTTAAGCTGATTCACCAGAATTTCACCAATGTATTCAGTTCAAAAATAGCCTCGAAATGAAAAAGAAGACTACACTATGTGTATATTTGGAGACTCACATGCTTCCAGTGGCCGAGCTGCTGTCGGTGGGCAGAGAGCCGTTGGAGCGCTCCATCTGGGCCAACCTGATCGAACAGAAATCGAGACCAATATGAGACCAACCTGACAGTATTACAGTGTTTAATAGCATTAAAAGGATGCAGGGTATGGATTTGTGTACTTCCAAGGCTCCACCATGGCTGAGAATGTTTATTTATGCACTAAGTGATCAATGAGAATATAAACCTATAAAACTGTAAACTCAAGATGTGCCCCCAAATTCTGAATAACTCTGGATTGCAGATAGTGCTAGAGTAAAGAGCTTTACTTTCACACACACACACACTCACAGGACTGAAGACTCCCGATGGATTACAGTCTCATAGAGTTCCTATAATGGGATAGAGGCTTCAGTCGTAGTCTATATTCACAATCCCATAATAACTGCCTGTGTGTGTGATAGTGACATTGAGAGAATCTAGCTGAGGGTGAAAATCCATTTTCAAGTCTTTATGGGTAGAAGGTCAGCACTGGAGGCAGTTGGTGCGTTTGTGCATGCGTAGTATGTTTTTTATTTTTTTCTTTGAGCAGGTGTAAATCGAATTGATACACGCATAATATACTCTATGTGGCACCAGATTAAATTGGCTTCGGCAGAGAGCCAGAGGTCTAACGGGCATGTGTGCATTTATACTGCTCATCTGTCACCGCTTTCATATTTCTGGCCCTGCGGTGATGCATTGTGACAGCGCGAGGACAGCTGATCTCATGCTGCCTTCATGTCATGACGGAAGTACTGGAATTACTAATGCTAATGATGTCAGAGAACATGAAAGTATTCAGAAATTACAAAAAATATTAGTACTTTAGTCATTGTCAACTAAAGAGTAATTAAATCATTTTTTATTAATTGCTAATAGTACAAAAAATTTGGACTAATAGTAGTTACGTCATAATAATGTAATGCTACGGTATGCAGAGAAGGAAAGCAGAGGCCGATTTTGTAATTTTTTTAAAAATTCGAACAATAAAAATGGCTCTTTAATGTGTTGTGACAGATTGCTGTAGCGCATCATCTCAAGCGGCTCGTGATTCGATCATCTCTTCCTACTAGTCAATTTATAGCATCAAATAAACATGAATGAACATGAGAAAGAATTCAAACACGGAAAGACGTCAATACACACCATTTTTCAAGTTCAAGTCCACCGAGGTTAATCTTCTAACTCCTGACTGCTTTGTCGGACAAAATGGCGGATTCAGCGTTATGATTGGTTAGATCGCTTGTCAATCAAACTGCCGGCGAAGAGTCAATTGCGCAACACGTGTGATTCACTTTTCATTCATTTCTTTGTACACCCCTGCTATAGTAAGCACATGTAGTTAATTAATATTCCACATGTGCTTTTTTGTGTAATTACACCAACAACGTCACTAAAGTGTAACCCGTTTTTCACAGCAAATACAGATACATGCTGCACATCAATAAATTAATTTGATTATTTGATATTTAAATGATTGACAGCCCTAGTTTTCACTGTAAGTACGGTACTTCTAAAGTCACAGGGACGCAGCATGACATCAGTGTGGTTTGTGTACTGTGAGATATACTGACCTGCTGGCGTACTTCCCTATCTGTGAATGCGTGTCGTCATGAGGGAGTTGTGGAGATGGAGACAGCCTACAAACAAAAACACAAGCATAAACAAAAACACACTCAAAAATACATCAACGACAAACATGGTTCTAAACATGAAATGTGTCTGATGATCTACAGTGCAGGCCATGTGTTACTGGGGACGGACAAACTGAGGAAGAAGGTTAGACAAAAAAAAAGTTCTAAAAAACAAAAGGGGGTGGAGGGGGACGTGCAGGTGGATCTGCCATTCCGTGCGTGCATTGATGTGAGCAGCATGCTGTACTGATGGCTGACTGCAGATACTCACTCATACTGCTCCGGACACATGCTGATGAGAGTGACCGGACTGCAGGAGGGAAAAAGAAAAACAAGAACAAGGGGGAAGGAGGGGGAGTCGGGGGTAGGGGGAGGAAGGAACAGATTTTTTAAGGTCAGAGGTCACACAATGTGGAGGTCAGATCCAGACAACAAAAGCCGCGCTTCCACTGAAATTACCCGGAATTTTTCCCAGGAACTTCGCGGCCTAAATTACCATGTAGATTAGGCAAATTAATCCAGCGTAGGACTGACGGAGGACTACGTACGACTTTCCAGTTCCTGCTGGATTTCATCCTCCGCTCTTACTGCATGCACCGCAACAGGCTTAAAAAATGGTGCGTGGACTCAACCAATCAGCATGTTCAGCACCCAAGTCCCACCCCTGAAAGTTCCTGAAAAAGCACTACCTCGTGAGCAGGGACTTTCTGAGGGGGAAATTTTTCCTGGAAACTTTTACTGGAACATTTAGACCCGGTCGAAACACACCGAGTACCACCCCAAAGCCCCTAGTTCCTGGAGAAAGTTCCTGCGGTGAAAACACGGCTAAAGATGTGGATGTGTCCTGGCTGAAATACTCCTCCATTACTGTAGGGGACAGCGCAGAATATTGAGATTTCTGCAATTCTGGATTCATAGAATGATTAGTAATGTGTTACTCAAAAATGAAGTTTCGATATCATTTACTGGCTGTCATGTCATTTCAAACCTGAATGACTTCTTCAAAGAATATCCAGGCTTCTCTTCTCTACACAATGAAAGTGAAGAGGATGCCATCAAACTTTAACAGACTTGGGATCTAACATATGAGTGAGAGAGAGAGCAATGAAAAATGTATACCTTTATGGGGCTTTTTTGGCCCTGGTCACTCTATGCTTCCATTGTATGGAAAAGAGCAGCATGAACATTCTGATATAGGCCTAGCTTTGACTTGCATGAAAAAGTCATACAGGTGAGTAAATGATGATCCCTTTAATAAAGCATCTTGTGAGCATCAATCGCATCTGTTTTGCGCACACACAGAGCAACGTTTGGCCTCAAAACTAGGATCAGATTTCCAACCCAATCTTTAATCTTTCATTTATTTTAATTCCATTTCAACGTCTTTTAAAGTGAAACTTTAATCGCACATAGCACAAAGCACAGAAGATCAAACGCTCTGCTCTGACTCGACAGTTTAATTTGCTGGAGACCCTAGTGAACTTTAGTTTCTTTTGGAGATGATGAAAAGTGTCATATTTTTCTTTTAAAGGAGACCATACAGCAGATGAGACGATAATTGCAAGATGAGAAATTCAAGGTTAGATCGGTTCATGTTTGCCTTTTTAATAAAATCGTAGAGCAGGGGCATTCCATCCATATCCATATCCATATCCGTCACACTGCAAGATTGAGGCATTTTGTCCTTTTTCACAATTGATGTGGAGTCAAGAGGTCTAGGACGAGACTCTCAGACACAATGACAGAGTGACTTACAAACTCTTTTTTTTTGTAAGAAGGTCAGTCAAGGCAAGAAAAGTGTCTTTTTATATCATTTTAATAGTGTGTAAAAGTTAGCAAACCTAAAATGGCATTCGTGGCTCATTTAACTTCAGTAATGTGTCATACTTCTGAGGGTGGGGCTTTCATCTGTTATGAATTGACTGGATCTCAAAATCTCAACACAACACTTCTTGTACTAATCTATCATTATTTACTATTATTGCTGTAATCTTTATTACATTCATGTTAACCAACATTACGAAACTGTGTAAGCCAATGGCAAGATTTTAGTAAGTAAAAATAAGAACTGTCAATTTTAGATTCATGGTGACTTTAAAAAAATGGGTAATACTTTAGTTTAGGGTTCAATTCTAGTTGCTTATTATCATGCATATTATGAGGATATTGGCTGTTTATTAGTACTTATAAATCACATATTAATGCCTTATTCTGCATGACCATATTCTACATCCCTTAATCTTACCCAATACCTAAACTTAATTACCTTACTAACTATTAATAAGCAGTAATTACGAGTTTATTGAGGCAAAAGTTGTAGTTAATAGTTAGATAATAGTGTGATTTGGACCCTAATCTAAAGTGTGACCAAAAAATGTTTTAACCATGCAATGTTAATTTCCATATTTTTATGGAATAATGTGCACTGATGATATGACCAGGAAAATGTATTGAGAAAGTAAAAAGAGTCCATTATGATTTCATATTGACTTTGAGGGCGAAAGAAAATGCAGCTGAAGAGGGAGAAATATGAGCCATGTCAAAAATAAAACGATCCAGTTATCTAGACTGTTAAATGGCTGGTTTGCTGTATCACTATGTACAGAGTGCTGGACTCAAAGTAATGAGGGATTCTGTAAATTAGTGCTGACAGAGTCAACAAACACGAGCTCTCTAATAAAAGTCGGTCAATATCCCCTGGCGCTTCTGAATTTCAAGAAAACCAAACACTGCACGCTTTCATTTTCCTCTTGGAAACCACTAGGAATATATTTCAACCATGGTCATCACTCTTTGTTAAATCTGACACGTGGCGATGGAGTCAACTCATGCTGTTGCACACCGCAGCATGTCTGTTCAGAAACCTGAAAATCAAATGTTACATATAATGGTCTGATATCACAGCGCGCTCAGATCGGCTGAATGTCACGCTAACGTGAAGCGACAGTAAGCCTGTGCGATGCAAGCAGTCATTTCGGCTCTGCTCATGGGGATTTATAATCAGCACCAACTGAAGAAATGGGTCATCTACAGTTCCCTGTCATTTAGCAGAAGCCTCTTTCTGACACAAATTCATGAAATGGTCCCACTGGAAAACCAGAAGTGCCTTAATCAACGGTGGTATGGAGATAAGGCAGAAGAGAAGTGGGAACTGCATAACTTTCTATTTTCATAAATTGGCCACACTTAGGCTCTGTTCCAAAAACACTGAACTGCCTAGGGCGGCATTTTAAGATATCATACAGTAGGCTCGTTCCCAAAGCAGAGGCTGTTCCAAAAGACAGGCTGCATAATCGTGCTGCCTTCCAAGATACCTTCTTTTGTTCAGATTCTAAGACAGCATCACATGTATCTTTAGCAGAAAATGTATTGCGGCAAATTCAGTGGAAAAATCCATCTAATATGGCAGACAACTTTGCCACAAAAGTAAAGTGTTATAAATGTGTGTGTGTGTATATATATCTAAACATAAAATTGCTTCATATTTCTTCTTTTTTATTAAACAGTGGTTTATTGAACAATGTGTCTCTCTTTAAATAAAGTCAATTATAATTAACATTTTCTTAATTATAAAAAAAAAAATATCTATCTCAGCTAATGCTGTAAACTATATACAGGGAGCCCTTTCTTGCACATTAATATAATATTAAAGGTTACAATTAACAACAGCCCAAACTATTAAATTCAGTTGCTATTTATTTTTAGCCATAATAATCAACACACGCCCAAAAAAAAAAAAAAAAAAAAAAATTGTTAATTGCACAAGGCAGGTTTTGCATTAACTTCTAAATCTAATTATAAAATTATTTTTCAATTATTTTTCTACTCCAACTCATTTTTGAATCAATCTTTTACACAGTTACTGTCATAACTTGTTTTCATGACAAATTTATTTAAACACACATGAAATAATTAAGACATTACTAAAAGGTAAAGTAAAAATAATGAATATATGAGCTAATATAGTGCATATATTTAGTGAAATGCTCCTGTAGTGAACTAACATGCTGTGGACATTAAATGACTTACCTGAGGTAAATGTAATGCTACGCGAGATATTATTCTAAAGCGTGATGGTTCGGGACAAATACATGTACTGTTACACCCCTAGTGTATATATATATATATATATATATATATATATATAATAAAATCTAATATTTGTGTGTGCAGTGTTTTTAAACATATTGTCGCCGTCAGGTGGAAACTTTCTATCTCCAAAAATGCTACCTTTCATGAAAAGGAAAAAAAAAAAAGAAAAGTTGCACACTTGCATGTGACATTATATTTTGTAACACTATTTTTATGGTCCAATTTAGACATTCTACTGACTAAAAGTATCTTTGCAAGTACAACTAATCATTAAAGTATACCACTGAAATATTATTAACATTTTACCAAAATCAAGCTACGAGTTTCAAGTTATGAGGTTTAGTCACAAGTACTTTTTAATACCTTTCATTGGTTAAATATTTGCAAAACCCACAGACAGATGTTAAGGTTGACCAATAGTAATGATTTATGAAAAAAAGATAAGAGATAAGAGGTTTCTGCTTGACAACAACAATATTATACTGTGCATTTATTAGCATGTTGTTAAACTAACTATGCTATACACTAGAATTTGTGAGCTTAGCAACATGCTAAATTCATACTCGATCGAAATTCAGAGATGCGATATGGGTGGCACATATATTTGTTCATAGCATTCAGAAGCAATCACTTATGAAGTTTTATGTGAGTTATGATGCTGCATTAATGTGCGCTCAAATTCAGCGCATCACATTTAGAGTACAGCAAATTTTGAGGGCAAAATCCAGTCATTTCGATAGGAATCTGTGTGATTGGGAGTTTCACACAGATTTTGCTCATGTTAAAGTTAGATCGAACAGACCTCCAGAAAGCCAAAAAGACCACCAGAATGCTTCATAGACAGCTACACTGACTGACACACAAAATTTCGCTGAAATTTCGCTTATATGATCTAGGTTCTAGGTTTTGGAACAGAGCTTGAATCTAGATGGCAGACATTATTTGAGTGACAGAGAGAGATTTCAAGATATATCAACGTTTCTGTACAGACATAAAAATCTGCACAAATCTGCGAGACATGTCAACAATATCTGAACATCAGCTCTGAGCAGACACAGGGTGCAGTGTCTGAGGCCGCTGGCTTGATGCTAATGTGGCGTATCATTCAATTCAGAAAGTCGAAATTTCAAACCTACTGCGTGGAAAAGCTATTTAATGTTGGGCTTACAACTTATAGTCTGGTAGAAATTAAATGGCCATCTTCCCTGAGAAGGCGTTGCATGTCACCAGTGAAAGGCAACAGCCATTTTGAAGCAAATTACTTCTTACGTACTCTATAATAAAAACATGTTTAGCAAAGAATTGAAAGTGTTTATAACAATGCAAATAATGATGCCTCAGGTTTTAAATATAAACATGGAAGCCTTGGCATTTCACTTCATTTTCACATCTTTACATTAGAGATATCAAGTAGAAGTATTTCCCATTTGACTTGAAATGGAACGCAACATTACATGCAATCAATTTCAAGACATTCATATGGAAGCTTGTTTCCACCACTGAATAAAAAATTAAAAACGGTAACTGCAACTTTTATCTCACAATTCTGACTCCCTCATCTGCAGAAATGAAAAAAAAAGGAAAAAAAAAAAACTGTCTATTTATCAGAATTCAGTACTTCTACTCAGAAAATAAATAAGTAGGTCACTCCTCACACTTCTTGATAGTTTTTCAAACCCTGCAACGTGAATAACCTCATTGTGTGAAGGCTGTAAAAATTCTCCGGATGAAGAATGTCAATGATTGGAGGTGGCAGAAAACCAGAGCCTGAAGATAGTCAAATTGAAACAATTGCAACTGCAGATATTGCATGCATACAGAAACATTTTATTATCCTTCAAGATACTTACGTTTCCATGTTGTCTCCTTCTAGGACGGTCTGGACGGGCAGGTATCCCAGGCGAGGGTGCTTCGCGAAATACTTCTTCGAGCGGAACTTGTTTTTTAAGACTTTGGTGAAATCTCGCATGTCTTCTCCTGAGGTGGTCTGAAAAGAAGAGGAAGAGAGATGATGGATGTGGATTTACTTTATTAACAATTGTTCAAAGCAACTTTAATACAATAAATGCTGAGAGTCACTAGTGGTTTGAATCCCTAGTATTAAACTGCTGTGTAGCGTTGGTAGAGCCTATTTAGCTGTTTCACTATATGTATGTAGAGTATTCCTGTATTGTATGTATGTTCCTACGCTAGCTTAGTTACAACTCTTTAGTTATGTCAGGGAAACTTCAAATGCATTGTCTTAAGAATGTACAGAATCACTCCTTTAATGAAGGTGTGAGGAAGTTGTGCTTTATCAATGCGGTCATGAATTCCCACTCCACTGTGTAATTTAATACACAACCTTGAAACAGAAGATGTTACCCTTTCCTCATTCCCAGCATTATTGGGCATTTTTTCAACATGTCAATGGGGATATGCATTCTCCCAAGGTGAAAAACCTTCTGTGGACATGTATTGCACTCAATCTTAACACTCTTGAGCGCCTGTGGGGGATTCTGTAGAGATGAGTTGAGCAACACTCCCCACTAAAGATCAGGGCATTTAAGGAGCTCATCATCCAGGAGTTAAACAGGACAGATTTTTCATGAACTTGTACACTCCATGCCAAGAAGGGTGAGAGCAGTATATTCAAAATTATGGAGGGCATACTAAGTGCTAGAATATTATACATTTGTTGAATTAAATCTAGGGTGTACTCATTTCTGCAATCCATAATTTAAACAAAATTGGCTAATTTACTTATTTTATGGCTATTACTTACATATTTTTCAGTTTTTATTATGTATATGTTTAATACATTGTAGTTTTGCCATCTTTCCATGAATTGTATTAGTGATCATAAAGAAAATACATCTTTTGTAATTATACAGAGGGGGTGTACTCATTTATGCTGTGCACTGTACTCATATAAACTACTGTTCAAAAGTTTGGGGTCTGTATAAAACATACATTGCGTAATATGGTGAAATAAATTAAAACAGCTGTTTTCTATGTGAATATATAGTAAAGTTTAATTTATTCCTTTGATCAAATCTGAATTTTCAGCAACATTACAGTTTTCAGTGTCACACGACCCTTCAGAAATCATTCTAATATGATGATTTGATGCTCATTTCTTTCAGCTCTCAGTTCCACTGAATGGCTTTTTAAAATTGATTTTTTTTTTTTTTTTTAAACAATGTAAATGTCTTTACTGTCACTATGGATTAATTTAAAGCATCCTTGCTGAATAAAAGTATTGATTTCTTTCAAAACAATCAAACTTTTGAACAGTAGTGTACATCTACTGACAAACAGATGGCATTTTAAATTATTTTAAAAGATGTTAGTCAAACAATATTTGTACAACCTCTTGTACATAAGGCAAGTATTTCTTAAAATATTTTTGAGCCGCATCAATTCATGTTCAGGTTTTCTACGAATGAAATTCCTAACAGGCATGTAATGAAACAACTCACATTGACTGAGGGATGTCATAGAAATGTCCCTCCCAAGCCACACAGAATATCAAAGACTTGGCATTGGGGTCTTTTGTCTGTGCCAAAAAGAAACCATCCCAAAACCCTTGCAACCACAGCAAAGCCCTGGAATCCATCCAGAAGGTACAACTCAGGTTCTCTCTAATTAGGTGACACACAAACACACACTTGCATCATTGCTTTTGCTAACAAATGAGAACTGCAGCTGAAGGTTCTCTATATATCTCCGACCTGAAAACACAACTTTCCACTCCTTTATATTTAGAAGGGCATAAAATTAACAGCAGAGGTGTGAGCAGACACAAGGGTAACACAAGTATACACTCCCAAGAATAAAGCTTAGTTTTTCGCAGTGATGTCACAGAAGAACCATTTTTGTCTTGGTGTGAAGAACATTTTAAAAATTTAAAAATAACCTTATAAAGAATCTTTTGTGGAATGGAAAGGTTCTATGGATGTTAAAGGTTCTTCATGGAACCATAAAGCCTTTATTTTTAAGAGTGTGCACACACACACACACACGTTTTGGGTCAGTTTGAGTGAAATGCAGTATAAAGAGAGCATGTAGAGCTCATTAGCCCATCAATACTGTACTATTTTCTCTCACATAAACTGGTACTCTCACAGCACACACGTCTTCACAGATCCGACACTGATCCATCCATACGCATCTCATCCTCCATTTGTCTACTGAGCCGAGGTGTTTCAATCCTGGATTTCTCTGTCTGTGTCTTCTTTATCTGCACATATTCACAAACCAAATCCTATTTCTCTTGCAGACTGGAAGACCAACCCGGAAAACAAGGATGTGACAGCCCAGAAGGATTCTGTCTCCAACAGTTTGGTTTGCTAAACTCAAGACCAACAGAACCCATAAACTCCAGATCTGACATGAAAGTTCAACATGGCTGCTAAAAACAAGAAAATCTCATTGTTTAATTACAATGGAAAAATTGCCTTATAAATACATTATCATTTAGTTTTTCTTAAGACAGAACATGCATGAAAATGAGATGGACCAACCTGAATAAATATTTTTTTTTTAGCCTTTTTGTGAGGAACAAACTAGGTAGCTAGATAACATATCTCTTTTGCGCATTTGCATATGTACACTTGGTGGATCACACTGGGTTTTACATCAAAAACACACCAATGATAGCAGCATTGTTTTTTGTTTCTCATAAAAAAGGATGCAAAGCACAAAGTGATATGAAGAATTGCAAGTAGGCTTTGAGATTTTCATTAAATAATGATTTAAATTTGTGTCTGTTCTTCACACAGATATCATATGGCATCAGAAGACTTTGAATTAAGGCTGTCACAATATCAGATTTTCACTACCCTATTATCTTATTATATATTATATAATGCCATATTATATTATTTTGTGTCATCTATTTTTTGGCCAATGTAGGGAGGCAAAGAGGGAGTCTGTTACCATTACTGTACAAAAGCGCAGAGAAAGAACCTCCTGTCGATTGGCACTTCCTGTAAACTGGGGTGTTCCTATGGAAATCTTCATCTTTTTTTTTCAGTTTTATGACGACTGGAAACCAGCTGGACAGTTACTTCCACTAGATTATTTACAATACGTGTAGTATTGACATGATAACAATACTGATATTTTGCAACAAATCTAGTGTACATCAAGTAGACTACTTGTATGGTGCATTTTGTCTTTTTTTTGAGCGTGATACACCAAAACTACATGCTTTAAACTGCCTTTTTCGGTAAACACAAGAAGAATTAATCTCTTTCGTAAAACAATTCTTGTATGAATTTGCATATTGTGTTTTTTAATGGAGGAAAAATTATCAGACAAATATGACAACATGAGTAAATGGTGTTTTCATGTTTAGGCAAAGTATTCCTTTTAAAAAGGACTTTGGCTAAAGTTCCTGCTGAAAGCGCGAGTTGAACACAACACATTACTCATTTAGACTGACACAGGGCTAAAGAAACTCTTTGTACCCCACAACTAATAAAAACCATATCACAACAACAAAAAGCAATATCACCACAATGAAAAAGCAATAACG
This sequence comes from Hypophthalmichthys nobilis, assembly GCA_037950665.1. Lineage (NCBI taxonomy): Eukaryota > Metazoa > Chordata > Actinopteri > Cypriniformes > Xenocyprididae > Hypophthalmichthys > Hypophthalmichthys nobilis. The sequence continues at coordinate 11,768,798 of CM075485.1, forward strand.
GTGTAACAGCCCAACCGAGGGCCACAAAAAGCATATTCTGTTCAATATTGATCTTCTGTTCTCTGAATGCTGATGACAATATTTGCTGTTGAACTGCAAGTAAATGTGTTTTATAGATATGAGTATGTGTGTTTGTGGAGTGGGGTGTTTCTGGGATATGCCGGTTTGAAAGGAAATGAAAGGCATTCTCTTCCTGTCAAGATGAAGTATCACACGGACATTTCACAACTGCTGGCATGTGTGATAGAGGTCTGACAGGAGTGATGGATTCAGGATTACTGCTGCCCCACTGAAAGCCAACCAAAAACAAAAAGACAACAAAAGACTGGACAGAGATGATGGAGGAGAAACAAGAGTTTATATCCAAACAAAAAACAATAAATCAGCCACTTGCTAGTATTAAATAGCAGCTGGTGGTCTCCAGAAAGCAGTTTCTAGCTCAGCGCTGTCAGCACGATCTTATAATATAACATTTAGTTCTGGCCCAGTAATTTAATAGGGCGAGTGTCGCTGTCTGAGCACTGAAATGTTTCACTGCATCACTTCTCTTACCTAGAATTACAATTCTACAGATCACAACATTGTAAACCATTTTTGTTGGCGAAGCAAAAATAATATAACTGGCCATATTGGGTTGGAAATGTCACTCGATATTAACTACTACTTTATAGAACTGTTTTATGAAAGTGATATGACACTCATGATCGATATTCTTGGGCCAGTGGAACGTTTATGTGATGCTCCATAGAACAGCGCCATAAACTTATTACGAGAACGATCCACTTGCAGTAACCCGGGGTTAAAGAGCTTTGCTCAAAGTCACAGTGGTGTCTCACTGCTGGCATGGATTGAACAAGGGACATTGTGGTTACCTAGATAAATTTAAATAGATGCATATGCTAATGAGAATAGGTTTTCATGCTTGAATGTTCCAAAAAAAAAAAAAAAAAACCACCTTATATTCCCCATATTCTCCATTGTTGCAGCTCCTCTCTTTCCACCTCTGTTTAGTTCCTGTCTATATGAAGCCCCTCCTTCTGAAAAGCACAATGTGCTTTTGGACTTGTTTGTTCAGCACATCCCACAGATGCTCGATCGGATTGAGATCTGGGAAATTTGGAGGCCAAGTCAACAACTCAAACCATTTTTGCTTTGTGGCAGAGCACATTATCCTGCTGAAAGAGGCCACAGCCACCAGGGGATACCGTTTCCATGAAAGAATGTACATGGTCTGCAACAATGCTAGGTAGGTGGTACGTGTCAAAGTAACATCTACATGGATGGCAGGACCCAAGGTTTCCCAGCAGAACATTGCCCAAAGCATCACACTGCCTCCGCCAGATTGCCTTCTTCCCATAGTGCATCCTCGTGCCATGTGTTCCCCAGGTAAGCGACGCACACGCACCCGGCCATCAACGTAATGTAAAAGAAATCGTGATTCATCAGACCCGGCCACCTTCTTCCATTGCTCCATGGTCCAGTTCTGATGCTCACGTGCCCACTGTTGGTGCTTTCGGCGGTGGACGGGGTCAGCATGGGCACCCTGACTGGTCTGCGGCTATGCAGCCTCATAATCAACAAACTGTGATGCACTGTGTATTATGACACCTTTCTATCAGAACCAGCATGAACTTCTTGAGCAATTTGAGGTACAGTAGCTCATCTGTTGGGTCAGACCACACGGGCCAGCCTTAGCTCCACGTGCATCAATGAGCCTTGGCCGCCCATGACCCTGTCGCCGGTTCACCACTGTTCCGTCTTTGAACCACTTTTGATAGATACTGACCACTGCAGACTGGGAACACCCCACAAGAGCTGCAGTTTTGGAGATGCTTTGACCCAGTCATCTAGCAATCACAATTTGGCCCTTGTCAAACTCGCTCAAATCCTTACGCTTGCCCATTTTTCCTGCTTTTAACACATCAACTTTGAGGACAAAATGTTCACTTGCTGCCTAATATATCCCACCCACTAACAGGTGTCGGGATGAAGAGATAATCAGTGTTATTTCACTTCACCTGTCAGTGCTCATAATGTTATGCCTGATCGGTGTATGTCACAATAAGGAAGAAAAGATCAGTCATTGCTTCACTTTCATCAAGACTTTAACAACTTCTGCTCATTAAATTCTTTCTTTGAATGGAAAACAGCAGCGTGAACATTCTTCAAAATGTCTCCTTTAGTTTTCTATGGAATAACAGGTTTGGAATGTCGGTTAATTTTTGGCCGATTTAGTTGACTTGTGTGCAGGGTCCCTCATGGGGTTTGAACCTACAAACTATTGTTTAACCACTTTACTACACCACACAAAAACAACTTGAGCTGGAGATAAACCATCTACTGGATGGCCAATGCACAGCCCTCCAGTCAGCCATCTTTAAGACTAATGAAAAAGGCAACATTTCTTCACTCAAGTGCCGGTGTTTAAAGTTAAATCGTTTTTAAGTTGCATCATTATTCAGTCTAATTTGTCTGAATTTGCACAGAGTCAAAGAGAGCAAAAATAAATGTGTTTACTTTTTGTCATGCTGATCAATGACAGTGACATCTTTTCAATTTCACACTCTGAAACGGAACTTTTAAATTCAACACATTAAATTTCAGGTTGCACATTGCTTATGTTGTGGAGGTGGTAGGAAATCCTGCCAGTGACGCTAATAGATCAAGGCCCTCTGAGTTTTAACTACTCTCCATCTCGCCTGCAGCGGTGGAGAAGAAACTAACCTACTCTTATACCATGAGCTCCTCTTCACCAACCACACACTTTATAGTCCCAGCTGGAATAAAAACTAAACTTCTGATGCTAAGGCTGTTCCAAAAGGCATTTAGCAGGATTATGCCTCCTACGAGAGCTAAGATTCTACAGCAGCATTGCATGTTTCCTTTACTTGCTTAAAAATGTACCTTTTACTTAATATTTGTAGGAGTTAGAGCACTGTGTTGTTAGCTTAGCAACATGCTAACAGCAAACCCTAACCCTGTCGAATCTTGCATGTGCTTTACTCTTGCTGCCAGCTAATAAAAATATGATCTAAAAGCTTTTTATTAAGCTATGGAAAAGTTATTTCTGAACGTTCTGAAACTTCAATTTTTAAAAATGGTTTAAAAACTTTTTTCTTGTTAATGTGAACGTTAGCAAAAACATTAAAGAAACGTTCAATTTTGAAACATGATGGAAACGTTACTTTTGTTTCTCTGAACGTTAAGAAACAAGTAGTCAGTAATGTTTAAAAAAACGTTAGACGAATGTCCAACTAAAACATTTCAGAAAAAAAAAACAATGAACAATGTTTTGAGAACATTATTAAAAACCAGATAACTATGAATAAATGTTCTATTAACATTACTGTAAGAACGTTTGTTCACAGCTTTTGAGAAAACCTTGCCAGATTATTAGCTAAAGTTCTGAGAACGTTCACTGGTAGCTGAATATGTGAGGCGTTTCAAGTTATTTTCATTTAGATAGCGGTCTTGAAAGGTAGCTGCCCATGTAGGCAGTAGACAGGAAGGCAGCTCAGTGGGTTTCGGAACAGAGTCATAGCTCTAGCACTACTGAATGCCCACTCTAATGTCCATTCATGCAAAATTTCTCTTTTATGAGCTCCAATTTGCGAGCTTCATTACACATGCCTTAATTTGATGTGTAGAGAAAGACTGCAGGAGAGCTGCAGACGTTCAGACGTGACTCACTCACCGGTGTACAGTACTCCACCATGGGGTAGTTCAGTTTATGACCCTTCGCCGTGCGACCAGAGAAGAAACAACTCTGGCAAACGTCATAGTTGAAGTGTTTCAAACTGCGATATCTGCAAAGAGGGAAAGAAAACACTGTCTATTAGTATGATAACAAGCTTTCATTGTATGGAAAAGCAGCGTGAACACTTATTTCTGTTTTAAAGAAAAAAATAGAGGTTCAGAGTGACATGAGGAGTAAATAGGAAGAAAATTTCATTTTTAGATTATTCCTTTAAAATCCTTAATTCCAAAACAGCCTGATATTGTGTAGTTTCATCAAACTATAATCCACTCTTTATTGAATTTGTCTGAAATTCACAGTCCTCTGGAGAATGTTCATTAACTCCAGTCAAGTCATGCTCGATTCAGTAACATCATTAACACACAGTTTAAAAGTATTTTTATTAAACAGATTTTCTTCATATAAATGTAAATTAAATGTGGTGGAGGACAGCACTGTTCGCGGTGTTTGTTTTTGGTTCCTTCTGGTCTCTCCAGGAAATGCTAATTCAATAGAATTTAATTCCTCTGCTGTGCAATATTTCCCCCGCGCTGCTGCATAAATGATATGACAGTAAAAAGCTGCTGCACTTTCTGAAACGGCTCCTCTTCTCTCTGAGGTGGCCCATCTGAGACCACAGCATTCACACTGAGGCCCCGGCTGAGAAACACTAAATATCATGCCTTTCGTATATTTGTAAAGATCTTTTATATTAGTTTCTGTGAGACGTGAGTAAGAAAAAAATATTATAAAACTGATCTAAAATAAAATTTGATGAAGTTTGAATGTCATGAGAGCCTGCAAATTACAGTGAGTGTACTGCAGATAAGGTGTTCTCAGGTACAAAAAATAATACTTATAAAATGCTATTATTACTACTAATAATAACATTAATAATAGGAAAAAAAAATCAGCCAAATATTAGTGATATATCTTCAATCTTTGTTGCTTAGTAACTATAAGCAGACATTACTTGGCAGGATAATCTTTGCTGTTGCTGCAATTTTGTTTGTTTTTTTAGGCCTGTCAAAGTTAACATTAACACGTTGCATTGCATATGTTCAGTGCTTTTCTTTTTTAACTGTTTCATTCTGTTGTTCTGTGTGATCTCTCATTAAAGCTAAACATTTGATACACCACCTATGAGAGAAACACCAATTATAAAAATGCAAATTCAAGTGGAGGACTTCAGATTGGTAGCAAAAACATCTTCACCATGTAACATTAAGGCCCTGTCCACACGAACACGGGTATTTTCAAAACCGCAGATTTTTCTATGCGGTTTGGCTGTTCGTCCACACGCAAACGCAGTATCCGGCGACTGAAACTGAACTTTTGTGAAAACTCCAGCCAGGGTGAAGATTTTTAGAAACTCCGGTTACAGCGTTGTCATGTAGACGGTGAAACCGGAGATTTTGGCCAGTGACATCGTAGTGCGCGCTGTTATCTCCTTTGTTTGACGTCAGATTGTGTGCCGCTATCTCCTTTGTTTACGTGAGACGAGTCTGTGCAATGAAGCCAAAATATTGCTGCTAATAACTGTGCTAACAGGGCTTATAACATATATGCACACTTTTCCCATTATACTGTGGAACAGAGGCGTCAAAATGCAATACTACGTAGGTCACTGCTTATGACAATGTTTTTTTTTTTTTACTTTGAATTAATATGTCCCCAATGTATTGTTCTGGTTTATGGAATTATTAATAATAGTAATAAAATGCTTAATAAAATGACAATGTTGTTAGCCTACTGAACCGGAAAGTCTAATAAACTTTTTCCAGGCTTCTGATTGGCCAACATGGCTTTTGACAGTGCTTCATAGTGTGTCTCTGCGTTTTCATGTGAATGGATATTTTTTTTAAACCGTGCTTGTGTGGACGCATTTTTTTATTTATTTATTTATTTTTTTTAACGAAGGAGGAAAAAATACCTGTGTACATGTGGACTAGACCTAGGTCTATAAAGTGTGGACCAAGTTTAGTTATTTAACAATCAATTGACAGTCTTGTTTAAATGATTTTATTTTGAATTTTGCCTTTATTAGATAGAACACATTACTACATTTACATGCAACCAAATAATCTGTTAGTAATCTGACTGAAAGTCCATATAAACACCTCAATCAATCCAATTGAACTGAAATAATTCAATCAACAAGAAAAAAAAAGCATGGAACCACTAAAATCAGATTATTTTCTCAATTTGAATAAAAAATCTCTTTCGCTGAAGCTTTGTTCAGGGTCCAAGTTTAGGGTTCATATAAACAGAACTCTCAGAATCGGAAATGGGACTGGGATTTCTCTGGACTGATTCATTTATAAGACAGGGAAGAGAGGGGTGATATTGGGAAATGACCCAAGCCAGACTGAACTTGGGTCGCCCACACATGCTGTAACACGACTCTGACGATTCTGCCAACTTACTTAAAGCACTTCATTGGTGTTGGTGGAAACCTCTTTCATAAATCATTACTATTAGTGACCTTTTACAACTATCTGTGGGTTTTGCAAATATTTAAAGAGGGATGTCTAATGCTATTTCATGCATTCTGACTTATTTACACTGTTAAAGAGTTGCATTTTCATATGCTAAACATGGCCAAAGTTTCAAAAAATGAGTTGGACGTATGGCAGGGTAAGTATTTCTATGTCAAATACACTCCTTCAGGGTTTGTATGTGTTTCGGAAAGATTTTTTTTCGAGCATGGCCCTGTATGATGTCATAAAGGGCGGAATTCCTTGTATGGGCACTTCTCCCGGTGAGAGCAAGAGCACACCCATGAATGTGCTTCGTTCGTTTGGTTTACGGAAGTGTTTTGGCAGTGCTGCACTCGAGAAAGAATTGTCATTTTGTTTTTAGACAATGAAATTAACAATGTCACCAAAGAAGTGACATCGTGTGTGTTTTTGGTTGTGAGGGAAAGATAACCTTGTTCAGCTTCTCAAAGAACCCAGTGTTAAGGGAACAGTGGATGCAGTTTGTTTATCCGGGGCAGCAACGGAGTTGTGCAAGTGTGTTTGTTTGTTCCCGGCATTTCGATGACAAATGTTTTATTAAATAAGGCCCAGTTTGACACTGGATTTGCAGATCCTTTGAAACTGAAAGATGGAGCGGTCGCAGCGATAATATCCCGGTCATGAGTTGGAACCGCAGGCGGTAAGTAAAACTGCATCAAATGTCTGTGTTTTGTTGGCAATCAGTGCGCAAATGCATATAAACAACACAAACGTATAGTCAGAGCTGGGTAGATTACTTATGAATTGTAATCAGTTACTGATTACAAATTACATGACAAAATTTGTAATCAGTAATATAATCTCTTAGATTACACATTTTTGGTAACGTAATCTGGCTACTTTTGGATTACATTTAGATTACTTTTGTGCTAACCCTTATTTGATGTCACATATATTGTAGGATAATCTTGTACTATTTTGACAGATACAAAGAAAAAATATATTCCAAAAAAATATATTCTATTTACCAACAAGAGCCTCAACAGATTATTTTTAAAGTGCAATGTATGGACAGTTAATACTTCAAAATAGTCTGCTTCAATATCACTGCTACATCAAATACTTCATATAAAAACACTAGAAGTGCATATGACAGTATCAATGAAAAACATCAAACAATAGCAACATTGCAAACATGAATTTTGAAAAAGATTACATTCACAGCAATAACATTTCTAGGTCAATTATTCATCTCAAAACACTTGAATTGCATATAATAATAACAATGAAGAAAAATCTAATTGAATCTGATGCCGTGGTCAGCAAATTAATCCTTGTAGGCAGAGCTTACACTGAACAGTGACGTTTTTCCTGTGTCTTTCTTTAAAAATGAAATGATGTCTGTACATCCAGTGGTTAAAGGCTGTGTTCCCCTCCATTTTCCATCATTTCTTGTTGTTGCTGATTTCTGTGCACAATTCCACACCCCTCCCCCTCACCGCCGGAAAAACTCAAAGAATCACGACCGTAAATATAAGCGGCAGGTTTATTATGAAAAAAATACAAACGTTAAAAAAAATGAAAAATTAGGAGAATCAATGAATTGTGAACAACTTACTGCCATTGTGTAAATAATATGTAATCATGTAATCCATAAAAAAAAGTAATTGTAGTCTGATTACGAGTATTTTAAAAAGTAGTTTACTCTAATTACAAGTACTTGATACAAGATTACATGTAATCCGTTACTACCCAGCTCTGCGTATAGCGAATCAAAAGTTTCAGGGATAATGCGATGATGTATTGCTCGTGACTCCGACCCACGGCATGCCTCCAGGAGCTCTACTGTTTTCGGAAAGACTCAGTACAGCTGTATCTGTCTTTTATAAATCTGATAAAACTAAAGACTCTTCTGAGATTTAAAGGATGCAATACTACTCTATAGGTACTCAAGATAATTCCCTTTTAAACAATGAAAAATATTAAAAATGAGCTTGTAGCTAAACCTCGCAACTCCTATTGGATCACTCAAACTGTCAGTCAAACCTCATAACTCCACCCGCCATTATCGTGAATGAAATGCCGCGCAGTTTGAACATCTCTGCTTGTTTGCAGTTCATGGGTAAAAAAATTTTTAAACACTAGCTATATAAAGACTATATGTTTTATGTATTTGAGGAGTGGAGAGAAGAGTGTCTAGTATTTATCATTTAGTCATAGCCAGTCCTGTCTTAAATAGATACCTGCAAACTCCAAAGTGGTGAAAAAGGTGACATGTTTACCAAATAAATAGTAGTGGGGGGGTCTGGGGGCATCCTCCCCCATGAGAAAATTTTCGTCATTTTAACATATAAACTAATCATTCTGGTGCACTCCCACAAGAAAATAAATGGAAAAAACAACATTTGCTTCAAAAAAATAAAAGATAAATAAATAAATAAATAAATAATAATAAAAATAATAATAATTAAAAAAAAAAAAAACATTTATTGACACTAGGGCTGGGCACTGACACAAATTTCACAACTGGATTCGATTTTGATTCAGAAGCTTGCGATTTGATTTCGATTTGATTACCTTCAATTCAATAATGATTAATTTGGGGCCTATCATGGCAAATTTCCTCAAAGAAAAAATATTTCAACTAATGCTGTAAACTATACAGGGAACTACAGCTGGTATATTATTATATTAAAGGTTAAAATTAATTGATTTGTAAGCTACTTCCATATAAATTACACAAAAAGAAGTTTTTATAATAACATTATAATAATTTTTTAATGACAATTATCTTTCTACTCGTTTTTATTATCGGCCTAAACATTTAAATGGTGGCCGTCATAAAACGGTTATATACATTCAGTATCGAAGCACATGTTAAGTACATGAATATGCAATGGCCTATAGTCACAGTGGATATATATCAAAATGCTCATTTTTGTAGCCGACTAACAAGTTTTTTGACATTGAACGGCTTTTCTGAGGTAAGTGTTACGGTAAATGTGATATTTTTACAAGCTGTTTTATTGACGCTTTTCCGCGGTTGAAACAATGATTGATCGATTAACGTTACATATGACATGATACTGATTTCAATAAGTTGTACTGGATCTTTCAACATGCCTTCACTATTCATTCATCCTACATCCATCCATGTTTATTTTGTGTTGTAAAGCGGAAGAGATGATCAGTTCACGTGCGCTCTGCCTCTGTTTGAACTGAAGCGCTACAGCGATGTGTCAGTCACACCACAGAGCGCCAAAAAAGATCACGACAGCTCGAGAGCCGTTTATGGTCTCACTCCAGTCTATGGGAAAGTAGCCCATTTTCGATTCCTGTGAGGTTTATTGTGCCTGCAAACTCACCCTGACACCCCCCACCCCAAAAAAAAAAAAAAAAAAAAACTCTTTGGATCTACACGATTCACATAAATGACATATTTTGATTCAAAACGGCGAATTTCGCCGAAAAGCGACTAGTTTGCAGGTATGTAAATAGCCTGTACATAGCAACTTCATCTTTAATAAGATGAGATTTTGGTCAAATGACAGAAAAAGCTACAGTAAACTTTATAACCTGTAAGTTGATGAAAACGTAATGTCTGTCTCAGACACTTACTGTCTCAGATGCGACCGTTCTAATGACGGACAAAACACGCATGTCAGATAAGTGAAAAACCTTGTAACCATTTGAGCTTGATTTTGCTAAAATGCTAAAAATATAAAGACACATGCAAGTGTCTGACCATATAGGAAGCCACAATATCAACTTTGACAACAGTGTTTTTTCCCCATTTCCTGAAAAGTAGCGGTTTTGGACATACAAGTTTTTCCGCCCGACAGCGCCGACTTGTAAAAAGCCATTCGTTAAGTGAGTGCAGCTTAGCCGTGATGGACTGCTTAACCCTTAACCGTGGCAAAATCACTGTAACGCACAGCATCTTGAGGATTACTGCTTTGTAAGTAAATTCATAAGTTTAACAGAATTATGCCCCATGATTTCTTCTCCATTAACACAATGTTTTTCTCAAAGGTCTCAATAAATCCAGGTTGACTGACTCATACTTTATTTTCTCAGTTTCTCTCTCTTGTTCTATTTAGTCCTCTCTACTATCCATCACTGACAAAACACAGTCCGTATCTCCTCTGTCAAACGTCCGACTGAATTTCACCACTGAGCTCTGCCTCAAAGAAACATCTCAGAAAACAAGATGGTCCGCTCTGATGCGGTCAGTCCTCGAGAGATGGAGGAGGTTGTCACTGAGACTTAGTGAAAGTTTCTAAATATGGCAGCGTTATCAGTAATACATGTATGTATGCATGACATTTGAAAAGGTCACCACCTATTGTGACAAGAGCACACAGTGGCTGTTTAAAATACACCATGGAGGCGTGTGATGACGAACTAACACCCAATACCTCCCTCACCACACACATTGCAGTGCTCTCACACACACACAGCGTCATTAACTCTGAGCCTGGGAATGTATTTACGATGCTGTACATGTGCATATTGCTGATATTAATACGGTCCATAAATTCAGAAGCAAAGAAGAAAACATAACATAATAACATAATAAAAATACTATTATTACCATCAACGGTGTGTTTTGCTTATAGCCAAAATTTCATACATATTGAACTTCAATGACATTCTACCATACAAAGACTGCAAATGCAAGATTTCTGATAAAACAACACAGGTAAGATCTGAACGATCACTGCTAAATTCAGACGTGCTTTCACGCTTTGGCTGTGGTGGCAGCACCCATCGCGCATTACACGTCAACTGACATGATTTAAACGACAAATCACTTTCAAATATTTGACAATAGGTGCCAATTTATGTTTCTGCCGGTTGGTGCCCACGCTCCATAATCAATAATGTAATATCTGAGCCAGAGTAGACATGAGGACACTATATTTGAGAGCGTGTGAGTGTCTTTGTGGAGAGATTCGTGCTGCACTGATATTGATGCGCACTCGACATGCATTGTTAAAAAATGCCATAGTAACTGCCTCAAGTGAACTATAAAAATGAAAAGAATGTTGCGTCTGAAAGGTGCAGTCATTTTTATTGGTTAAAATTAATGGAGAATATCTCATTTTTCTGTGGGTTCTCAGCGCCTATATAGCCTATAGTTCATGATAGACTATAGTTAACAAGTTTGTGAATATTTTGAATAAAAAAGGAAAAATGAAAAGTGATACATTAGTCATACAGCGCTGTTGTGCCTGCGTGACGCGTCGCCCCCCACATTAATAATAAATGTGCAAATATTGTGAATTAATTTAATAAACTTAGTAACTTTGCTTTCTTGGTAGCCTTCAGTAAATTAACTTCTCTAAGAAAATGATTCATAAAACATCAGTTGACCATATGTTTACTGTCAATTTCATGTTTCCATATTGATAAAAAAAAAAAAAAAAATCAAGATATAGTTCATCCCAAAATTAAAATTCAGTCATTATTTACTCAACCTCATGTTCCAAAAGTTTGTGTAATAAATTCTATGTTGAATCAAACAAAAGATTTCTTTCTGAATCTACTTTTTGTAATGTCTATTTGATGCTTTACACAATAATGACTTCAAATTATCTTTTGGGGATTATTTCACAGCCAAATTTGATGTGCGATAAATTTGCGATTAATTAGATTGATTAATCGCCACATCATGTAAGTAATTAGATTAAAAAATTTGATCGCTTCCCAGCCCTAATTTAAACTATTAATTAATACATTCATTATTTATAAATTTTAATTGCTAATTTATTATATATAATACTTTAACATATCATGAATAATATATATTTTTATATTTGTTTTTAATGATAAATAATTTCAAATAAATTGACCTTGTTTTTTCACCACAAACCATAAAAATCCAACTATGGGATTGCTACGTGCATAACTTTAAATTATAATTACTTTATTACTAAGTACATGTCATTATTACTATATTATAACTAACAAGATTTCTATAAACAATATAAAAATATTTTTATTAATTAATTAAATTATTAATTTATTAATAATTAAATTATCCATTAAGCATGCATTACCATTGACTTTGAAAATTCACAAAAAATTTAAGCAAGCATGTAGGATAAAATATCAATTTTTTGAGTGAAATTACAAATTCAAATATGGCCACTATTACTAACACCTACAAACAAAGAAATACAATTTTATTATTATTGTATTTAATACCTCAGTCGAACATTATTTGATCTTGTGACATTTTGTACACAATTCAAGAAATTCCCCTGAGATGCATCATATTATTGAGGGGTAAATGGCTGAAACCCTAGGATCACCCCATCCTGTTCAATGACATTATATGTAATGAATTCAACTATTAATGCATTAACATTGACAGCCCTAGCTTAGAGCTGAACTTTGAAAAGTGTCAGAGCCTATCAGAGAACAGACTGAATAGCAAATTTCTCTCCCACAATCCCTTTCATCAGTCTCTCTGTTGTTTAGAGTGCTATCAGATGCTGACATTTAGATGAATGTTGGGCCTCAGGAGTGAATCTAACCTTTCTGCTCCTAGACAGCACGGCGCGTACCCATATGTGTGTGTCTTAAATCTCTCACAGATCTGCTTGATATCACGCTTTGTCTAGGGCAGGGGTCTTCAAACTCGGTCCTGGAGGGCCACTGTCCTGCAGAGTTCAGCTCCAACTTGCCTCAACACACCTGCCTGGAAGTTTTTAGTAAGAGCTTGATTCGCTGGTTCAGGTGTGTTTAATTGGGGTTGGAGCTTAACTTTACAGGACACTGGCCTCCAGGAGCAGGACCGGACACCCCTGATCTAGTGCAACACTTCTCAAACTGAGGGAGAATTCCCTACTGCTCAAATCTGTCGCATTGACGCAAGAACTGGTGCAATTTGTTGCAATCTTCTTTTCCTTCTAATGTACAGTCATTATGTCATAATAACCCTCTTCAGGGTAAATAAATGTTACATAAATGTGTGTGTGTGTGTACCTGAAGCCCACAATGGGGAACTCTTTACAGATATTGCACTTGGCCTGGTGTTTGGCCGTTTCCGCCGCCGCCACTCTGTGCAGGACGGGAAGCCAAACCATAGACTGCGGCTCCAGCCTCATCCAATCAATAAACTGCCTCGGCTCCAGCTCAACCTTATTGGTCACCTGAGAAAAGAGAGCAAGCACAAACAGCCAGTGAGGGAGGGATTTCAGAAAGCCCATAAATAGCTTGAGAAAATAACTCGTAAACAATGCAGCCTAGCTGAAATCGAGAAGATGCCTGGAACATTTCCTACCAGACCACCATAAATGACTGTCAAACGCATGGCTGCTTTTATAGAGACATAACTGACTCATAAATATTCCAGTCAAGACAAAGGAGCGTTCAATGATATCACCCTGTCAGCAGGTACTGGCTGATTCTAACCAGTGCAATGATAGGAAAATTAGCTAACTGTAAAGAATATTACATCATACGTCATACAGCCCATCAGTAGCATCTCTATAAACCAGGTTCAATACAAGTTCAGTTTGTGTCGCTAATGTAATTACAATGGAAGTCGATGAGGCAAGATATTCTGAGCAGTAATGTGCTCCTTGTGTATTTGTTAAAGAGCCTGTATTATATTTCATGTATAAATAGATATATTATTTGAGCTTTATAGCTTCTAAATCATCTATTTAAGTGGTGGGAATATGTTACAGGTAACTGAGACATAATTACTGATATAATTATGTGTAGAGACTTTGTGTATTACTGCACATATGTCAAAGTCACAGGGTTTTACTGTCTTTACATGGTCATGAAGTTAAAATTTCACACAGACATGGGTAATAAATGATTAAAAACACATTAAAGGGATAAATCACCCAAAAATGAAAATTCCATCATTATTTACTTTATTTAATGAAGGGGGAAAAACACTGAGACATTTCTCAATCTCAGTCTTTTTGTGTGTGTGTTCTGCAGAAGAAAGTCATACAGTATTGGAACAACATGAGGAACAACGATGACAGAATATTCATTTTTGGTTGAACTATCACTTTAATATATTTATTATTTAGTGGTTTTGTGGTTATACTTTTAAAACAGCCTGTATTTTAATGTTTATCCTGGTTGTGTATTTCACTGCAAACATGATTTCTGTGTGTTTTTACAAACTGAGGAAGGAGCTGGAATTATTTTCTGTGGTATTTCTTCAGAATGTCACAGATGCGACCCGTGGACCTTGTTTTGAACTTGAAACATTCTTGTAATTATTTGAACTCTGTGGTAAACAAATTCTCATATTTCAGATTTACAAAACAAACAAGTCAATGGCAAATAAATGATCAAATAAGACAATGATTAAGTGATTTTGGCACGTATTCTTACAAACTTGGCAGTGATGTCAGTGGCGGAACACACTGAAGAGAGATGTTACACACACACACACACCTACACACACACACACTTCTGAAATGATGAATGTCTGTAGGTCTGCACGGAGATGTTGAGATCTGTCATAACCTACAGCTCTGAGCTCTGAACTCTGACCTGCTGACATGTTTTGTGCTCTTAAATTTCCCATCAGACACCATGAGCAACAAGAGAAACCGAAATTGACTGTTTGGGTGATTCCATCCATCAGCACTGACAGACTGTAAATGGCTTCAGGTGTGACACTGTCCTGTCTGTCTGTCATTCCTCCACTCATCTGTCTTTCATCATTCGTTTATTTCCTCTCTCAGCATCTGAAATGTTGCTCTGCAATCTGGCCTCCTTTCAAAATCACACCTACCCTTTTTTTTTCAGTGTTTTTCTCTCTGCAGTGCTGACATCTCTTCCTGTCAGTCCATTCTGATTGGACCTCACCTCTCCTCACTCATTTATAAATGACAACTTCTCTCTCTTCAAAACACTTCAGACTTGACACTGAGTGCAATCCAACCAGACAGACAGACAGACAGAGAGACAGACATGGAAAAATCGACAGATGAGTAGACATCTATAGAATAACAGAACGATAAAACGATAGATAGACAGATACAGATAAAGTAAGAGAGAGACAGAAGCAAACAGAAGAAAGGCAGAAACAGAGAGATAGAGAAAAATAAAGGCAGGGAAATGGAGAGACAGACAGGCACAGAGACAAATGGAGAGACAGACAGGCACAGACAGACAGACAGGCACAGAGATAGATGGATGGACAGAGTGTCCCGAAAAAATGATAAAAAATAAAAATCAAGCAGCAAACAATTCAAAAGTACGACCCTTTCTCTCTCTGTCTCTCTCTCTCTCTTTTTAAAGTGTGTATTTATAGCCTCCTAGTCTAACTGCTGTAGGATTTACACTAGTGAAATGACTGAAGGACAAAAATATGAACACTCGCGCTGACAACACCATTAACGCGCAGAGATCTTGTGTGAGGTACTGTGAGGATATCACGAGCAGACAGATTCAACAATTCAGAACTGGATAAGACATCAGTCATAAACAGACATATCAGAGTGAAACACACACTGAGGTGGTCATGACGCATTGATGTGTGTGTGAGTGTGTTCACGCACATGCTGGAAGCAGCTGCGGACGCTGGGCTCGATGTTGCTCCCGCCGAAAGCCGCCACCTCGCCCAGCTGTCGAGGGATTTGAATGGCATCATGCAGCAGAAGACCCAACTGCCTCTGATCACACGTATCGCCTGCCGACGACACCTGATTAAACAGACCTAAGAGACACAAACAAAGAAATCAGCCCTAAAGTTTAGATAACACTATTTCGATAGTCCACCAACAGACATTCTACTGACTATAAGTAACTATGCAACGACATGTAAACTTATTCTACTAACCCGAACCCTAACAGTCTACTAATACTCTAATAGGCAGTTGACATGTTAATGCAGTTTTATATATATACTTATAATTAGTACAATGTCTAAAGTGGAATATAGAAATTTAGTTAAAAATCAAAGTTTATGACATTTTTTTTAATTAACACAGTGTTAAGAGAGACATAGCAAAAGATGCCAGACGAGAGCACAGTGGCCAGCAGTACAGTGCAAAATCACATTCTATGTGAGCAACCCCTAAGAGATGACAAACTGAGAATGTTGACAGACAGGAAGATTGATGGATGGATTGAAGGACAGACATACAAACAGACAGACAGACAGACAGACGGACGGACGGACGGACGGACAGACAGATAGATGGATAGACAGACAGATGGATAGACAGACAGACAGACAGACAGACAGACGGACGGGCAGACAGACAGACGGACAGACAGACAGACAGACAGACAGACGGACGGACGGACGGACGGACGGACAGATAGACAGACAGACGGATAGACAGAGGGACAGACAGACAGACAGACGGATAGACAGAGGGACAGACAGATGGACAGACAGACGGACAGACAGACGGACAGACAGTTAGACTGATAGACAGACAGACAGACAGACAGATAGATACAGATAATCAGACAGAGAGACAGAAAGAAAGACAGACAGATGGACGAACAGACAGACGGACAGACGGACAAACAGACAGATAGATGGATAGACAGACAGACGGATAGACAGACGGACAGACAGACGGACGGATAGACAGAGGGACAGACAGATGGACAGACAGACGGACAGACAGACAGTTAGACTGATAGACAGACAGACAGATAGATAGACAGATAATCAGACAGAGAGACAAAAAGAAAGACAGACAGACAGATGGACGAACAGACAGACGGACAGACGGACAAACAGACAGATAGATGGATAGACAGACAGACAGACAGACGGATAGACAGACGGACGGACAGACAGACGGACAGACGGACAGACAGACAGCATATAAAAAACAAATTAACCACATATTGTCGTATACTGTATGTCTCATCTGTCAAAGCTTTTCTAAAAGTTCTCTGTTAAACTGTATGAATAAAAAACATGCTGTAGTTTGATAAAATCATATTTCACAGCTAATAGTTCATTCTTTTTCCACGCATATGAATTCAACACATCAGAGTGTTTCAAACGCTTCTCAGCTCGCATCATTTGTATGGATGAATTTAAAAAATCATTTAGCTGGTCTTTTTTTTTCCATTTAATATTTAAAGCAAAACCTTCAGTAATCTACAGTTTTAAAATATTATGTGGATAAACAGATTATACAGTAAAGCAAACTAAAAGTCCTTCAGTTAATGATAAGTGTCATTTTCCATCTTCTTTTATCCATCTCTCTCTTTCTGTCCTTGGCTCAGGGACAGAGATGACCTTGATTACCACAGCAAGAGCAGACCCCTGCCAGAGCTGACACACACACACACACACCCGCACACACACACCCGCACACACACACACACACACACACACACACACACACAGCACAGCACTGAACCCCAGACCTCTGTCCTGAGAGCATCAGAGCAGTTCAATAAACTCTATTCTCACTCCAGCACACACAACTAATGTGTCACAGACTCTATTTCACTGTGTGGTGTGTTAACTCAAGGTCAGCGAACTAACCAAGCATCTGTGATTGTGTGTCACTCAGCACTGCTTTACAAAGTGCTGACCGGGCCGAGTGAACCTCAAACTGCTGACCGAAAACAGCAAAAACATGTTTTTCATCCCAACAAGCGTGATGCATCATTTTCCGTCCGTCTACAGTGCTTTAGACATAGAGATCGCTCACTGCTCAGGGATTCGCCTACTGTGAGTTCCGATCACTCAGAGGAGTAAAGACTCCTGAGATGAGTCAGAACTTAAAAGAGCAAAAAGCCCAATTATGTGGAGAGATGCATCATGGGAGTGCAGTCTGTGCTTTCAGGTGACTGTGCTTTCAGAAACAAAACAGGACAGAAAAAAGGGGTAGAGCATCATGGGGTTTGCGGTGCTTCACAAACACGTTAATTAAAAGGGATTTTTACATGTGATCTAACAATACCTGCAGGGCACAAACATAAACAAATTATGAGAAAATACATAAAAATCTCAACCAGCAAAAATAATGAACCGTTGTTTAGCCTTTGACCTCATCTTAAGTATATTTGATATTTAATACACACATATGTGGCAGAGGTTTTTGGACAAAATAAATTTTACACTATCTAGCTAAATGCAGCAGTGCTATTTTAGTATTAATTAGATACTATTATCATATTTAGCTTTTATTTTAATAATATAACATTTTTGTTTTAAATTTTTAAATGCAAAAACAGGACCAAAGCATGCACATCACCGGCAAAAACACAAGTTGGATGCTCGACAAAGGAAACAATAACCTTGGTGTGCCGACTTGTTTTTAAAAAGTATGAATACCATATAATTTACAGTGAAATTTTATATTATATTTAACACAACATTACATGTACTTTAATGGTAATATTTTGTCAAAATTATATTAAGCATTAATCACCTTATTATTAAAAGGGGAAAAGGGTAACTCAGATAGATAGATAGACAGACAGACAGACAGACAGACAGAGAGACAGAGAGACGGATATACAGACAGACAGACGGACAGAGAGACGGATATACAGATAGACAGACGGACCGATATACAGACAGACAGATGGATAGACAGACAGACAGATGGACAGACAGACGGATGGATAGACAGACGGACGGATAGACAGACAGACGGACGGATAGACAGACAGACGGATACACAGACAGACAGACAGACGGATGGATAGACAGACGGCTAAACAGACAAACAAACAGACAGACAGACAAACAGACGAACAAATGGATAGATATATAGATAGATAGACAGACAAACAAACAAACAGAGGAATAGACAGATCTTACATTTGTATTTCTCCTCCAGATGACCCTTACAAAGGGAGAGGAGACCAATCTTCATCGACAGAACTCGGATTTTCCCACTGCGACCCCTGTGGCATTCAAAAAACATTGCGGATAAGAGAAAAGAGGCAGCAGTAAGCACATGAAAATACTATACATCTGCCCATTGTTGATTAGAAAATATTTTTTTTTTGTGTTAATTTTGTGTAACACTGAGTCCATGGAAACACTGAAGGTCGGAGCTCGAGGGTTTCTGCAATAACAGCACATCAATCAGCTCTGAGCTCCAGGACAGCCTTCAGCAAAATGGGGCAATTTCTGTTTCCTACTTGATTTACATCAGAAATGCACTAGTATAAAAATATTCAGAATAGTGAAGCCTCATTTAAACAACTGCATACACACATGATCAGAAACATAAGGCAATGTCAATGAGTAGACCAGAGACATCTCGAGCTTACTCTGATGCAAGTCTGGCGTGCAGATATATTGGTCTTATCATAATTCTGAATAGCTGTGCAAGATGAAGACAGGCTTGCATTTTAAAGCAGCAGTGTAGAACTAGTGCTGTTGTGTGCCATACGTACGTGTCATAGACATTGAGCAGCCAGTTGAGACACATGTCCACACACAGTGGGACGTTGACCAGGTCCTTGTGCTCCTGCTCCAGTCCGTCATAGACAGACGTCAGACAGTTGATGACCTCAGGAACGGTCAGCTGCTGTGAGTTCACCGTCAGCTTGTGCTGCTGGAACATGGACTGAGCCACATTCAGATCCAGCAGATCCACTGAAGAGAGACAGAGGTATAATGTTGGTGTTCACTGGAAGCAAAATCCTTCAGAACTGGACTGGGATATATCGTTTAACCCATTAAAGCCTACCGTATCATATTTGATATGCAAACTTTTAAGGCTTTTAAATAATCAACATGGTTAAAACTTTGCTGAAAAACCTGTTCTACAATCTCCTACATGCCTTCTGTCATCTGAAATCTTTAATGACTTTTATATTGTTAGAAATATTTGAAGATGAACATTCACTGGACTGAAGCAACTTAGGTTTACTTAATTATCCATACATAATTTTTTTAGAAAAAAAAAAATCATGAGTATCAAATATGATCCATCAGGCTTTATTTGTTCATCTCTCAATCATCATTGTATTGCATTGCATTATATGTTTTAAAACTACAGAGCTTTGATCATAAAACTAAGCATTTAAATATCATCTTAACACATTATTGGGAATTATAGAGTGACGACTGATATTTATATGCATTTTATGCAGTAGTCTGTTATACTGTTATGAAGATCTCACTGATTTACATTATATGCATCAGAATTTCATCTTAATTTTTGGCCAAATAAATGTCAGCATCTGCATTACAAGAAATAAAGAAATCAAATAAAAGCTTTTCTGAAATAATAAGCTAGATTTTAATGTTCTAATAGATTATGACTTTCTAACTTCACTTAGTAGAGAGTTCTGCCATTTCTGGGGCATGAGAAGAGAAACCTCTGTCCGCCACAGAACATCAAGACAAGTTAGAGATATTTTAAAAATAAGTAATTAAATAGTAATTAAAAACACATTAAAGGGCATATTTTACACCTCATAAACAGCAATATTTTCATAGATTATTTAAAAGAAATATCACTAGTCGCTTTCTCAGCCTCGTTGCGTTTATAATCGCACTCTTTCAGGGAAATGTCAAGATTATCTTGATGAACAAATTGTGTAAGCACCATAATATATTAACCATTATTAGCTTAATTATTGCATATATTTTGTATATATTTAAAATATGCATAAAGAGACAAAATAACAGAACATATTTGATGTATAGGATACAGTTACGTGGAGTGATATTGTGGGCAGAGCCTCTCATCATAACACAACACAAATAGAAACTGAGCTACCGGGCAAAATGTGTTGTTAAACGCAAACACCCCGATTACTGCTTGTCTCTTCATCGCGTCACACTTCAGTCAGGACACGGTGTCAGCATCTGAACCATCTTTGATGGAGCGATGGATGGCATATTCCCTGTTTACACTGTTTAATTAGACCAATTAACAACTCAAAAAACAAACACACATGCAAATGACGAGGACGTGAGGCATGGAGGCGGCGGAAGACATCACGTACACACACTCGCTTCTAACGAATCCTCTTTGTGCTGTTAATTGGGCCTCTCTGAGTTAATTGAGCCGATGGAGTGAGACGATGCAACGATGCAGCTCTAATCATACACACACACACACACACACACACACACACACTTACAGCAGAGGGCTTTCTGTAGCCGGCGGATCTTCATAGCTGTCCTGTATGCAGAGAACCGCACGTTGTTGAGGTCAGCTAAAGAGAAACAGAAGAGAAGAGTGAGCAACATAAAAGTTGATAACACAAAGACTGTAGACTGAACTGAACTGCCTGTGAACTGAGTCTGAGGATGAACGTTGGGTGGATCAGCAGAGAGCAAAAAAATGTCAGATTCACAGATGAAATGTTTATATGAGTGTTATTTTTAATGATTCGTCTAAACAACAATGTGACATGTTAAATCCATAAATAGCAGAACATCTGGCACAATCTACAGCTTATCTTTTATAACCAGCATATTTGATTAAATATTTCACAACAAAGAAGACATGACATGCAGACTGATACAATATTTAACTTCATCTTGAAAAAATGGTCTGTGTAAATGTGTGTTTACAAGTATGATCTCACACCGGTTAAGGTTAATAAGTCAACACAATGTAAAGGTCATGTAACAGGTTGAGCTGTGTTCTTATTGAGAAAAGGTCAAAAATGGTCAAAACAAAATATGATCAATACACAGAGATGTTTGTCTTATCTGTCAGCTCTACTGCTAGTGTTTGTCTTGTAAAATATAAATATTAGATTAAATTAAAAATAAATAAATAAAATACTGCCTAACTAACTAACTAACTGAAATAAAATAAATTAAATTTGAAGTGCTAAACCTAGTAAAACTAAACCTGAAAAAAAAAATAAATAAATAAATAAATAAATAATATGACAAAAACATAAAAAATGTCTAAAACTTAAACTAAAATTAAAAGGAAAATATAGAACATAAAATCCAATTCAAGATAATAATACTATAACAGTATATAATTAATGTAAATGTTAACATGTAAGAGCTAGCATTAAATATTTAGTTAAGCATTAAAAGTTTATTTAGTTAATTAGTTAATTTATTATGAACAAACATGAGTTAACAAAGAAACAAAAGAATATTTATAAATTATCATCAATATTATAAGATTAATAACTGCTGTACAAATGTTATTTCATAACACCTACTGCATTACCTAATTTTAACAAATAAAAACAAAGTGTTACTATATATATATATATATATATATACACACACATATATACACACATATATATATATATATATATATATATAGTAACACTTTGTTTTTATTTGTTAAAGTATATATATATATATATATATATATATATATATATATATATATATATATACACACCCTTGTGTTCGTTCGTGTGTGTGTGTGAGAGAGAGAGACAACTCTAGAGGTTTCCTGCCTTACAGAGACAGCAAACACAGACACACACCTG
Source organism: Hypophthalmichthys nobilis (assembly GCA_037950665.1). NCBI lineage: Eukaryota > Metazoa > Chordata > Actinopteri > Cypriniformes > Xenocyprididae > Hypophthalmichthys > Hypophthalmichthys nobilis. Next base: position 11,791,403 of record CM075485.1, read on the forward strand.
CACTGACAGTGGGCCTCTGCGGACACTTGCTGTCCAGTATTTATTCATCTGTGTATTTTGGTGAGACTTGAGCTGCTCTCAGCACGTCTCTCAGGGCTGATAACACATATTGGACTCAGTGTGTGTGTTTGTCACTTACAAAGAGAATGATAGAGCTCGGTCATCTTGGGATGGTCCCAGCATGTCGTCTGACTCTGATGACTGCAGAAGAGAACAGAGAGGGAGAATTTAACTCTCACACCCATACATCTTACACCGTCTGTTGTTATTGTGTGTGTGTGTGTGAGAAAGAGACGGTAGCTTGGACACAAAAAGTGTTTGAGGGGATGAACGACTCAGCTGAATGAGAAAGAACCAAAGAAAAATAGCGGCAGAATCAAATGGATGAGATAAAGGTCTAGAGCAGAAATGGAGGAAGAGCACACAGAAGTAGGGAGATGTGTCTTAAATCAGCTCTGGCTGTGTATGTGTGTATGTGGACTGAATTCTTTGTACTATCTATTTCATTTGGTTCAGGTCAGATGTGACCTGACAGATCCATCCCGAGCTCTGGAGAAGCTTCCACTCTTCTGACCTCACTAACACAGCAGACACTACATGCTCACTCATTCCTGTCACATGTGTAGAAACAGAATAAGCGGGTGGAATGGCAATAAGCACAGATATCAACAGGATTTAGCCAATCAGAAGTGGTCTATAATTGGTCAGGTTCACTGGGTCTAAATAATAATGTTTCTATTTCTACTCTTCACTGCCTATATGTCAAAAGGTGCATTTTCCCTTTTGCCAAATATAAAGGAAAACTTTAACACCCATAATGCACTGGACATGTTGCCGTCCAAGGCCACTCACAGTCTGCTATGCTTGACCAGAGTCAAATACAGCCTTGCTTTAGTAGGAAATACTTCTTAGCAAACTTTTAGTCATAATGGTGTTTGTTGACTTGCGCTGTTCTCGGGTGCAAGAATTCAAATAGTAAACATTCAGTGGGAGTGAGTTACTGTTGGTTTCAGTGAAGGATCAAGCCTGCGATATGCTCCATAATCGCAACGTCCAATCATCAGCGTGTGAGATCAGCGATACACGATATTATCATGGGGGTGGGGTTTGCTTATTTCTTCACTTATTAATTTGCTTTTTGTTACTTCGTTTTATAATTACGTAAATCTTTTTCTATTTTGCGAGCAAAGGTGGAGTGTTTATTAATAAATCAGGTTTTTTCCCTCGGTAGTGAGGTAAAAACATATAGCCTTATCATTCATGTCTGAAACAGAGTGTTCCATTTATTATGTCTGTTGTGATGTTAAATAAAGCATTAAAAACTGAAAAATATTTCAACATGTAAGCGGGAAATTACAGACACATATATTATCCTGTCATATTATCCTCTCAGCTGGAGCAGAATGTGGACAATGGAAGTAAAGTTTTCACAAACACCATTAATTTGCTTTTGGTGAACGTCACACAGGGCAAACAAAGACTCACGATTCTGAAATACCTTATGATCCCAGAAATTTGTCTCAGATGGCAATATTGTGCCCATAATCGCACAGTGTGCACTGGGCTTGATAAAACAAAAACCGCTTAGTGATCTGATGCGTTAAATAGAGGATTTGGTGCCCTCTGTAGAAAAACTTCGCGTTTCATAGGAACCTAATGCTCATATTTAAGATTAGTGATTGAAATTTTAATCTGTAATCTGGCTGGAAATGTTTGCCTGAAAGATGATATAACAATCGAAAAGAGGACCTAGAGCCATATATAGAGCAGAATATGGACAGCCGCTTTCCAGCAGAGTTTAACTCCAACCTGCTCCAATACACCGGAAAAAACTCTTCTAGTGCTCCTGAAGACTTTGGCAGCATCTGAAATCACATACTTCCTTGCTATATAGTAGGCAAAAAACAGTATGTGACAAAAGTAGTGTGTCTGAATTCACATTACTCATAAAAGAGCAGGCGAAAAGTCCTCTGATGACCTACTACTTCCGGCGAGATTGTGAAGCGTGCATTCAATGGACACTTTACTATACCATGAGGCCACGGGAGAGGATTATGAATGGCAGTGAAGCGACACAGCTGACGCTGGTAGGTCATGCGACAGTAACAACACGGCGAATGTAGTATGTCCAAATTACATTCATACTACATACTTTTTTAGCGGTCACAAAATAACTACTTATTCAAAATAAATACCTACTCAAGTGAGTACGCGATTTCGGACGCAGCCCTTGAGACTGGTTTAGGTTTAATTCATTAAGGATGGAGCTGATCTCTGCAGGACAGTGAGCGTCCAAAAGCAGGATCGGACACCCCTGGTTTTGGGTATTTTCACTGTACAACTTGCCATTGCAGGCTCATGTTTTAAGCTTGACGTCTTAGCATATGATGTATTAGCAAAGGGCTAGATGGTCTACTGATGTCAAGATTTATAATGAAAAAGAAGTTACATTTTGGTTTGTTGTCACCCAAAGCTGATTAGATTGCTTCAGAAGACATGCATTAAACCACTGGAGTCATATGGATTACTTTTACGTAGCCTTCACATGCTTTTTGGAGCTTTAAAGTTGGTCACCATCCACTTACATTACATGGACCTACAGAGCTGGAATATATTTCTAAAATCATTTGTTTGTGCTCTGCAGAAGACAGTCACACACATCTGGGATGGCATGAGGGTGAGTCATTAATGAAAATTTTCATTTTTGGGTATTTTGACTATTTCTTTAACAACCAACCATTGAAAAGCTCATGTCTGGAGCGGTTATAGACTCGAGTCCAACAACAAAATTGCTTCTCTCACACACTCCCAAGCAAACAAGACTGTGTCTCACTGAGTGCCTGTTTAGGAGAGCCAGACAGAGAGAGACAGATGCTGGGACAGAGGCTGTCAGCAGGTGCTGAGTGAATCTCATCATCTCATTCACAGGTTGATGAGAGGTCCTTTCCGCTCCGCTGGCATCGGTGAGCGGCTCAAGCGGTCTCAGACTGTCCGTCTCAGCCAGACCCAACAGACAAATTGCTAGGGACAAGTGCAGCTTTAAATAGACCCTGATGGACATTCAGGGTTCAGTTTACTGACGCATGCATGGAGCCAGGTGACGGCGGATGATGGTTCTGTCACATAAATTGATTTTCAGCAGTGAGGATCAGTGAGGACTGAACAGGGCTGTCTGGAGGACTGAGATCTGGACGCTAATTCAACTGGTTACTGCACACGGGGGAAATAAGCAGTTTCACCACTGCTGTACAGCAGGAGAACAGCATAGAAGTGTCATCTTCTCAAAACTACAGTGAGCTGCCTCGCTGCCTATTATGGTGGCATGCTAACCGTCATGGAACGCCACAAGTGACACTCACACAGCAGCTCTGTTAGTGGTCACTCATGTACACCACACAGTTAGCATCATGCTGAGCCAACAATGCAACACTTTAATGAGAAATATTCTGGAATAAATTTTTTACATTTTTAGTTCTTGTATAAAACTAATTTCATTACTGAATTCAAATCCTGAGATTTATGAAAGGATGATACCATAGTACTCTTGGGAAACTTGGGATACTGTGTAAATACCATGGTATAAGAATAATCACTGCTTCACCATGCTATAAGTACATCAAAGTGCCACATGTGTATACATCTAGTTTCCACCAAGTGCTGCAGCAACTTCTTACACTGCCGTTCAAAAGTTTAAAAGAAGTCTCTTCTGCTCACCAAGGCTGCATTTATTTGATCAACAAGACAGTAAAAACATATTATTACATACAAGTATATCTTAAGATGTAATATTACTGTGATCAAAGCTGAATTTTCAGCATCATTACTCCAGTCTTCAGTGTCACATGATCCTTCAGAAATCATTCTAATATGATGATTTGATGCTCAAAAAACATTTATTATCAATGTTGAAAACAGCTGTGCTGCTTCAGATTTGTGTGTAAACATTGATAATTTTTTTTCAGGATTTTCAGAAGGAATAGAAAAAAATAGCAAAAGAACAGCATTTATTTGAAATAGAAATTTTTTGTATCATTATAAATGTCTTTACTGTCATTTTTGAGCAATGTAATGTGTCCTTACTGAATAAAAGTATTAAAAAAAATCTAACTGATGTCAAACTTTTAAACGGTAGAAAAAACAGAAACTAAGAAATAACTGCTTATTTACATTCTGCAGATTCATACAGCGCTCCGGCAACAGGCACACATTTACAGTAAGGGATGTGAGATGAGTTTTATTCAGAGCGGTGATCTGCTTACAGGATTAACTGCTGCTCTCTCATCTCAGCACGCACGCACACACACACACACACACACACACACACACACACACACTTTCCCTCTCTCTCTGAAGTCCAGGGAGCATGTATCTGAACACACTCTGATGAATAAACATGAACTCAACTCATTATATTCACAAAATAGTCTTTAGAATGACAGAAATAAGCTTTTCTTCAAAAATACTTTGTAGATAAAACACATTTTTCTTTCTTTCGGCCTTTATCTGTCACTCTTTACGCAGGTCTGACACAGGTATGACACAGCCACATTTGTTTTTGTGAACTGTGGGGATATTCCATAGGCGTAATGGTTTTTATACTGTACAAACCGTATTTTCTATCGCCCTACACCAACCCTACACCTAAACCTACCCATCACAGGAAACTGTGCACATTTTTACTTTCTCAGAAAAACTCATTCTGTATGATTTATAAGCCTTTTGAAAAATGGGGACATGGGGTAATGTCCTCATAAGTCACCCTCTACTTGTAATACCTATGTCATACCCGTGTCATTATACAAATTTGAGTCCTGTTATGTCACAAAAACACAGACAGACACACAAACAAACAAACAAACAAACACACACACACACACACACACTTCTCACTCTAGTTTAAACACTTCATCCATTTGATCTCTCCATTTACTGTTCAATTATATGAGTCAGCATAAGTATTGGTGTGTGTTAGAGAAAGTTTGTGTTTCATGGAACTATGACTTATGTAAGAACGATGCAAATGAACACAGACAGGCTTTCAGTAAAGTAAAGAAAGAATTACAGAAACATTATTATTACAATGATTATAGGACAATCTACACACACACACATATATATATATATATATATACACACACATACACACACACACACACACATATGCATATACACACATACACACACACATATACATATACACACACACACACACACACACAGACAGACACATTACTATTTTAAACTACTATTCAAATAATACTAAAATCCTTTCACATATCTCTATTTGTTTTAACATTATAACAACATTAATAATAATAAAAAATAATAATACATTAATTTATATTACATTTTTATTTATTAATTTGTTAGGTAAGGTGCCATGCAATAAGCAAAATAATGTTCTCGTGGGCAGGTTAAAACAAACAAACAATACTGTGTATAGAAAGTACAGCGAAACATGGATACAAACAAAAACAAACAAAAAGAGATCTGAAACCACATTTCAGACCAGAAAAGAGAACTGGGTTCATTTTCACTTTTTGACCAACTTAAAGAGGTTTTATTAAAGATAACCCAATGGTAAAAACACACAAAACAACCACTTTTTTAGTCGCAATTCTCTTTTCTTTAAAGTTATTATACAGACAAATCAGTCTGTCATGGCCAAGAAGTTCCTGTAGATTGTCCTGCACACTGAGCTTTGTTTCAGAGTGGTCAGGGCTTTCCCTCACAATTACCAGGATGCCGAGAGTCAGCGACTTTTAATTAGGAAGGCCAGTAAGCTTTGCTAATTCCCCCTGCCTCAGAACAGGAAGATCAATGAGCCAAGAGGACACATTGTACAGAGACGCAGACGTTTGTTCTGGAGAGCAGCGCTCTAGATGTAAGAGCACAGAGAGCTTTGAGCGTTGTGTGGAAATGTGAGAGAGATTCCCTCAGGAAATTAAACGACGAGGGGGAAAAAAGGATCTCTGGTGTATTAATTTATGCACAGCCATATGGGTACTGTCAGAGCCATCCGCGAAAAAAAGAAGTTCAGCTACCGGCCATTCCTCACAACACACCTGCCGCCCTGCACACGCAACGCTGCTGTTGTCTGCTTTCACTTTTACAGGCCCCTTTCATCTCCTTTATTCCACTACAAAACTCCAGGGTTAAAACATTACACACTACTGATCTGCACGACATGGAACAATCTGTTTGGCGGAGTTCAGCAACCCAATTTAGTGACTAATAACTGCAGTATCCAGGCACGCATTAATGGAGACCACAGATACCATGGTGAATTTTCACGAAATGTATTATTCTTTCTCTCGGTCACCATAATTTTTTCCATGTTAATTCATATGCCAGTCATCCTCATTTATTTCTGGATGATTTCCAAGCCTATTGTCAGGATGCTGCTATATGCAACAGTCTCCCTCTCTCTCTCCAACTTTGTCTCTTGGAGCTTGGAGTATATATATTTATAATGTCAGCTTTTTAAAAAAAGAAATTAATATTTGTATTCATCATGGATGCATTAAATTGATCAAAAGTGACAGTAAAGACTTTTGCACTGTTACAAATAAATTCTGTTCTTTTGATGAAAATTCTATTCATTAAAAATTGTGAGAGGAAAAAAAAAAACAGTTTCCACAAAAAAATATTATAACATTAATAGTAGCACAATGTTGAACTGATTTCAACATTGATAATAATCAGAAATGTTTCTTGATCATCAAATCATCATATTAGAATGATTTCATGATCTGAAGGATCATGTGACACTGAAGACTGGAGTAATGATGCTAAAAATTCAGCTTTGATCATATGAATAAATGACATTTTACAACATATAACAAAAAAAAAAAACCTATTTGATTTAATTGTAATAATATTTCACAAAATTACTGCATGTACTGTTTTTTTTTTTTGTTTTTATCAAATAAATGCCATCTTACCGACGCCAAACCTTTGAATGACAGTGCATGTGTAAATACACAGCAATAATTTACTTCTAAAAGTTATGCTCAACTGTGTTAAAGGGTTAGTTCACCCAAAAATGAAAATTCTGTCATTAATTACTCACCCTCATGTCATTCCACATCCGTAAGACCTTCGTTCATCTTCAGAACACAAATTAAGATATTTTTGATGAAATCCGATGGCTCAGTGAGGCCTCCATTGCCAGCAAGATAATTAACACTTTCAGATGCCCAGAAAGGTAGTAAAGATATATTTAAAACAGTTCATGTGACTACAGTGGTTCAACCTTAATGTTATGAAGCGACGAGAATACTTTTTGTGCACGAAAAAAACAAAATAACGACTTTATTTAACAATATCTAGTGATGGGTGATTTGAAAACACTGCTTCATGAAGCTTTGATGCTTTACGAATCTTTTGTTTTGAATCAGCGGCTCGGAGTGCATATCAAACTGCCAAAGTCACGTGAACTATTGAAATTTCGAAACACTTATGACGTAACAAAGCCTCATTTATTGAAATCACGTGACCTTGGCGCTCCGAACCACTGATTCGAAACAAAAGATTCGTAAAGCTTTGAAGCAGTGTTTTGAAATCGACCATCACTAGATAATGTTGAAAAGTCGTTATTTTTTTGGTGCACAAAAAGTATTCTCGTCGCTTTATAATGTTAAGGTTGAACCACTGCAGTCACATGAACTGTTTTAAATATGTTTTTAGTAGCTTTCTGGGCATCTGAAAGTGTTAATTATCTTGCTGGCAATAGAGGCCTCACTGAGCCATCGGATTTCATCAAAAATATCTTAATTTGTATTCTGAAGATGAACGAAGGTCTTACGGGTGTGGAACGACATGAGGGTGAGTAATTAAGGACAGAATTTTCATTTTTGGGTGAACTAACACTTTAAATGCAAATAAAAAATGCAATGGAGCCCACATGAGCCGTACATCACAACTGGTGTGTTTCTAAATTAAGAAGGCAGATTTCACACCAAACGTGACAAACTCTGGTGTCAAACAGAGTCGGTTCTGCTCCAACAGCTCTAAAGTAAAAACACCCTTAAAAAGATCAGTCCACATGGTGTGTCAGAGAGAGCACTTACTTGATGTAGTAGGGCACTTTATTCTGGGACACTGCTCTCTGCCAGGGCAGCTGCACTGAAGCTGCGGAAACATAATAAAAGACTGATTAGAATGGAGATCAGGGGTCTGAACATAATGGTGTTGGTAAATGAAGCATTAATTAAGAACATCTCTCTCGTATCAGCGGACTATCACTCTTTTAATTTCTCCTGGCACTAAAGCATCTTTCCTGAGGAACACACTTGATAATATATATATATCACACATCTGCTCTCTCAGCAGAATTTACTGTACGCAACACTGCTTTGAAGCTAATGGCATGGGATACAGGATGATACAACTTCAAAAGCCCAAGTCAAAAGTTCTGAGCGATGGTCTTTAGTTAAGACCTTTTCACATGAATCGCGTCAGCATTACCCAATACACTGAACTCTATGGATTGAAGCATCAAGCTGCAGAGTAACTCCCGGCGCTGTCATGGAATGGAAAAAGGATGGGAAAGGACAAGACAGGACAGAAAAGGCCAAGGTGTTGTAACACAAGGTTTAAAGTAAGAAAAAATAATTTGCTGCCATTTGCCGCCAAGCTTTTGGAAAAAAAGGGGGGAAAAAAAAGGTTTAATGAGTCCTTTCTTGTTTTTATGTACTGTTATTGTTATATCTTGTTGTTTCATTTATATTTCATTGGCACATTTTAAAATTGCTAAACTAAAACCAGTGTGTGTGTGTGTGTGTGTGTGTGTGTGTTAATGATTGCTCTTGACAGTCCACTGAAACAGAAAATAGTGGACAATTAACCTCTGAATTATTAAACACAAAAGCATCGCCACAGATAAGTGTGTATGTGCGGACTGTGGTGTCTGATTTTCCACAGTATCTGACACTGGCTGTTTCATTTTTCATGGCTGACAGTTATTGTTTGTGCGCGAGCGTAAACTTGTGTTAATTAGAATCAAATTAATTTTAATTAGCTCTGTTCCCTCAATAAGTGTGAATTGGCAAATGTCTGTGACAACAACATTGATTCTATTAACACTCTACACAAGCAATTATTATATTGTGAATACTGTATGAACAATGAATATGAATAATAATAAAAAAGTAGAGTAACAACTGAAAAAATGCTACTATTCTCCCAAAAAATAAAATGAAAAATAAATAATAATAAAAGAGAAGAGAAGGAAGAAAGAAAGAACTGTAAGTAAGCAACATATGTTTTTTTTTTTTTACTGGTTTTAACATCTTCAAGTAACATCTATACGCTGCATGATACGCTGTCAAATGGTGTGGGATGAGTTATGCAATTTTAATAACTTTGTTAAGGGGTTTGATAAAATTGCTAACTGTAGGTACAAGCAACATCTGATACTCATCAGAGTATGTTTTAGATGATGGTGTGCTGGTGTTGCCACCAGGCTTCTTAAGTAGTTATCCAGCAAGGCTGGTTGGTCAACCAACTTCACTAACTTCTGGAGAATGGTCCAACAACTAGACCAGCATCAAACTAGCACTAACCATTGGAGATTCATGCTGCTCTACGCTGGTCTTTTCAACAGGGATAGTTATATTTATGTATTAATGCAAGTACCACTAACTTGTTAGGCAGGGTTGAAGAATAGTAACATAACGTTGACATGATTGTGTGAATTTATTCATGTGTTTTTTACTGTTTTAATGTGGGATAGTGACTCACTGGATAAGAAGTGTTGAGAGGAAGGTCCAAAATCCCTGTGTGCTTCCCGTAAGAGCTTCAACCTGTCCTCTACAGCCGCCTGGAGCGAGAGAAAAAGATAGGTTGGTCGCTAAATGGAATATCACAAACAAGCTGAAAAAAAAAAAAAAAAAAAAAAATGCATGCACACACTCACAGCAGGGTACAAAACTCAGCATTTGAAAAACAGTAATGAACAGACACACTCAGACTCTGCAGTCTCAGTGAGTGTTCTAAACAGATCCTGTGGAAAACAGATATGGCCTCATCAAAGCTCAAACACACAGTTTCTGAGTACTCTATTGAGAACAGCATACACCCTTCACATACATAGACTAGAATAATTACACAAATCATCTTTAGAGAAGGAAGGATTCATTAGAAGGAAAAGAAGAAATAAAGCAAAAGGAAAAGGAAATGGAAGGAAACAGGCAATAAAGAAAAGAATAGAAAAGAAAAGAAGTGTATGCAGAGGCCCTGCATGAAAGGAACAGGACAAGACAGGAAAAGAAAAGAAAGAAAATGAAAGGAAATGAAAGGAAAGGAAATGGGACAAAGGAAAAAAAAGATTGGAGCATACAGAGGAAACAGGAAGAGGAAGGAGGAAGAATGTAAAAGAAAAAGAAAAAGAAAAAGTAAAAGTAAAAGGAAAGGAAAGGAAAGGAAAGGGGAAAAAGGATTGGAGCAGGCAGAGGACTTGCATACAAACAGGAAGAGAAAGGAGGAAGAATGGAAAAGAAAAAAGAAAGGAAAGGAAATGAAAGGAAAGGGGAAAAATGAAAAAAGATTGCAGCATGCAGAGGAAACAGGAAGAGGAAGGAGAAAGAATGGAAAAGTATAAGGAAAGGAAAGGAAAGGAAAGGAAAGAGGAAAAGGGGGAAAAGGATTGGAGCAGGCAGAGGACTTGCATACAAACAGGAAGAGGAAGGAGGAAGAATGGAAAAGAGAAAGGAAAGGAAAGGAAAGGGTGAAAAGGAAAAAAGGATTGGAACATGCAGAGGACTTGCATACAAAAATGAAGAGGAAGGAGGAAGAAAGGAAAGGAAAGGGGAAAAAATAGGACATGCAGATGACTTGCAAGAAAAGAAAGAGGAAAAAAGGGGAAAAAGGATTGGAGCAGGCAGAGGACTTGCATACAAACAGGAAGAGGAAGGAGGAAGAATGGAAAAGAGAAAGGAAAGGAAAGGAAAGGAAAGGAAAGGAAAGGAAAGGAAAGGAAAGGAAAGGAAAAAAAATAGGACATGCAGATGACTTGCAAGAAAAGAACAGGAAGAAAGAGGAGGAACAAAGGAAAATGTTAAGAAAATGAACAGGACAGGAAATGTAACAGGAAAAAGTATAGGAGCATGCAGAGGACTTGCATGAAAGGAACAGGAAGAGGAAGAAAGAAGAAAGGGGAAAAAAATGAAAGAAAAAGAAAAGAGTATGCAGAGGTCCTGCATGAAAAAAGGAGGAAATGCAAATTAAAAGAACAAGTAAAAGAACTGGAGAAAAAAGGGCAAGATTCAGGAGTAGGCAGAGGACCTGCAGTAGTTTCCAGCGCATGTTGAGGTTGTCTAACTGGCGGTTGGTGGTGGAGGACAGCTGGACATCCAGTGGAGTCAGCTGACCTGCCAGATCATTCACAGCTCGAACATCCTGTTTCAGAGGAGCGATCTTCTCACGGAACGCCTGAAACACACACATACATATGGAGAGAGAAATAATCCCATTACCATCTTTATATCTGCATATCTCCAAACACAAATTTAAATAAATCATCAGCCGGAGCCTTTGGAAATAACTCACCACGTGTGAGAGGTGTAACAGCGTCATTGTAGGACAAAACTATAAAAATAGCTTTAGGCAGGAAAATGATTGACTAGAATAATCCTTAAAGGAATAGTTCACAAAAAACTGGAAGTTCTGTCACCATTTACCCTACCAGTGTGTTCTTACAAACCCAAAATATTGTGTTTTCCATTGAATACGTTAAGATGGAGATGTTAAACTGGATGTTCACATGACTCTTTTCCACACAATGGAAGTAAAAAAGACTAGGGGCTGTCAAGCTCTGGACACTGTATTTGTAATAATTTTTTGGTGCTTTTTGTCATTTTTGGAGACATAGTATTGTTATCATATAAAGAAGCATACAGATATATATCATCATTTATGCTCCACAGAAGAAAGAAAGACATGCAGGTTTGAATGAAATGAGGGTGAGTAACTGATGACAGAATTACCATGTACCAATTATTCCTTGGCTGAACTTTTACTGATATCATCCCTAATGATTAAGGAGCTCGGTCTGGACTCATCGCCATGGTTACAGATCACAGTCGTGAATAAGCACAGTGATATACTCACCGTTGTCCTTTCGATGTGATCCTGTAGGGAATCTATGAGAAGGTCTCCCACAGGTTGCCATCCTGCCTTGAGCTCCTCGGCCTGGGCTAGATGCAGGTCCAGTTGGTCCATGGAGCTCTGGAGATCCTGGAGTTTATCTAGCGCTCTCTCCACCTGCTCTTGCCAGGTGCCCGCATGTCCCGTGAGCCTCTCCCAGCGCTCACCCACCTCTGCAGTCTGCTTACGGATCGCCTTAGCCACCTGCTGGGCCTTCTCCTCCGGGGTCAGCTCTACGAAAAACCAGTCGCAAACTCAATTTAAGGGGGCAAATATCATCCCTTATGGAAAAGGTGTGACTGCAGTCTAAGTGTTAGAGAGGGGGTACGCAGAAGGATGTTAAATGCCTCAGGTGGTACGACACTCTAAAAGGTTTGGAAATCATTTTCCTACACCATGTCCTAATGGCGCATCATACAATAAAAAAAATATTTTCCAGCATGACAGTGATATAGGATGAGCAACAGGGGATTCTATTTTTGGATTTTTTTTTTTTTTTTTCCCGCTGTGATATGGGAACAAAAACATACAAAATACGGACATTTTCACACTTGGCTCAATTTTTTCAGCATTTGTTTTCAGAATCTGTGTGTTTTCTACCTTAGTTTGGATCATTTAAGCATATATAAACATGGACACTCAGATATAGAGAATAATTGGTCGAGATCACCTGAACTAGTTGGTCTTGGCCTGATTGAAAACAAACTCTAGAGCGGTTCGGCTGTCATGAGAAAGCAATCTGAACCAACGGACCCCCAACCTAAGTATCATAACTCATAATGGGAGATGTGTTCGGTAAAAAGCAGCAGTGTCTGATTCTGCGGGTGACCACATTAGTAATCGTTTATCACATTACTTATTGAAAAACAAAGCGCGCCTATCCATCTTAAAATGTTGTGTAATAGCTCTTCTCAGAATGAAGTGCATTGCAAGAATCTGTCCTGATGAAGCATTAATTCCTGCTCTAACTGATAAATTACATGTATAGAGTGGGAATCAAGGCTTACATATATGCATATATGTGTGTGTAACAACAGCTAGTATGCATCTTGATGGGTGAAGACTATGAGCGGAATCCCAGAATATAAACAGCTGTATTCTGACCAATGAGAGGACAGTTTAACTCACACGTGACTTGCATAAACACATGTTGGTATGCTCTGAAATGTTGCCTTGTGAAAGCGAATCGAACCAAGAAGAAAATGCAACATTGTAACAATTTAAGTCCCTGTTTCGGAACAAAAGCAAACGATCTACAGGTCTGAAAATATCCTGTGTCCAATGAAAGTTATAATCTTAGGCACTGATTATGAGCTTAGAAAAATGTTAAAAGGGTTTTGAATATCATTGTGCGTGACTTCAACAGCCGTAACAAAAGTGACCTTAAAATAAATCTAAAATAAAAACACTATGTGAACAAGTGTTCCATGACAAAGATTTTATCAGTTACTTTTGATAATGCTAAAATATTTTTTTTTTTATGTGTGCTATTCCATTTTGTTGTGTTTGCAAAGAGACTCTGCCCACATACTCTTCTGATTGGCTGTGATTTTGATCAATTTTATTGCATCTCGTAGCCTTGTTGCATCTGGTGTGGACAGACAAACTGCCTGTCCCGCTGGAATCGTATTGTATGTGGTTATGACAGTGTTAAAAGGCAGTATAATATTACCACATACTGTCTGGAACTGTCTTTGCGTTTGGGATACGCCTATGATTCCTAAAATACTGCGATGGGAAGCTCCTAGGTTTTAGAATAGAATAATATAAATGGTCTGTTTTTGTGCATCTTTCATTTATCAATACGGCAACAATTTGACGTGTCAGCTTTTCAACTTTGTGAGGTCACTTAAGAAAGTGTTTCCTAATGAGTCCGCTCAACTAATGAGCTAAAGAGAGGGAGGTTTACAGATTAGGGCTGTCATGGTTAAGGAATTTCCCTTGCGGTATTTTTGAGTGGCTCAATAGCGCGATATGCGGTATTACCGGCACACACACACACACACACACACATTATATATATATATATATATATATATATATATATATATATATATATACACACACACACACACACACACACTGTGTAACAAGGTCATATTCAATAACGAAACTAAATAGAGCATTGAAACAGGAAGTGAAGTAAACAGAAAAGAATGTTAATAAAAGGGTCTACATAACAGAATATAAACCTGACAATAAGATCGTAGGGCTATTGTTATATGTATAATAGTTAGTTCTGATCCTCGAATCTGACTAAACGAGACTTTCTGCTGATATTTCACGAGTATAAGCAGAACTACTCATCTGTGCGTTCTAGAAGGGCTGTTAGTCAGTGCAGTTACATTGTTGCGCCACAAGGTGGCGGCAAGGGACTGTTTTTAAAGGGGGTCGCACACCGGACGAGAAGCTCAGCGCCGCGTCTCTCTTTGAACGAAGCAGCGTTCATTCAACTACACGTTCAAAACGCTGATTCATTCAAAGAGAGATGTAAAGAAACAAGCTGTTGAAATCATTTTAACTTTGAGCGCCACTTTATAAGGCTCAGCTGACCAGTAATGCGTCGATGCTAAGGCAGAGATTTCGCTATCCTTGGACATGACAGCCTTTTTTCACGAATATATGTCTCGGCCTGAAGGACAGATGCAGGTAATCGCACGCGCTCAGTCGATCTCTCTCACATTCTCTGTCTGTTTAGGCTTGTTTAGTGCAAATCTACGGAGCCTCTGTACAAATCACCATGGTACATATTATGCTATAATTATTAACTTATTTAATATTTAGTACGCATGCATGAAGTGTAAAAGCAGAAAGACATAATCTTTCAAAAAAATAGAAAACATGCAAATATCGCGGTTGCTGCGGTTTTTGCGGTCCTCTGTGGTTGGTTCGTCAATAGCGCGGTATTACGATATTGCGGTTATCGCGACAGCCCTATTACAGATGACAGGAGGCAGATGTTTGTGCCCAGGGCATGTCTACAGTTAGGTCTACAACATTAACATCTGCTCTTTCATTCAGCTTCCAGGCTTTTTGAGGACGTGAGAAGACACTTTAGCTAACGTCTCCGTCACAAACGGCAGGGCTGATTTCTCCATTGCACAAATGCTCACCTCTATCTTTCATCCTTATATTTCTGTTTCAGCCAAGCGAGAATCAATTTACAATTCAAATGCGTTCAAGCGTTTCTGGAAAGGTTTGAAATTCAATTAAGATCCAGGGGTTGAATGGAAATGAAAGTGACGGTTTCGCAGCAGCTTGTTGATGCTCATTTGATGACGAACTGCGGAACAGATTGCTTTACATTTTAAAACATACAGTTCAATTTGGAAAACATGACTTTGCGTGAACATTAGTTGTGTATGATTTTATCTCTGTAAGCTGCTCTGGCTGTGTGTTTGTGCAGAGCACATGTGTGGTTATCTGTTCAGATAGCTGAGCTCTGTGCTTTGATCGCAGGGATAAGGGAAGATGGGAACGATGAGATCGCTCAAGGACTCTGAATTGGAGATTGCTCAAGGTGTTAGGAGTGAGGCATGCGTAGAGAGATCAGAAAACACTGCCCCTCTGAACCCAGCTGACATCAATACGAGTAAATGAGAATGTATAAATGTGCAAATTTGTGGTAAGAATATTAACTAAGCAGCATACTGAATTTGCACCCTCAAAATTACACAGAAGAGATTTCCATAAATGTCAAAACTGCCATTTACAAAGTTCTACACACGCATGTTTATTTTAGGGCTGTGGAAAAAAAGTCGCTTTTCGGATGAATGGATCATTATTACAGTGATTATTATGTTTTTAGCATGTTATATGTTTGGCAAAAGTTCTTCTAACCCTAATTGATGGAGTGTGTAGCTTTTTATTTCTTAAACAACCATGTAGGAAGACACATCATGGCCATATTCCAGAATGAAAATGTCAAGATTCATCAAGCTCAAACTGTGAAAGAATAGTTGGAGGGAGCATGAAGAATCATTTTCTGAGTCCAGACCTTAACTTCATTAAAAGTCTTTGGGATGTGCTGGAGGAGACTTTACAGAGTGTTCACCTCTTGCATTGTCAATACAAGATCTTGACGAAAAAGTGATGCACCTCTTGATTAGGGTTGGGTATCAAGAACCGGTTCCAAATTTCAAAGAACCGGGGATTCGACATGATGAGCGCATTACGATTCTGTTTATCGATTCCTGACTTTTTTCAGTCACTCTCGCACGGCTAACGGCAGTGAGCATTTTACAGTTGTATCTATCTGCTAGGACCTGCGACAAGGACCTTACAATCGGCACTGTTGCTACGGAAAGGCCAAAGCTGATCAGTTGGTTCTTGTCACATGACCTGCGGTGCGCTTGAGGCATTCTGAAAAGCATAGGCGCGCCTAGAAACAACGAACATAACGAACATTTGAAATAACACGCCTACATTTGAAATAACGAACTTGCGCGTGCAAAAAAAACGCGATATGTGAACTAACTCTCCCAGCCGCGAGTCCTGCTACAAAGTACCAGATACAGCTAATATTAGCAATAGCAGCGTCTCACACTCAGGTACAAAAACAGTTCTGAATATACAACCAAACAAAATAGCACCTAGGCCTAATGTACTAGAGGTTCTGACAAAATATATATTGCTGACTCTAACTGCTGGAAAATGTTTGAATGAATTATTTAAAAAATGGTTTTGACTGAATTCAATGACTCATTAATAAATACTTGTTTCATTGCTGGATGAATCAGTTTTTTTGAACAAATCTTTTGAATGAACGATTCAATGACAAATACATTTTTTAACAGTCAGTTGTCGCCACCTAATGGAATTAGATGTAATTGATACA
The DNA here is from genome assembly GCA_037950665.1 of Hypophthalmichthys nobilis. Lineage (NCBI taxonomy): Eukaryota > Metazoa > Chordata > Actinopteri > Cypriniformes > Xenocyprididae > Hypophthalmichthys > Hypophthalmichthys nobilis. The sequence goes on from CM075485.1 coordinate 11,808,387, forward strand.
ACCGTTATTTGACGTGCCAAGTTTGTTTCAAAAGGTAGTTTGCTCTATTTTGATCGCTATCGTAGACATTGATGTTTAAATACTAACTTAAAACTTATATCTCAGTACTTCTTTGATAATGTGAATATTTGTAACACAGAAATAACTAATGTGTGATTCAAAACGGCTTTCTCTGGCTCTGGCAGCACAAACACAGATTTGAACGTTCCAGTATGATTTTGTCAAAGGTTTAATAGACGCGGGAGAATCGTTGTCATTAATAAAGTAGGATCGTGTGGGTGCTTGAATCGAGATTGCGATCTTTTTACGATTAATCGTGCAGCTCTAGTTTATAGCCTAAATGTGGTAAGAATAAAAGGTAAAAGCATTATTCTTGAAGTATTTGCTCTTTTTTCCTCTCCATTAAAAAAAAATATGTTGGAATCGGAATCGCAAATCGATAAGAACCGGATTCGATAAGCATAATCAGAATCGGAATCGCTAAAATTAAAACGATACCCAACCCTACTCTTGATGGAAATAAATGTTGTGATGTTTTTTCCCCATCAAGAGGTGCATCATTTTTTGGTCAAGATCTTGTATTGACAATGCAAGATCTTAGATTCAGATTCTCTTTTTGAATGACAAATATAGACTATTGATACCTGCTAATATAGACAGTTATGTCTTTACACACAGATGCAGAACACACATGGAAGTTGGAAGTCAGCTGGAGTCTTTGCGCTGTGTTCAAGGGCAGCTTTTTGTCTCAGAGGCAGCCGACGCGAGCAGACAACACAGTCGGCTTTCGGCACCGCCAGATTTTTGACCCCGGCTTGGTGTGTCATGGCCTTAAGTCAAATCTAAATCACTAAAAAAGGTTACAGCACAGCTCTCCTCAAGCAGCCACATGATTTAAGATGTCCTTCATGTCAACGGTTCAGGATGAGTTATGCAGCAAAGTTTAATATGTTGATTAAAAGTTTGTTCAAACCACTAACTCTCAGATGTGCAGCAGTAATAGTTCTGCTTGCCTTAGCAAACACTTTCTGCTCTAGATGATTCTGAAAGACAGGAAACATTAAGCTTCAGGAAGTTGAAAAGTAGAAATAGCCTGCAGTCTCTGATCTGCCAATTAACCCGGTTTCAGTGGGCATTCGCACACTCCTCCTAAACGCTTGCTGGAGCGCGTGCGCATGCGTACACGCTCGCACACACTCACTCTACAGCTCTTCTTCTATCTGATAACTTGTGTCTGACGTTTGTCCTAAATTAGCTTTTCAAGCGGGTCCCAGTGGAAGTGTCCAGAGAGCTGGGGAACTTTCCAGACATCAGATACCGCAGTTAGGAGCGTGTTGACAGGAGGTGTCCGACTTATCAGAGAGTCACTTACATCAAAGAGCATCCCTTAGAGAGTGTCAAAATAAACTGCGCTGGTCTGGGTGGTGTGTGTGTGTGATGTTCTGATACTAGTCTAAGTTTCTAAAGTCTTTCTTTTGCAGAGGTATTTTGAGTGCAGGACATTTATTGGAAAAGTTAATCTCTCCTTGCCTCATAGAGCACATGGATCGAAAACTCACGTTATTCATGGTATAAATCAAGATGCATTTTAGCACTTTTCTCTCTCCTTTAATATCTGTGAGGATGGCAGGACCAAAGAAATAATGGACTCTCACCAGTTTTGGGTTGCAGGTTCTTGCGTGGTTCTTCAGGTCCTTCGATTGGCTGGTCAGCCAGAAACATGTGTGCCTGATCCAAAGTGCTGAGTACTAAATGCTCACGCTCTTTAAGCTCCGCCCTCAGAGCCTGAAAACACAACCAATTAACATCACATTACAACCTGTCAGTCAATACTGTCATTAATGGAGCTTAATTATAGAAAACAGCAGTACAGGAATAAGAAAAGAAAGAAGAAGAAAACAAACAACAACAAAAAAAAACTGGTGGGAAAAACAATTAGCATAAAACAGTTGACCAATCAACAAAGAGATAGAAACACAGATGGATGGATGGACTACACAGAGAAACAGATCAATAAAAATACAGATAATACAGCATGAAGAAACTGATTTACCACAACAAACAACATCTCAACCATAGATGAATCGAAGTTCCCTGAACTACTTGAGAGAACGGACGGACGGATGGACAGACGGACAGACAGACAGATATATAATTTACAGTGAAATTTTATATTATATTTAACACAACATTGCATGTACTTTAATGGTAATATTTTGTCAAAATTATATTAAGCATTAATCACCTTATTATTAAAAGGGGAAAAGGGTAACCCAGATAGATAGATAAACAGACAGATGGATAGACAGACAGACAGACGGATATACAGACAGACAGACGGATATACAGATATACAGACAGACGGACAGATATACAGACAGACGGACGGACAGACAGACAGACGAACAGATGGACGGACAGACAGACAGATATACAGACAGACAGACAGAAGGATGAACAGATGGGCGGACGGACGGACGGACGGACAGACAGACGATTAGACAGACAGACAGACAGACGGATATACAGACAGACGGACAGATATATAGACAGACAGACAGACGGATATACAGACAGACAGACGAACGGACAGACAGACAGATATACAGACAGAAGGACGAACGGACAGACAAATGGACAGACAGACGACTAGACAGACAGACGGATACACAGACAGACGGATGGATAGACAGACAGATGGATAGACAGACAGATGGAAAGACAGACAGACGGATACACAGACAGACGGATACACAGACAGACAGACGGACGGATAGGCAGACAGACGGACGGACGGATAGACAGACGGACGGATAGACAGACAGACAGACAAACAAATGGATAGACAGATAGATAGATAGATAGATAGATAGATAGATAGACAGAGAACAAGAACAATAGAACGACAGACATTTATTTTAAATATTAATAAATATTAATTAAAGTGAAGCAAAAGATTGTTTAAAAAAAAGATTATGCCAGACTACTTTTAGTTTCCTTTTCATGAATTCCACTCTTTTAATCGGGCTTTTATCCCCATTATGTCTGTCGCAGTCTGTCATTATTTGATGTTATATAATTTCTTATGCAAGCTAGTACTCCATCCAAAGAGACTGAGAGAAAGAAAAGGTGTGTTTGTGTGTGAGCAGGACATGCGTGAGAGCAAAGATGAAAAACAGAGATCAAGAAAAGGTGAGAACGAGGGCAGAGAAAGATTGATAGAGTGCACATATAAAAACGGACACTGAACTGCGATTGCAAGCACGATCTCGGAGGTCAAACGAGGCATTTCCGCAGGGTCGCAGGCAAATTAGCCAAACTAATAGCTGTTCCCTAACTCCGACAAAACTAATTTCTGCCTTCGGGCAGCACAGGACTTCTGTACAGCCAGACACACACACAATTAAATGAACAGACGAATCTCAGTAGAGAGGAAAACTGGATTACCATTCCTCTGATAGTTGGGCCCCTAAGGCTCGACTGGGGAGCAGGGTCACGACACCCTTCCACACTTCTGAAACGGTCGTTAAACAGAGCCGGAGGAAGTGATAAGCTTTTTAATTACATCCTGCTACAGTAAACCTAGCGAACACCAGCCACACATTAGAGGCCCGAATGAGGAGAGAGAGGAGGAGGAGCGCTCCATTGAACAGCATTACTGAGACGTTAAGGGCCGATATTAAAGAATCGTAAAGATTAGAGTAAGATGGACACAGGAGGTCAAAGAAGAACATCATATGATTGCGCAGCTTGCTGCCTGATACACAAAACTGGACACACTGTACTGCCCTATTAGTCCACAAGGAAGTAAACTAGTGAATATCACCTACATGTTTCAGCTATGGCAGCATTAAATAGCCAAGCTGTGGCTGCACATCAACTCAATTCACTATTATTGTGTCAAGTTGTGATTTGCCTTGACAACCATAAAAATTGCAACACTCCTTAAGTTCATCATGCTGTGCTGTTCTGCATTTCACCATGTTTCTTGCTCTTCTTATATCGAGTGCTCAAAGATAAATACCATGGTTTAAATGCTATAACTAATTATACCGTTTCATTAAAGGGTTCATATGACACAAGATGGAAATTGTCATCATTTACTCACCCTCCTGTAAAACACAAGACTTTTGTTCATTTCTGAAACCCAAATGAGGATATTTTTTAATATTCTCTCATTATTTTTGTCCATCTATTGAAAGTCCACACGACTAAAAGTCAATGCAACCAACACTTCAAGCTTCAAGTTCATAAAGAGATCCTCAAATATATCCAAAGGAATGGAGCGGTTTAATCCGAGTCTTCTGAAGATACATGATCACCATTTGATGATTTAATTTTAATTTTGATTTTCGATTTAATTTCAAACGTTTATTCACAAATAAACACTGATTAACGCACATACATGGACCAAAGCATATGGTAAACAAAAGCTCAACTGTGCTTGCTTGACTTGGATTAAAGCGCTCCATTCATATACATAGATATCTTTAAAATGATGATTTTATGAAATTTTGAAGCTTGAAAGTTTTGGTTGCTTTGACTTTCAATGGAGGAAAACTCTTAGGTTTCAATTTTTCATTAAAAATATAATTTGTGTTTGAAGATGAATGAAAGTCTTATGGTTTTAGAAATGAGTTTTTTGGGCGAATTTACCCTTTACGACAAAAAAATTGGGTAGCTCTTTCATTTCTTCCTCTCTTTCACTAAAGATGATGACTGTTTCCACTTTTAAAGCCAAACAAGCATCACACTATCATCAGTGCTCTTCCTGAGCTCTTAAAACACTTTTGACAGACACAAACGGCCAAACACAAAAACACACACATTCACAGTCCTAAATGGCACATAATGAATAACCTCTGTGGTGATAGTGAAAGACCATTCAAAACCATCAAAAGGCAAACTACTCGACACATCCTGCCTCTAAGAGACTCCCAAACAAGCACTCATTTTTGGGGACGCTGAATGTGGAGAGAGAGAGAGTGAGACTGTATTGTTTGTCAGTTGTAGCAGCATCTTGCCCTTGACAGACTGAAGCTCAGGTCTAAGTTGCTGGAATGGTGCCAAAGTGCCATTTATTGCTATAGCAACGCACAGCGTCATAGCAACAATAATTACCTCAGCGCTGCTCTCTCCAGTCCAGAATAATGTCACCCTCAATCTTTAATTGAACTAAATGAACACCGTCTATTTAAGTCACAGTGCTCCAGGGTCTGTCGATTACCGGAGAAAAGGATTTTGTTGCTCATTTTGAAACCAACAGAAAACATGTCTTTAGTAAAGCATACAGTTGCATGTCTAATAAGGGACGAGGCGTGTGGAAGATTGAACATTTTTGTTAAAGCATTTATATTTAATAATCTGAACAAAAATGTGTTGTGAAAGTATTTTTTTTGTTTGTTTTGAAAACGTTGAAAAGTGTTGCAATGTGAGATGTGTTTGAGTGATTTTGTTCAATTTCATACTTCTTTCTTGCACAAAGACAGCATGCTTTTAACACTACGGCAACACAGTCAAAGTTTAAAGATATACTCTACTGTTCAAAAGTTTGGAGTCAGTAAGATTTTTGAATGGTTTTGAAAGAAGTCTTTTCACAGTCCTAAATGCCATTCTGACGGAGAACACAGAAGCGCTGCACTGTCTATACGTCAACTGCATAGGAGAATGACGGGGTAGAGAAGAAATTGTTGAATAAAATCGTTATTTTTGTTTTGTTTTTGCGCACAAAAAGTATTCTTGTCACTTCATAATATTAAGGTTGAATCCCTGTAGTCACGTTGACTATTTTAACAATGTTTTTACTACTTTTCTGGACCTTGAATATGATAATTACGTTTCTTTCTATGGGAGATTAAAAAAACCTCTCGGGTTTCACCAAAAATATCTAAATTTGTTTTCTGAAGATGAACGGAGGTCTTATGGGTGTGGAACAACAGTGAGGGAGTAATTAATGACAGAAATTTCATTTTTGGGTGAACTAACCCTTTAAAAAAAGTTTTCTATGTGAATATATAGTAAAATGTAATTTATTCCTGTGATCAAAGCTGAATTTTCAGCATCATTGTCAGCGTTTTGCCTATTCATTTACACCACAACGGCATTTTGGGGCATGACAACACAAACTTTTTGAAAACAGGTTTCAAAGTGCAAGTTTTTGAAAACGATATTGTTATTGACTCTATGTAAACTACAAAAATGTGAATTTATGAAAACTGTGACGTCATGCGCATGCGTATTAAGTGTTCTGTTTACAGGCACAGTGTTTCTTTACAATGATATCGCCATCTACTGGCCTGGCATGAATAATACAGTGTTTTTAATTGCTTTCCTGGATCCGTGTGAACGGGGATCATTTTGACAATGTTGTCGTCTGTACAAAAAAAAAAAAAAAAAAAAAAAAAAAAAAACAGCAAAAGAAAAACTTCTCCATTTTTTGTACATTGTTGTCATGTAAACTTACCCTAAATGGCTAGAAAACTGCAAATTCACCAGCTCACGTCTTTTAAAATATGTTCATAACAATCTCAGGGTACAGACTCGTGAAGTACAGTACATAGTACAGCTAAATGCAGATACATATACATTTGAAGTGAAAAAGCAAGCTTAGATTCTTGTCAGCACAACATCTGTCAGATATCACCTGCTCACAGTCCCGCATTACACTGTGACAGCTCTCTTAAAATTCAGTGGGTGTACTTATAAAAGACAACATAATTGGGCAATAGACACTTTTTTAATGGCTTCAGAAGAAGCAAAGGGCAAAGTGTTTTACAAATCAAATCATGAAAGACAGACGCATTCGCAATGATGGAGAGTTTGTACCGTGCTTAAAATATCAGATAATGACTTTCCAATCCATTTAATATTGTGTAAATTGAAATCAATACTGGAGCAGCAAATCAACACTAATTCAAAACTAATGTCTTCACTGAGACTAACAAAGCTGACCGAAGACTGTCAGTATTTCAGACAGATAAAAACTTATGGCCCACCTTTGATCAGGCTCAGACTGTGAACGCTTAAGTGTCTTTCATCTCTTTATTACCTGCATAAAAGCCTGAATCGCCAGTGAATTCGTATTAGTCGTAGTGAGGGTCATTCTTTCCTGTTTCAGGTCAGAATAAGTCGGGCAGCTTTAATCAGTCTGAGGATTCAAGACTCAAATGATCAGGATAAATCACACAGACGGTGCCATTATTGAACAGAGCAGAGCCTGGCAAAGTAACAGCAATCAGTGCAAAGACAGCTTCCAACTTTTTTAAGGTCATTATTTCTCTTCTTGGGTGCCCGGACAGAAAAAAAGAAAAGAGAAAAAAAAAGTTACAGTGATGTGACTAATGCAGCATGATAGTTTCATGAAAAATCAGAAACTGTGTGCATATAAATTTCAGTCTGTTCTCCGCATTAAACTATCATGGCTTCAGAGGACTAAATAGCAAGAGTCTTGTGGACTACTTTTATAAAACATTTATAGTGCTTTTTTGTCCTTTCTGGAGCTTGACAGCCTCTGGTCACTGTATGGAAAAGAGCAGCTGGGACATTCAGCTAGATGTTCGGCGAAAAAAACAAGGTTTGAAATGATATGAGGGTAAATGAGGGTTTTCTTTTTCAGTGTGAATTATTCCATTAACTCTTTTCCCACCATTGACAGAATTTTCCAGCTTTCCATGTTTTCACTGTTATTCAGTAGGGGGCGCTATTACACATCTTCTGAAAGAGTACATAATCTCTGGATCAAAACACAGGTGAAGCAGCAGCAGAAACAACCGATAGAAGCATTGCTTATGCATGTTGTCTTTGTGGAAAAAAATTCTGCTTTTTGCTCAAAATGTTGCTTACTTTTGTTCAAAATGAAACTTACCTACATTCAAGTGTTGATAGAATGCATGAAGCTAGAATAAAACCTTTTTATTTATGTATTTATTTTAAAACAGAGGCTCTGTTCTTTCTTTTGATATACTGCATGTTCAGATATTCATAAAACAAAATATTCTAGGGGGCCATGAAAGTTTTATGAAAATTATCAAAAATGCAGGTGGAGGCTGGCAACTTAAAAAAAAAAAAAATAAAATAAAAAATAACGCTGGTGGGGAAAGAGTTGATAAGTTTGATAAAAATAGTCTGTGATATTACATACACTACTGTGCAAAAGTCTCAGGCACGTTAGTATTTTCACCCCCAAAAAAGGTTTTAAGCCAGTTATTTATATCTTTTGCTGTAGTGTGTCAGTGGGAAACATCATAATTTTAATATTCCAGTGAGATTTTTGAATACACAAGGAGTCTGACAACAGCCCGTGCTCCACACTGAGATCTGATCTCACCATCATCAAATCCGTCTGTGATTACATGAAGAAACAGATGAAACTGAGACAAACTAAATCCAGAAGAACTGTGGCCGTTTCTCCAAGATGCTTGAAGAAACCGACCTGCAAAGCTACCTGAAAAATGATGCCCAAGTGTACCTGGACGAAAGCTGTTTTAAACACACATGGCATTTTACACCAAATATTGATTTGATTTAGTTAATAGAAGTTGATTGATAAATAAAATCTATTTATGACAGTATTTTTGAAAGCATCCTCTCTTTACAGCATTTATACACTAGTGCCTAAAGCTTCTCACAGTACTGTAGCTTTGCAGGAAGGTTTCTTCAAGCGTCTTGGAGACACGGCCACAGATCTTCTGGATTTAGTCTGTCTCAGTTTCATCTGTTTCTTGAAATCCCAGACGGACTCAATGATGGTGAGATCAGATCTCTGTGTGGAGCACCAGCTGTTGTCAGACTCCAAAAATCTCACTGGATTATTAAAATTAATGGCAAAATGAATGTTTGGAAATGTGAACTGATATTTCCTACTGACACACTACAGCAAAATATATAAATAACTGGCTTAAAACCTTTTTTGGGGGGTGAAAATACTGACGTGCCTAAGACTTTTTAAGTCATTTAATCTTTTAACAGTCAAAAGCTTTACAGATATAACACATTTTATAGTTTATCACTAAAACTAATAACAACACACTGTCCCACTATCAGTTTTTTGGAGGACTTTCCTAAACGGTGATTGATAGTTTTAATTTTGGCAGCAATAAAGGAGGCTTTTCTATTGGATAATTAGATGCATGATTAATAAACACCATTACTGAGACATTAGGATGAGGGAATTCAGAAGAACCATCCTCAAGAACTCCTTACACTTTATCACTAATAATAAAATGAATGCTGCATGGGTAAATGACAAATGAATATGCTAATAGACACCTCCACACGTACAAACACATTCAATATCTATAAAATGGAGAGAAACACACACATACACACACAATTTTTTATATATATATAAAACTGTGTGTGTATGTGTTTGTTTCTCTCCATTTTTTTCATTTCATTCACCAAAATTATGACAGGGTTGACATATCTTTTTTGACATATGTCATTTAATTACATCTAATATTACTTGGATTCTCAGAAGAAGATGAGCTCAATGTCAACCCTGTTACCATGATTTTGATTAATAAACTTTAAAATTGGATATTTTATGGAAGTACCAGCATCAAATTATCTTTCTAACAAGCACCTTGTAGTTTCAAGCTCTGAGCACAAAGCTTGTAATGTCAAATTAAACAGTGAATATTACTGTGAAAACTGTATAAATTAAATTAAAGTGTCAACCCTGTTACCTTTCTAAAAGCATAATTATATCATAACCTATATTCATTAATATACTAACTCAAATATAATAATTTAGTCTGAGATAGCACATTTAATTAAAACTTACACATTATTTAATATAAAAAGTCATACAAAAATGTTCTCTGAAAATCACCTTTTCAAAATTGAAAAGCCACTGTTTCCATTTCATCAAATGACCTCATTATACTCAATTAATCTGGGAATAAAGGTCATTCTGATTGGCGCGTCTCTCTAACTGGCTCAGTGTCTTTATCGCTGGAAGTTTTCAGACAGACAGTGTGTTTGGCTCTTCTAAGTCTCTCAGACCTCACACAAATTATTCATTTTCACTTCCATCTCGTGTTCTGGGGCGCTCTATCCTGGTCGCCCGCTTGGCACAGCACACTAATCAGCCGTGACATGTTCAAAAGGCCTGGCGTTTTGTACCCATGCGGCTAAAGCTCTTACCAGGGCAGCCGGCTCAAAGACAATCTATTATAAGAGCCCGAGAAAAAGATGAGGCGGCGAGAGAGAGAGGGAGAAAGTCAAAATGGGGGGCAATCTTTCTCTTCGCTCCAGAGAATCATTAGTCAAACTGTCTGAGAAAGGGAGAGAGAGAGCATAACCAAACTGTCACAGACTCGTTACAGTTTCAACCTTCCTGCCACCTTCCCATAATTCCCTGCGGTGGTTTTGTCTGGTGTGTTCTCAGTGCTGTAGGTATTCCTACATCAAACAGCAGAAAGAAGTCAAAAAATGCCCAGAACATGCCATTAAACATGCCACAAAACCTCCTTAAAACAGGTCTTAATTATCAGATGCATTTCTAGATCTGTGTATGTAAAAATTTAAAACATTAGGAAAACAACAGGAGAAAGGGTAACCGGTCTGATTCTTCTGTTCAGGCCTGCTATCACCTTGATTACTGTCATTATCACAGACAGTTAACGACACCTTTTGGTGATTTATTTCGCTGACACACTGATCCAAACACACAACCAGAATATAACTGCCCAATATGAAGATTTAACAGAGTAGCGTAAACACTAATATTCCCTGCAGGGGAATCTGACGAGATAATGAAATGTCGGAGAACGGAGAAAAAAAAAATGTGTTGAAGATAATAAGATGGAAAGGAGAGACAAGATGAAATAAGAGAGACAAAATGAGACGGGGGATAAGATCAGAGAAGACTGAAGAGATGAGGAGCGGTGATGAGAAGAGATGACACGAGACGAGAGGAGACAAGAAGGGGCTAGACGAGAGGTGATGAGAAGTAATGAGACGAGAAGAGACAAGAGGAGACAAGAAGGGGCGAGACGAGAGGTGATGAGATGAGAAGAGATGACACGAGACGAGAGGTGACGAGACGAGGAGATGAAGAGAGAAGAGGTGATGAGACGAGAGGAGACGAAGAGAGAAGAGGTGATGAGACGAGAGGAGGCAAAAAGGGGCTAGACGAGAGGTGATGAAGTAATGAGACGCGAGGAGACAAGAAGGGGCGAGACGAGAGGTGATGAGATGAGAAGAGATGACACGAGACGAGAGGTGACAATACGAGAGGAGACAAGAAGAGAGAGGAGGTGATGAGACGAGAGGAGACAAGAAGAGAGAAGATGTGATGAGACGAGAGGAGACTAGAGGAGGAGAGGTGATGAGACAAGAGGAAACTAGATGAGAGGAGAGGTGATGAGACGAGAGGAGATGAGACGAGGCGAGACGAGAGGTGATGAGACGAGAGGAGAAGAGAAGAGACGAGAGGTGATGAGACGAAAAGAGGAGACAAGATGACATGAGATTAGACGAGACAAGAGGAGACGAGAGCAAAATAGAGGAGAGGATACAAAAGGAAACAAGGCAAGAAGAGACGAGAGAAGGAGAGACAAACAAGGAAGAGAGAAAATGAGATCACAGTGATTAGAGGAGATGAAAGATGAGACAAGACGAGACAAGAAACAAACAGAGAGTAGATGAGAGTAATGAGAAAAGATAAGATGAGAAGATAAAATGATAAAGAGCCAAGACAAATGAGAAATGAAATATATAAGAGCGTGGCAAACAGTAATAAGAAGAGACATGAGAGAGGTGAGAAGACAAGATGAGAAGATAAAGAGACAAGAGTCACAAGATGGGACAAAGATGAGATGAGGGGAGAAAATGAAAAGAGAAAGACATGAGAGAAACATACAAAATGAGATCAGACGAGACAGGAGATTTGAGAAAAGTGAGATGAGACAAGATGACGAGAGAGGAGAAGAGACAATAAGAAGAGAAAGGTACAAAATTAGATGAGATGATACGGGAGAGGAGACAAATGCAGAAGAGACTAGATGAAAGAGGAGAAGAGATGAAATGAGAGAGGAAAACAGACAATGAGAAGAGAAATATATGAGAGAGAAAGGCACAAAATTAGGTGACCAGACAAGATAAGTGAGGAGACAAGTTAAAAAGAGAGAGACTTGGCAAAATGAGAGTCACGAAAAGAGACATCATGAGATGAGAGAGGAAGAGAGACAACGAGACGAGCAAGAAGACAAAGTTTAAAAGAATAAAATGAGATGAGAGAGGTGATGAAACAATGAGAAAGACAACGCATGCAGGGCAGAATTAGGCCATTACCCTCTACCGATGTGCATTGAGAAACAAGCCATCAAATCTTGGAAACATCTAAAAATGAGTGACCCCCAACTCTTAGGATGTAAAGTCCTTAAAAAACATGAAACGAACAGTGAAAAAAGTCCCCTGATTCAGATGGCCCTGAAGCTGCAAAAACAAACAGCCAGCATCAGGACACCGAAACACATCCAAAATATTCGGCCCAACCAAATTATAAAAGCACAAAAAAAAAAAAATCTTACTTTTTGGACTGAAACAACAGAAAAACAAAGTAAACTGGAATGTTATTTGCCCCTAAATAGAGACTATGCAACAGCAGAGCATCTGAGTACAATGAAAGACTAAATTAAGAAGAAGAATGACGAGGTACAGACTGAGCAATCACACACTGACTGTAGAGATTGACAGATATCCACAGAAGTGAGCCGCATCTGTTCTAGATTCACTGTAAACATTAAAAATGCTTTGGCACTATATTGTAACAATTATCATGGCAATAAAGCACATTTGGAATTGAATTGATATGTTAGAGAAAGGTACAAAATGAAACAAGACAAGACTATAGAGGAGACAAGTTGAGAAGATAGAGATTAGACAAGATGAAGTGCGAGAAGAGATGAGACAATGAGAAGAGAAATATATGAGAGAGAAAGTTACAAATGAGATGAGGAGGAGTTGAGTTGAAAAGAGAGAGATGAAACGGAGACAAAATACACAAGATGTGAGAAGGCAAGATGAGAAAGGAGAGGAGGCGATCTGAGACGTCGAGCCTGTGCGTTAGCGGTGCGCTCTCACCGTGCAGTGGGCCTGCTGCTGCAGTAGTGTGGGCACGTCTCCTCCGATGGGCATCTGTTTGTTCAGCTCTTCATCCTTCACACTGATCCAGCGGCCCAGTTCCTCCAGTACTGACAGAAGCCTGTTCCAGCGCTCAGCACTAGCCTCCAAATGAGCCCTGCACACGTATTTAAATACAAATCTTACTACTAGATTAAGATGTTAGATTATGTATGCATCAGGATTTACCTACGAACAGTTAAACAGACTTTCTCTGTACGAAATGAGTGCAACAGGTGAAACTGTGTGAAAGCAGAGCTTGACAGTGTGAGCGTTTCACTCACATTTACAACTAAAAATATATGTGTGCGAACTGAAAAAATGTACAGCAGCAAAGCAGAAGTCACAGAGCGGGAGCATGGTGCGTACAAGTCGCCAAAGCTCTGCTGATTCCACAGCTGAAGAGATACACACTATTTTTGAGTGCCTTTATTAAGGGAAAAAAAAAAACACTATTTGATTATTATTATTATTTAAATTTGGTCCCTAAAATTTTCCAGCTCTAGGGAAAAAAGTAAGTGTCAAGCCCTGTTGTTAATGGATGCATCAGCAAGACTTGTAATTATGCATGTTCACTAATTAGTGCCTAATTAGATTTAATAAAACAGCAGACATTAGAGCACACATTTACATTGTTTTCTTTACACACACACACACACACTCACTCTCCTGTTAGTCCATTTTACCCTTTGAAATGGCACATATACAACAATTATGTCTGTTCTACACACACACACACAGCTGCTCAATTTGACAAGATAACAGAAACATGGCTCCATCTGTCCTTACCAGTGACTCATGTGATGATTTCCATGTGACCTTAACATAAACGTGTGCATTTGTGTGTGACTGACCGTATATTGGCAGATTTGGCCTTCAGGTCGTTCCAGCGCTGGTTCATGTCATCCAGTCTCTGCTGGAGGAATACTGCCTCCTCTGAGCTCCCCAGAGCCTTCACCATCTTCATCTTATTCCCCTCCACACTCCTGAAAACATCATTATGAGCCTCGATCTCCGCCTGGATGTCCTACACACACAGAGGGAGACAGAGAGTGCTTTAATTGCACCGTTATCACCTTCATTATGTGGATTCGTTAAAGGGAAAGATAAATAAATCAACAAAGGAAGAGATGCTTCCACACCTTCTCCGCTGAGAGACAAATACACAATTAAAGCTGTCAATCTGAACTGAACCTCTCCAAACAAGCACAAATCAAACTGAAGATAAATCATATAACTCGTGAAAGCACACATGAAGATACTGAGCACACAATCTAGTCACTTACACTAAGCCACTTTTTTCAGTTTAGTTCAGCTTAGCTTCAGTTTTATGGCAAATACATTTTATCTAAATATAATTTTTAATGTCTTTTTTTTTAGTTTATTTAATATCAGTAGATTACATAACAGCACCACACAGCACCACCTGCCTATGATGATAACACAACTTATCACAAACTGCATCATGTTTAACACCAAATAGTAATATCAAACTGACTTCAAAGTTTACTATTCAGACACTGCAGCATTTCCTGTCAATCAAACGTGTGATTTCTGCCAAACAGCTAAACTGTAACTAATGTCACTCTGGGTATTTATGATACATCAACATTGATAGATTGATTGGATGCCTGTGTGGTTCCTCGGCAGTTATTTCTGACAGGATATACTGATAGTCAAAGTATTTTTTTTAATGGCCATTTTTGGATTTTGGAAATACTGCACCACAATCATGCTAATAAAGCTTGTTTGAATTTGCCAGATTGAGGCATGTTGAGTAGAGGACAGTAGAAGGAGGGTTGGGTCTTTTCCAGTTCATTTGCAAAGTGCTCTCTGCTATTTAACAAACTCTCTCACTCTGTCACTCCTTTAAGGAAAATACACCAGAATACCAGTGAATACACACAACAACATAGTGAATTCTGTTGAAGGTCCCAATAGAAAGACATATCAGTTCACCAGACCAGAAAATAAATAAGTAAACAATTTATACATAGATTTATTTTCTGGCCTGTGAACTTAGATTCTAAGACTGTAATACACTGTCTGACTGATAAATAAAGTGACTTAAATTCTGACTTAAGTGACATAAACAGGTCTGTTCATGAACATCTATTTTACTGGATACAGAATGTCCTAAACATCAAAACGTTTGATGTTTTTGCTTTGTAAAAATAAAAACAAACAGAGGAAAAAAAAACAAATAAAAAAAACCAAATTTGAAATATGTAAAAAAAAATAATTAAAAAAAAAATGATGTCACAAACCTCACAAACTTTGTAAAACAAAACAAAACCTAAACACTAAACAAAACTAAACAATAAAAAAAAGGAAATATTTCAAAGATTTGCTATCACAAACCTCACAAACTTTGGAAAACAAAACAAAAACAAAACACTAAACAAAACTAAAATAAAACTTGAAATATTTCAAAGATATGAATCCAATAACCTCTCAAACTTTGGAAAACAAAACAAAACAAAACCAAAACACTAAACAAAATTAAATAAACAAACACACAAACAAAAAGGAAATATTTCAAAGATTTGATATTATGAACCTCACAAACTTTGGAAAACAAAACCAAACCAAAACATTAAACAAAACTAAACTCCAAAACAAACTTGAAATCTTTCAAAGATTTTAAGCCATGAACCTCACAAACTTTGGAAAACAAAACACTAAACAAAACTAAAATAAACCTTGAAATATTTCAAAGATATGAATCCAATAACCTCACAAACTTTGGAAAACAAAACAAAACCAAAACATTTAAACAAAATTAAACAAACAAACAAAAAGGAAATATTTCAAAGATTTGATATCATGAACCTCACAAACTTTGGAAAACAAAACCAAACCAAAACATTAAACAAAACTAAACTCCAAAACAAACTTGAAATCTTTCAAAGATTTTAAGCCATGAACCTCACAAACAAAATAAAACTTGAAATATTTCAAAGATATGATTCCAATAACCTCACAAAACTTTGGAAAACCAAATCAAACCAAAACATTAAACTAAACTAAACAATAAACAACAACAACAACAAACTCCAAAACAAACTTAAAATCTTGTCACAAACCTCACAAATTTTGTAAAACAAAACAAAGCTAAAAAAAGGAAATATTTCAGTAGATATTGATTTGATATCACGAACCTCACAAACTTTGGAAAATATTAAACTAAACTAAACTCCAAAACAAACTTGAAATCTTTCAAAGATTTGATGTCACAAACCTCACAAACTTAGGAAAATTCAGTGTCTAGATGCAAAAAGATGCTGTCTGGTAAATGGTGAATAGGCACATGTTGCCCAGAATATACATATGGTGCTTTTCCACTGCCTGGTACGACTCGGCACGGTTCGCTTTACTTTCGGTTTGCTTTAAATCTAGCGGGTTTCAAATCCAATGACACTGAAAGTGACGATTCTCTCTGACCAATCAGTGATCTGCAGTGTTTACACATCACATTTAGTATCAGTACAGCACGCTTGGAACCTCCACCAAGGTAGTACTATTTAAGCGAGCCGTACCGTTCCGTAACGAACTGTCACATGCAGTGGAAAAGCGCCAAAAAGTGAGCCGTACCAAACCGTACCATGCAGTGGAAAAGCGTCAATAGTCAGCCAATCAGATCTGAGCTTGCAATATGCATCAAATGGTCAGTGAACAGACTGTAGGCGATCCATTTGTTATGCTGTCTAATTTTAAACTATATGGTTTAGGTAATGCGTTTGCATGTATGTGTAAAAACATGTTAGGAGATGGCCTGATTCACATGCACAAATATACACTGTAACCACTAGACTGAAGCTTCAGCACACAGCATGTTTCTGGGCTCTGTTTCACAGAGAACACTCATTTCTGCTGTTCATCTGTTATAGTTCTTAATGAAATATTTAACTGTGATCAATTCAATCACGAGCCCCGCACACGCTAAGACTCCCTCATCTGGCAGTCTGACCTATTAAACGAGGCAATAAAAAAGCTTCTCTCGTTAATAAAGTTAAATAATTGCTTCTCGATCATAAAGACTCCCTAGAGCTGTCGTTCAGCGTGCTCTCATTTAACCAGACTTATCCACAAACCAGAGAGAGATAGAGAGACAGAGAGACACAGGTTAAAAGGGAAAAAGAGTGACATTTTCATGTTTGACCTTTCGCTGTTGGTCGACGGAAGCATCCTCATTGACTAACACACAAACACATACACACCCAGAGAGAGAAACCCACTTCAGCGTAATACACTTCCACAGGTGGGAGATGCTCTTCAGACAGAGTGTTTTGAAAGCCCTCTCTTTCCTGGAAGCAGTTATTGCACAGATAGCAGACACTTTTATCCAAAGTGACTAACAGTACACTTAATGCTCTACAGTCCCATCCATCAACCTGAGGCTGATTATCTGATCATGGGCACAATTGGGATAGTTGACCGATCAGACCTTAAATTACATTCTTTACAGGTCAGGAAAATGTTTTTTTCTTTTGCATATTAGTGAGATCACTGTGACACTCACAGCAATATATGCACAAGACTATATACACGAGGCAAAACTGTCTACCTTGTTTAGTGAACCGTCACAAAAACTAGAATTTGTTCCTCATGTTTTAGTTTTAATGGTTTAAAGGATTAGTTCACTTCAGAAGTAAAAATTTCCTGATAATTTACTCACCCCCATGTTATCCAAGATGTTCATGTCTTTCTTTCTTCAGTCGAAAAGAAATTAAGGTTTCTGAGGAAAACATTCCAGGATTTTTCTCCATATAGTGGACTTCACTGAGGTTCAACGGGTTGAAGGTCCAAATTGCAGTTTCAGTGCAGCTGAAGGGCTCCACACGATCCCAGACGAGGAATAAGGAGAGGAATTAGGAATCTGATCTAGAGAAATCCTGGAATGTTTTCCTCAAAAACCTTAATTTGTTTTTGACTGAAGAAAGACAGACATGGACATCTTGGATGACATGGGGGTGAGTAAATTATCAGGAAATTTTAATTCAGAAGTGAACTAATCCTTTAAGTAGAACAATTTTCCACATGTTTGTCGCCACATGGTGTTCTGGAGGAAAAAGAAAACTTATTCATTCTAGATAAACCTCTAAAGCTAAATTTTCTAAAGACACATAAGTTGGAAATTTGATCTGGAGTAGATCATTTGAGTAAGGGTCAAACTATCATTCTTACAATTAAATTTAGACAATTTATAGGGACGAACAATGTATTTGTTCCTAAACAGTTATTGCCCAATACTTGCTCGCTCCCTCCCTTCCTTCCTTCCATCCACCCATCCATCCATCCATGCATCCAACCATCCATGCATCCAACCATCCATGCATCCAACCATCCAACCATCCATCCATCCATCCAACCAACCAACCATCCATCCATCCATCCAT
>CM075485.1:13144413-13226913 GCA_037950665.1 Hypophthalmichthys nobilis
CATCACATCATGGTGTATGTATGTGTGTGTGTGTGTGTTTGCAGGTTAACTGGCAGCAGGAGAGGTTCCAGGAAATAGTCTCTAAGCTCGGTCACTTTCTGAAGCAGGCTGGTTTTAAGGTAATGCAGTCTGTGCACATGGAAGGATGTTTATATGTTTTTCCCCTGTGCCATTTTTTACTTTGGTAATTTTCCCCCCATTGTTTTGTATTACTTTCATTTAAGTGCATGAGTTTTTTGTTGGTGCTTCAGGATAAAGTGAATGTTTATCTGATCAATGACACATCCAGAAACTGCAATTCAGACCTAAAAATATGATATGATAGAGCTTTGTGTGTGAAGCTCATTGAAATAAATCAAATATTATCATAAAAAATGTGAGAACCAATGACATTTGACATCTAACCTGTTTGTAGTGTATTTTGATATGCCATATCAAGCGCAAATATATAATAATATATAATCAATAATAACATATAACTGAGCACTAAGGTGTGTGGGAACATTTTTTTAGCAAATTATTTTAATTTTGGTTTGTTCCTCACACAACACTATCGAAAAACTTTTACGCAAGTCATATAAATGATGAATTACTTTTATGTTGAAGTGCTTTTGTCATATTTACTGAAAGTTTTAGTAAAATATTTCAGTATGAATATGTTGCAAAATACAAAATATCTCAGTTTGGATGGAGCTGATGTATATAAAATTGAGATTTGTCATTTTATGCCATACTTTCTGTTCGAAAAATTTTCATATAATTTACGTTTATTAGAGAAGATTCTTTCATTATAATAATGAAATATGGGCTACGGAAGAGAAACTAACTGCAGGCCTCAACTTTTTACTAGTTTCAGATTTGCTCAACTTATTTCTAGAATGTCTAGTTTCTAAAATATTATGAGTGCAATGTGCTATTTTTTGCAGGCATGAGTTTCTTAAAAGAAATTTTAAATGTAAATACAGCTCTCAGTGGCGGTTCTGGCTAGGTGCACTAGGCGAAATATGACATGTCGCCCACCCACACCCCGAACACCCCCGTTGGGATAACTTGTTACGTAATCAGATTACTTTTTTCAAGTAACTAGTAAAGTAACAAAATATCTAATTTACTTTTTCAAATAAGTAATGCAAATTACTTTTTCACATTTAGCCTATTGACTGACAGCTCCCCTGTCCCCATGTTGAGAGAAATAGGGTAAGTGCAGAGGCGTTGTGTGCGCTGTGTGAACATGAAACCATCATTGTAGTTCTAGACTAAATGTGGACATGCATTTACTCATCTCACTTGCACGAAAACATTCAGTATTCCACAAAATTAATAAAAACAGTGAAATGCAATCTTAGAATTTTATGCAAACCTGTAACAATTAAATATACACTATATTGCCAAAAGTTTTGGGATGCCTGCCTTTATGCGCACATGAACTTTAATGACATCCCATTCTTAATCCGTAGGGTTTAACAAGGAAATGAATGGAACACCTGAATTCAGTGATTTGGAGGGGTGTCCTAATACTTTTGGCAATATAGTGTATTAAATTACGCAAATATACTGTGTATTTAATCTCACTTCATTAACAAATGTCTTTGCTGCTGACCTTCAATGATCCAATTCAACCATACTAAGCAAATATTACTTTATATTAAATTTAGAAATAAGAGACTTCCTTCTCCTGTGTCCTATTCTTCTTTAATCCAGAATGGCAGCACAACTGAAAGGTTTGTTTGAGCTGTGCCCTCTACTGTACTGGTGTAAATATGCATTACCTTCAGCCTGAGGCTTGTTCATTTCACTTTTGGTGTGAAAGGGTCTAAAGGGTCAGTTCACCCAAAAATACTCACCCTCATGTCGTTCCACACCCGTAAGACCCGTAAGAAACGAGGCTTCTTTATGTCATAAGTGTTTCGAAATTTCAGTGGTTCACCACGTGACTTTGGCAGTTTGATACACTCTCCGAACCACTGATTCGAAACTCAAGTCAAGTCATCTTCATTTATATAGTGCTTTTCACAATACATATTGTTTCAAAGCAGCTTCGCAGTGACAATAGGAAAATTCTTATCGAGCTAAAGTTGGTTTTTGATTGAATCACTTCCGTTGTAAAAATGGTTAATTATTACTTTAGGGGCCGCTTAAATGACACCTTTCCTACTGAAAACCGAATACCTTTAATGCATTCTTGCCGTTCATATACGTGTTTAGTCTATAGGTTTGCATGTTTGAGTGTGTATGTGCACAGAAGTTTGGTCTTTTTTAAAAAAGTGATATTTGCCAAATTAATTTACTGGTCCGCATAATACAGAAAAATTAGTTGTGTCCGCGGATCTATGCGAACTGGAATAATTTTGATAACGTTTTATCTATACATAGGGAAAGGAAAGGGAAATGGGCCTTCGCAGGGGATAGTTTAGTTGAAACGTCAGGGCTGTGTTATCATCATGTCTAGATGTCTAGATGCAGGTCCTTCATCCCATCTTGATACGGCCTGGATCTGGCAGGCTGCGGCAAACCTCGGGATAAACAGAGAGAGACTAATATTAGAGTAGACGCCGTTCTTCTTATGATGTAGTGAGTATGGTGTTATGGGAAGTGTTCCCGGTTCCAGCTGACCTAATCTATGCAGCCTAACAATTTACATGATTTGAAGTAGATAATGTGTTGTGTATGCAAGTTTAAACGATGTGTTTTTAGTCTAGACTTAAACTAACAGAGTGTGTCTGCTTCCCGAACAGTGATAGAAAGACTGTTCCAAAGTTTAGGTGCTAAATAGGAAAAGGATCTGCCGCCTGCAGTTGATTTTGATATTCTAGGTATAAAAAAAAAACAACAACAACAAAAAAAAAACCTATTCTTGGTATTAAAAGATTCGTGAAGCTTCATGAAGCAGTGTGGAACTAAGTAACTAAGTAATTAATGACAGAATTTTCATTTTTGGGTGAACTAACCCTTTAACATTTGCCAAAATAGTACTTTTTTGTTACTAAAACACAAACAAGCATGCCCAGGCCAGGTGAGAAAAAATAACGCAAAAGTAATGCATTACTTTTCATAAAAAGTAACCAAGTACGCAATTAGTTACTTTTTTAGGGAGTAACGCAATATTGTAATGCATTACTTTTAAAAGTAACTTTCCCCAACACTGATACACTTCTATTGTAGAACTATATACACAACAAAAAAAAAAAAAAAAACAAATGCACTAAATAAAATAATTTAATAAATACCTATTTACAATAAGCACTTAACCCAAATAACTATTAAATAATAATATAAATAACTAGAGAACAGGCTAACTAAAATCAGCTTGAAATTTGTGCATGGAATTATTCAATATACAAAGATGGATCTGAAATTTTTTTTTTTTTACAATCTAAAGGTACACTGTGTTATTTCATCAGTCAGTCGTGGAAGTCTGATGGTTGATAGCTTATGGTCAACATTAAATCCAGGAGATAAGAGAATTCTAGAGAAAGAGCACATAGAGATTCGCAAGTGCACAGGACAAAGTTTGACGTGCACATGCAATATTTGAGTGAGAGCGGAGCCATGATACCACTGTATATTTGAGAGCGCATGTCCAGTTTTGCGTGAGAATGAAGGAAATCCACCTGCGAGCGAGAGATTCGTGCTTGAGCGTTACATGGATGTGCTCTCGACATGTCATTGTCTTTAAAATGACGGCAGAAAGTCATGTCTGAAAGCTGCGCACACTGCTGTGCCGCCCTAGGCAGGTGGTGTCTATATTGCCTATGCCAAAATACGCCACTGACAGCTCTACTATCACAACAATGGAGACAGTTGTGCATATCTGTTTTTTTTGCCATTTTCTATTATTTTAGCTTACACCTTATCTTTGTTACAGTTTTTGGATCTACAGTATGTTAGATGTTTTTGCATTTAACTGTAATGGTGCGTGTTGTACTGTACGTGTGTCACCTCTGATGTACCAACATGAGGTGCAATTGGATGCATCCAGTTTTTCCATTCTGTGGCCTGTAAAACATGGGTTATAAATGGTTTGGGAATGTAAAGCAACATTCCATACTGCAAGTTGATTTGATCAGTCAACAGCACATGCCACTATGGAAATGATCTGTGTTGGCCATGTGTTACAAATGTACTTGTCTTTGCAGGATTCTGATGTGTATTACATCCCTACCAGTGGCCTATCAGGAGAGAATCTGACCACTAGGAGCAAAGTAGCAGACCTTACAGCCTGGTACACTGGACCATGCCTACTGGAACAGATAGGTGTGTGGACACAGAGTATATTCAAGCAAAGACATGTACATATAATATGTATAGAGTATAATATATTAGAATATAATGCAAAATATAATAAAAATACAATATAATATAATAGTTGTTTTATTTTCTTTAAAAAAAACAGGCAAAATTGGAATAGAGTAGCTTTGACATTTTGATTTTTTCTTTTTGTGGGGAAAAAAAATGTTTTGTGCAACATGAGAGTGAGTAGATAATGATCAAATGGTCTGTAGAGGGTGTAACTGCATCTAAATTGACCAAATAATTTCTGCACCAGTTTTTTTTCCCCTTCAGTAATCATTCAAATGAATGATCAAAGATGCAGTTTTTTTATTATTATTTTTGGATGTTTGAAAATCTGTGGTGGCATGTTTAAATGTTTGAATGGGCACTTCTGTATTCATGTACATGGATGAGTGTAAGAATGTAGAGTGTTTTCACAGAAGCTCTTGTGTCATGATGCTGATCTGATTGTTGTCTGAGCTGTGAGAATCCTCAGCACTTTTGGTCTTACTCATCAAAACTTGATGAGGCAAACAGAAAACCTTCAGGCTTCTGCATCTTTCCTCATCTCTTTTTCTTTGTCTGTCTGCAGATGCCTTTAAACCTCCCCAGAGGTCAGTGGAGAAGCCTTTCAGGCTTTGTGTCTCAGACGTCTTTAAAGGTCAGCATGGGAACCGACATAAAAGCAAAATTTACAAAATCTAAATTCACAAATACTGGATTCTGTGCATATACTCCCTTGTTTTCAAAAAATTAAACCCAAAAAAATGAAGAAACACTTATTCTCTGACTTATGATCACCTAAACAATTGCACTGTTTTCAGATCAGGGCTCTGGATTCTGTGTGACGGGGAAGGTTGAGGCTGGCTTCATTCAAACAGGAGATAAATTGCTGGCCATGCCCCCTAATGAGACCTGCACTGTTAAAGGTAAACACACAGCAGCTTTATCAACTTATAGAGACATGCCATGCTCTAGGAGGATGTGCAACAGCACCCTCTTCTGGTGTTTTCATAAAGGACAGTGCACTCTCCAGAATTCATTACTGGTTAACACTGCTTAAGACTTGTTTTATAGCTTTTTTTTCCCAGTCCTGTGACTAAGAAATGGATGCTGAATGTTGTAGACATGCACAATATTGGCATTGGCCACTATATATATTAGGGGTGTAACGGTACACAGAAGTTACGGTTCAGTACGCACCTCTGTTTTGGGGTCACGGCTCGGTACAGTTTCGGTACAGTAGGAAAAATAGTCACACCTTAGATTAGGGTCCAATGCTTACTATTAACTATGACTTTTGCCTCAATAAACCTATAATGCTTATTAATAGTTAGTAAGGTAGTTGTTAAGTTTAGGTATTGAGTAGGATAATGGGATGTAGAATATGATCATGCAGAATAAGGCATTAATATGTTCTTTATATGTACTAATAAACTAGTAATAGCCAATAAACTAGTAATATGCATGCTAATAAGTAACTAGTTAATAGTGAGAATTGGACCCTAAACTAAAGTGTTACCAGACAAAGGAACAAATTCACAAAGCTAGTTTTGTTTTATATTTAACAGACAGCAGTGCAAATCAGTTTGTTCCACCTAGCGGCATTTAGTCCGCTAGTTGGTACAGTACAGCCTCCTATAGTGTATTAAGCACTAAGCAGTAAACAGAATGCACTCTTCCATAGGTCTTTTTTTTTTTTTTTTTTTTTTTTTTTGCAGGGCAAAAGGTATTTGGTCAGTGTTAGAATTTGTTCCACTTAAACTATATTTAAAAATTCAAAGCTTAAGCCCAACCCTCCTATACTTAATTTTCCACGTTCCGCTCCATTTTGCACAGTTGAGTGCACGAGCCTTTCAAAGTATTCTCCTTTTGTCCATGAGTGCAGAAAGACGCATTCGCATCTAGTGGACTTTGCTTTCAAGCGCTCAAGTCATTTGAAATTTGTATGCTCTGTTTTTCTGCTCTTTTTTTTTTTTTTTCATGTTGTGGCAGTTAGCAAACAGTGTTGTATTACCGCGCGCCCCCCCTTCTGGATTGGAGCATGAATTGCCCGTGACTGACTGTACTCGTCGTTTGATTGCATGCTCTGAACCGTGACGTCCGTACTGTTCGGGACAAATAAATGTACCGTTACACCCCTAATATGTTTAATGCAAACAATAAAATGCCAAATAAAAATCAAATTATAAATAGGCATTTTTTCCACATTAATATCATTGCATAAGAGCACCGATCATTGCATAAGAATTATCAGATGATTCATTGAAAAGATTTAAATGTACACTATATAACTTTTTTTGTTCAAAATGAACAAAATTTAAATGAGTCGATACATCATCAAATCCCTCTGTCTTACCCTGATTCACTATTGTAAGCCTATTATAAGTTTAAGTTTATATTTTGGACCTGAATGGATGGTTTTTGCAGAATATTCCGTACATGCATCACTCGCTAGTGTGTGTCTCGTCATGTTCGTAAATAGAGAAAAGTTGCTCCAATTACTGTGGGAGTGGCATAGGTTAGTTGTTACATTGAGTGAGAAAGGTAAACTTGGAGCATGCTAAATCTTGAACCTCCAGGGAATAACTCGTTTAAAAGAAAGTCAAACAGCAGACACTTTTTTTGCCAGCAGACTGGCAGACAATGCGATAAGAAGAATGCTCGTAATAAAACAAGTATCAACATTGGCTTGGCTGTTCAGAGATGGCGGGAACTGAGGGATTTGAAATATTGTTAAAGTGATGTGGAGATGCTGTTTTTATTACTCAACAGGTGATTAAGGTATTTTATTGAACAGATAAATTGCCATATGTAGCTCTCTTTCATTGTAAAGCATTATCTATTGTGAGTAGTGAATGTTTCATGAGCAGTAGGATAGCCATATTCATCCACACAGTCACGCAGAGCCAAAGCACCACTAAAACAATGTTCTTCTGCAAAATGCATGCAGTTTTGTTTTTTAACCTCTAGAGGGCACAGTTACATAGTGTACCTTAAAACTATTTCCTCTGTTTTGTTACTGACTTTTATATCTGTCCTATTGAGACAAGAAAAGATCACAAAATTAATAGTGTAATGACACAGTGTTAATAAACTTTATGGCCAGATTTATTTGTGTTAAAATCATTGCAGTAGTTATGATATTTAAGGAAATAAATACTTCTATTCAGCAAGGACACATAAATTGATCAAAAGTGACAGTGAAGACATATTGTTACAAAAGGTTTCTATTTCATTAAAATTCTGTTCTTTTGAACTCTGTTACATCAGAGAATTCAGAAAAAAGTATCACACTTTCCACAAAAATATTGTGGAAAACATTGATAATAATCATAAATGTTTCTTGAGCACCAAATTGGCATATAGAATGATTTCTGAAGGATCATGTGACATTGAAGACTGGAGTAATGATGTTGAAAATTCAGCTTTACCATCACATGAATAAATTACATTTTTAAAAATATTAAAATAGAAAATCGCTATTTTAAATTGTAATATTTCATAATATTACTGTATTTTTAATCAAATAAATGCTGCCTGCTTGAGTATTAGAGGCTTCTTTCAAAAATCGTGCCGACCCCAAACTTTTGAATGGTAGTGTATTGCCAAGCCCTAATTGGCAATTTTTTTTTTTTTTTTTTTATATATAATTGATGCATCCTTAAAATGCAGTCATCTCTCTCTAGGGATCACTCTCCATGATGAAGCATTAGACTGGGCAGCTGCCGGTGATCATGTCAGTCTAACTGTCACAGGCATGGACATCATCAAAATAAAGTGAGTGTGGAATGAAACATTGGTGTTGAAAGCATTCCCTTCCTTAGAGTATACTGTGAAATTGTGGTTATATAATATTTTGATTATGTAATATTGATTACATAATACTTGATTAGAAAACTTTCTCTGGGCGCTTTTGATTCTGGATGATCATGTATAATGTTTTTCTCTTTAGCATTGGATGTATATTCTGTGATCCCAAAGAGCCCATCAGAGCCTGCACAAGATTCCGAGCAAGAATTCTCCTCTTTAATATAGAAGTTCCTATCACGAAAGGCTTCCCTGTGAGGAAATTTTCTCTGCGTTCAAAATTCTACTATATAAACATCTCTGCATTTTTTTTAATGTGGGATGTGCAAGTGTGATTGTCAACATTTCCTTGTATTTTGTGTTTGATTGTCAGGTGCTGTTGCATTATCAGACCATAAGCGAACCGGCTACTATCAGGAAGTTAGTCAGTATATTACACAAGAGCAGCGGAGAAGTTCTCAAGAAGAAACCAAAGTAAGTGGATAGATGATATGGAATCATATTTGTGTTACACAATTTAAAGGAATAGTTTAAAAATTGTTCCAAACTTTCTTCAGTGAAACAAAATAAGTTTTGAAGAATGTGCTAATTTCCATATAACAAAAGCATTAGGGGAACAACGACTGTCATATTCTAAAAATTGTCATAAAAGTATATCCTTGTGTGCTATATTAAAAGTCCTCTGAATCCATGTGAAAGCTTTTGTATGATGAACACAGAAATGTAAGACATTATTTAATGAAAATCTTTCCTTCTGCAGTAGCTCTGAAATCTCATTCACACTTCCGCATCAGTAGCTGTTTCCATCCAAATTTGTGAATTTATATATATTTGCGAATAAAGCACAGTTTCCAAGAGAACAAAATCCCTACTTGCTGGGAAATTGGTGCAAAATATCTGTAATAAAAATGGAAGTTGCTGCAGTCAGTGAAGCCTCTGTGGCTCTCAAAGTGCACAGATGAAAAGCAATAAACGCTGTCATGTTATCTTGCATTCAGGTTCTGGTCTTTGGGAATGCAATCATGTGAGAAGCTTCTGGGAGGGAATTAAACCAAATCATTCTGATGACAGACTTTGGCTCAGGCATTTCAGAACGATCAAACCAACATTTAAAATGCCGTGAAAATAATTCGAGCACACCCAAAGTTATATACATTTTCAGCCAAAACAGGCAATTTACCATTGAAAATACATATTTTTTTTAAAAAGTTGTAGTGCCACCTATGGTCTGATCTCCATAAAAGTTGACATGCTTCTTTAGAGTCATATGCTGCCTGTGCTCGGTGAAATTCTGAGTATTTGTTCACGATTCATAGGCTTTTGGGTATATTTTGCCACATCCATTTTCTAAATGACCCTGTTATAGAAACCCAAAGGGGTAAAGTTCAACTTTTTTTTTTTTTTGGATAATTATTGATCTAGAGAGTCCAGAGAATTGTACTGTACTGGTTTGATTCCGATCGAGCGAAAAACCTAGGACTAGTTCGCAAAAGTAGTTTTTTTTTTTTTTTTTACATAATTGTGAATAATTAATGAACGATTTGATTGACAGCATTGGTTCTTGAGGCAAAGTTGTTCAGCATAAGGAGATCTATCAAATGATATGCATATTGTGTGGATTTGTGTGATTACAGAGGCGTAAAACCCGTTACCGCCAACTAGTGGCCGATTTCTTTCAAAATTCTTACAGACCTGTAGGACCATAAGTCGAACATGCACACTGAGTTTCGTTCCAATGTTAACCTTGTCTAATAGGAGCTCAAAATTCATTGGCCAGTGGCGGCCATGTTGACATTCACCAATGTCCTCATAGACAATCATGAAACCTTGGACCAAGACACTGCATGCCAATTTTCAAGTCGATCGTTGTACCGATCAAGTTGAAAACCGAGTTTGGTGAAAATATCTTTCATTCATGAGTTATAGCCATTTTACGGTTTGGTCTGCACGATCAGTTTTAAGGCATAAGAAAAATAATAAAAATCCTTACAATTACAATAGGGTTTCAGCACTATGTGCTTGAACCCCTAAAAATGACAAAAGCACATAGCAAAATGACAAACTTAAACTAAAATTAAAACTGAACATAAAAAGCTAATTCAAAATAATAAATATATTAGTATTTACGCATAATTTATTAAATATTTTTTCAATAATATTAATAAATACTATATTAATATTGTAGTAATTATTAAAATAAAACTGTCGCCCATTTTCAAAGTTGGTGATTGGCATTGACACAAGGACCAATGGTGTTTGGAGTCATTTGCCACTTTTTAATATCATCTTTGAGTGAACTATTCCTTTAATGATGGTTCAGAAATGTGTTTTCGCTCAAGATTCATTATCAGCATAATGTTGATGTTGTGCAGGTGTTTGAGTAAAGGACAGAACGCAGTGGTGGAGATTCAAACACAGCGGCCTGTGGCTCTGGAGCTCTATAAGGACTATAAAGAACTGGGGCGGTTCATGCTGAGATATGTGGGCTCGACCATTGCTGCTGGAGTTGTCACAGAGGTAAAACGCAGTACATGTCCACCTTTTCTCACTAAACACAAAGCATACGTCTTGTATTCATCAGCATTTTTTGATATTGCATCATGAGAATGAGATGCTTGTTAATGCTGATGTTTATATTGTTCTAGATCAAATAGTAAGGACCAGTTGGAACTGGATCCTCCAGAATAACTCTGGAGAATGGAGAGAAGTGCAATTTCCCATCAGAGCGAACACAATTTGAACCTGACAGTGAATCTTACTACAGTTCATTTCATATTTCACCTGTCTGAAGGCCCTAGAGTGAATGTGTGTATAAAGGAGAGAATGCCTTTTGTCCTGCTCTTCAGCTTGCAAATACAACTGAACTATAATAATTATCCCAAGTTTCAACTCAAAACCCTCCTAATAACACACAGGATACAGATACAGATAGTTTACCTGCAATTAATTGATTGCATCCCAACAAAGTGAACTCATTTTCTTTTATTATTTGATTTTATTTAGAATATTGTAAATGGCATTTTTTTGATAAATATCGCAGCACATAATGGACATTTAGGCTTGGTTCAAATTGAAGGATTTTAAGGTTAGTTATTCTGATTAATTAAGCTTGTGTACATTTGTAAAAGGGGAAATAAGAAGAGAATAAGCAACACAGCTGGCTGCTCTCATCTCCTCCATCAGTTTCTCATGTGAGCATGACAGTGTGAATGAAACCTGCCCTTCCATTGCTGCTACTCAGTGTTTTGCTGATCATTATTGAGTCAGTGACGAGAAAACAGGAAGGTTGAGAACCAGTGGACAAAGGGATATGTTGTGGATGGAGAGAAACGCATCCGGATGTCTGTAATCTAACAGTAATCACTTTAAGGACCTAACGGACATGACTCTTACTCATCTGTTTATTAAGGGGTTTTAATTTATAGAACATTTGTTTGGGTGTATCGAAGTTGAAGTTGTTCAATCAAGGGAAAGCTTCTTCATCAGAAAATAAAAAATATTGATCACTGTGGAAAACATGAGTCTGTGCATTATTGGGCCAGTAAATAAATACATAGTATTTATTCATCCTCACAATTTATTTTTTAGAAAGTACTTATTGGCTTTGACCCTGATCAACATTCACAAAAGCAATTACTCTGGACAGGAATGTGTTTTTATTTCCTACATGCAAGCTGTTTATTTTTCATCCCTACAATTTTGAGTTTTTTAGCACCTTATGCTGAATGACATGAATTTCAGTGTAATCTGATTTATGCAAATCAAGTAATTTTTCACTTATTCTAGAAAGTGCTTACTTCTACAAATGCTCATTATATGTGCTCAAATGCTAATAGATGTAGCTAAAAAGGTTGTTTTCTTCTATGAAAATGTGTTGCTGTAATTTTCCACTTCACAGCCTGATAATCAAAAGCCTTCATGAATGCAGCTTGTTCAGAATAGATAAAGACTCGAAGATGATGACACATTGATTCAGAAAAGCTTGGTTTTTAATCAATCTGTCTCTGCTTCTCGGTTGTAGATGAATACCCTGAAAAATTAATAGCATTTTTCTACTGGTAGACACAGAGCAAATATACTGAAATTGATGATAAATATGCTGCTTTGACCTTATCCACCACACAAAATTGTAGTTCATAAGACATTACCATCAAAAGTAAAAAATTAGGGAGCTTTGCCTGTCCTTTACCTCTGGTTTATAGCATTGGGGTTGCTGAGTGGTTCAATAAGGGTAACAAAATACTTTTTCTTGATCAAGCTTTGGGATATAAAGTATATGTACTGCAGAGTTCAACCTATTAAAAGTGCACTTAGCTGTGTTTTAAAAGCATCAAAGTGTTTTCTGAATTACCAAAAAGAACTTTTTTGACACTTTCTCTATTTTCAACTCAATGTTCTCTTTGATCCTGTTTAAATTATCCAAACTGATTGTCTAAGGATTTTTTCCTTCCTCAAATTTCCTGCATTGCTGCCTACAATGCTATTTTCACCATAATAAGAGTTAATTCTCCTTATATGTTATTTTTCGTCATGATGGTTTATATCTTTTTCTTGAGGAATCAGATTCGAATGTCCACCCACTTTTCTCTAGGGTTTGTCTTTTGATTTGGAATGAACAAAGACTCTCAATCTTGAATCTTTCTGCTCTGCTCCATTAAACTTTTATTTGTTCTAATGCCGCTTCATTAAAAAAAACAAATATATGTAAGCAATAAGGTACGAGAGACTGTGCTGTATCGTGAATAAGTCATGGCTGAAGGGCGTTGTTAGACATGATGCGAAGCGGAGCTTCAGCCGTGACTTATTCACGATACAGCACTAGCCTCAAGTACCTTTATTGCTTTTATAAAACGGTTACCACACAATACAAATATTAAAGCCAAAAATATGTATCAATGCAACTTTCATGAAATAAACTGTCACTAAAAGCCTTCCTTCCACTGAAAAAAAAAAAAAAAAAAAAGTCCCTGACCGTGAACAGTAACAGAAGTTACATTATTACGCCATTAGATGGCGGCAAAGACTGTCTTTATGAGTGTGTCAGTAGTGAAGACTTTTACATTGAAAAGACTAAATTGTTGTGACCACGGAGCAAGACGCAACTAGCGCTGTCAGTCACGGGAAAACCCCTTAACTGTTAAAAGGACAAGATAATACATCGGACATTTAAACAGATTTTTTATTATGAACATAGGACTGACCTGAAGGAAAATGCTAAATCTGAATGCAGGTAATAAACTTGCTCACTCAATCTCTTTCTCATAATACTCTTCTACATAATACAGTAAGCTTCAATGTACAATATCAATTGAGAACATACAGTTTACGTTGCTAAGGGTGGTTGCTAAGGGTGTTGTGTAGCGATACACAGAACCGTTGGGTGAAGCGGTCATGGCCGTGTTTTATTGTGAATATAAAACAGCTATTGACCAATCAAAATCAAGGACAGGAACTAATAAATACATATAAAACATTGATATATGCATATGTTTTTGCCTTTTACTCTGTTTTAGTAATCTGATTTTATATTCACTCTGTCCTTTGTTTCAGTTTTTTATTGTTCTGATTCTCATCCTTTCATAAAGCCCCTTTCATACCAAAAGTGAAATGAATAAGCCTCAGTATGAAGGAAATGCAAATTCATGGCTGTACAGTAGAGGGCGCAGCTCAAACCTTTCAGCTGTGCTGTCATTATGGATTGCAGAAGAATAAGACGCAGGGTAAAAAGTTCAGCATAAAAAAAAAAAAAAAACACGCAAATGTGATGTTTAACTGAAGTCATTTTTGTTTATTCGTATGGTTGAACTGAATCATTAAAGGTCAGCAGCAAAGACAAGAAGCGAAGACCAGGAGACGTGGTTGTATCTTCCACGTGCTGTTGGTCGCTGCAGTCATCAAGTCCAACTAAGGCAGTGTACATTGTAGTTTTATACACATTTTGTGGGGCAGTCCTTACAAGTGAAGACAAAGAATTTTAAACAAAGCATGCAAATGAAGAATTCGGGTATAGGAACCCAACCCAGCTTCTAGGGTGTCACCAGTCCACTAATCCAATCAGCATAACTATTCAACAAATGGGACAGGGGCTCCAAGAGCCATTAAAGACAAAAGGTTAGTCTCAGTAATCTGGCTCATTTGACTTACAACAAAGAGAACAGGAAAACTCTTGCTGGAAACTTTGCTTAATGAAATCATTTATCTGATGTCATTATCTTTACCTTAAAATGCTAAATACAATGTACTTCACCTTAGTATTTCGTGTGATGTTACGTCAGGATGTAGGATCAGCAGATCTTAAAGAAATTGAAATGGTGCCTAAGAAATAGCTCTGGTGTTCCATTAAGAACCTGCAGGCAAATAAAGTGAGAGTGAAATTAAGTGTGATTGGATTTCCTGCCAGCGCTGCATAAAGGAGATGGCAGACTTCAACCAGCCATCTTTGTCTCTCTTCGGTATGTTTTAAGAACTCTTAAATTATTTCTCATTTTCCACAGTTTCTGTTGGAGACCTTGTCACTTTTACTCTAAAATAGGCCACTTTAAATAATTTTCAAAGAATCTTGAAGTATGTACTCACAATTTAAAGTTGTTAAATTTCAATCATAAAGTAGCTAAATGCTTTTTTTTGTTACTATATCCTTTTAATTATATAAACGATACACTTATATAATTTCATCAGAGCTGTATTTTTCTGGCAGAAAAACTAATATTTCTGAAAATAAATTAGGGTAGTGAGAGTATCAAACCTGAACAGATGCATTTCTAAAACACACACACACAAAAAAAAAACAATATAGGCTAAATTATGATCCATATACCTTAACTGAAAACAATGAACATCAGAATTTAACTCAATATTTTGTTGTAAGATGCAATTTTATGTCTTTTTGCTAAAACAAATAAAATGGTGCACAGGAGAATTTGCGAAAGCACTTTTTTAATTGGTTCTCAGAAATCTCGTGATTTGATTGTTTCTTCGGCTTGCAAAGTCATTTTAAAAACTACGGAGTTGTTTTGTCATGCTACACCAATACTGTTTTGGAAAAAGTAGCTTGTTTCTGGAAAAGACGCTATTTTGAACAACTGAGCTACTGACAAAGGTAAATTGTTGTTGCTACTTTTAGTTAGTCACAGCATAGTACTGGTCCTCACAAGAACTTGTTTTCAATTGTGGATAAGCTAGAAATATATTTTAAAGAACCACAGGCGAAATATTCTTACCATGTATAAAAAATAAACGCTCACATGGTTTGCCCGTGACTTTTCTCAACATTTCTGGACTTATGGTGTGATTATACTGATCATTTGTGTTATTGTGTATTTCACCAAGAGGTGGACTATCTCTGCAGCTTTCTTCTTGTGACAGATGCCTCTGCCCTCTTTGACTTTGGCTGTCCTGACTGTCTCTGCTTCATCCTCTGCATCCCGGGTTATTTTAAGCCTTATACTGCACTCAAACACAACAACACAAACACTCACAGTGTAACCCTCTTAATACTGTGACACATCTTCCAGCCTCCACACCTGTACATATTTTGGTTTTCATTACTTTCCAGAACGTGCGTTCTCAGAAACGTGTTCCCCAAATACATTATCAGCATTGAGTGCTTTTTCTGTGCACACTACAGGATAAAAGCACCCACTCTATTTGCCCAAATGAGCATTTCAGAATATCACAAACACATTTATCACTAAATAATCCCATTTAAATGTTGTGGAGTTTAGTATTTTGTGTGAGATGGGCCTTTTTGTAGGGTTTCTGTCTCAGTTCCTGACACATCATATATTTATTATATATGTTGTGTGTGTATATATATATTGTTAGTCAATGTGACCTTTTATAGTGCGCCTTATAACCCTAAGATTTTTCAGGTAGGGTAAGGTAAGTCAAATCCAGCCTAAACCATAAAGTACTCACCCGCCGGCAGGTTGAAGTCCTTCAGGAGTGATGTAAAAGATTACCTTGTAGTTGTTCTTTATTGAGGCTCAGTTTGTAGTTATAAGTAAAGTCTCATGGAAGGCAATCGTAACAATAAAATATCTCTTTTATTGGTTACAATGCAAAGCAGTTAATGCAAAATAAAACTTAAATCAGCTTCAGCTAAAAAGCTCTATAACCTAGCTTTATCCAGCAAGATGCTATTAAGTGCCCTTCGTTATGGTATCGGGTATCCTTCTACGCTTAATGCAGGCAGCATCTGAGGAGGCCTTTTACTCCTCAGACGTTTATACTACTTTTTGGGAAATTCCAACTTCATATAACTCATCAGTTGATCAATGCCTTGTATGATCCAGTCTTCCTGTTGTAGGCGTATCAGTCTCTGTATCTTTTGCTTACAAAGCCGGATGTCCTTCCTCTTCGCTTACGCTGTTGTCTTCTTCTAGCACTCTTCCTCTTCTTCACTGAAGTCTTCGTCTGGCTCACCTCCACTTGAGGTTGCAACATGCTCTCTTCATCCTTATTGTTAACTTTTGTGGTTGGTTACAAACATCAAACTCAAAAATCTAACTTTCACAACTGTTGCTTAGTCATCTTATCTGATAACAAACAAAGGAAGTATTGCAGTTACTTAATTTCATAATCATTCAAGCAAGCAAATAACATTGAAACAGGTAAATAGCAATATCAATTTCCAAAACAATATATATATATATATATATATAATGTTCATCTCAACCAGGCATATTCCCTTTTCATGGAAATGTGAATCATCTCAGAACCTCTAGCAAGTTAAGATCTTTTAATGTCCAACTCATGACCTAATTAATCAGTGTCGAAACATGTCTGCCGGTGAAGCCTCTCGTTTACTTGAGTAAACAGATTGCAAAAGAGTCCGGTGAGAGCTCATATGTAACAGCGTGCTGACTGGTGCTCAAACATCTCGGACTCTTTTGTTTGCAAAGCTGATTTTTATTCTAATTTTTCTGCAATGTCAAAAGATATTAAATATCTAGTGCTGGAAAACTATATTGGTGGGAAGTTTGTACCATGTTCCAAGCTAATAGACTCTTTCAACCCATCAACGGGAGAGGTTTATTGCAAAGTTCCAGACAGTGGACCTGAGGAGGTGAGTTTTTTCTTGATATTTCTCTTTTAATCTCAGGTTTTGTTAAATATTTGAAGATGTCACTTGTGCATGATCAACTATGCCCTGCGTCACTATAGATATACTGTCTTGAACGTTCATCTGCATGAAAATTTCGCTAGTTGAACATGTTCTTTCTAGTGTAGTAAAAAGTGCAGTTTTACCTTTAACAAATATTTAACTAGTGACACCATTATTTGGCTGAAGACACAAATTCTAAGTAAGTTCAGAGTAATGTTGCTTGCAGAGTCAGGGTGATGTACCTTTGGTCTCATATTCTTGCTGTAAACGCTTTGGTCATAAAATAAGGTTGGGAAATGCTCAAGGTCCAGTGTTTAATGATTAAGCCAAATAAGCTGGAACTCCATAAGAACTCATATGGGTCAGTGGAACAGAAGTTTATAATAATATTATATTTTATGATCATGAACCAAAAAGATGGCCTTAAATAACTTTTTTTTATCACGACATATGGTCAATACAAAGCAAGACATTCCCCTTCTCAATTGTGAAATGTATCGATTAACCTTTACAAGCGAGTTAACCCTTTTCTCAATGGTTATAGGTGGATGCTGCAGTGAGGGCAGCCAAAGAGGCCTTTCCTGATTGGTCAGCTAAGAGCCCAGCAGAGAGATCCAAAGTACTGAATAAATTGGCAGACCTGATAGAGGCACGACTGGAGGGGTTTGCCCAGGCTGAGTCTAAAGACCAGGGTAAAACACTAGAAACACTACAGCTTCATAGTACAGGACACACTAAACAGGTTAAACTAAAGAAGTTCAAAGGACTTACTACTGCACAATAGACCAAAGGTAGACAGAATTAAAGTGACTCAGCAATGTACTTTTCTAGTGCTCAACAGATACGTTTTTTTCAGTAGCCGAGTGGCTGATATTTTTTTATAGGCTAAGGCTATATGCTGTGTGTGTGTGTATACTACTGTTCTATCTGTCTGTCTATCTATCTATTGTCTGTCTCTCTGTCATTCCATCCATCCATCCATCCATAAAATTTATTGCACAATATATCAGTTTGTTACTTTGTGTCACTGAACAAGTTAATTTAGTTTTATTCAGTTCTTTATAGGGCTCTTAAAGCATGAAATGGATTCATTTCCTCTTCTCTTTTTTCCAGGGAAGACTATAACTTTTGCCCGAAATGTGGACATTCCACGATCAGCGTACAACTTCCGTTTTTTTGCTTCATCTGTCCTGCATCACACTAATGACTGCAGTCAGATGGATCACATGGGTTGTCTCAACTACACCGTACGCTGTCCTGTAGGAGTGGGTATGTGTCAATCTGGACATAGAGTACTATTACTCTCTATTGTAAACCAATAGTTTATGTATGTTAAATTCCCTGTCTATAGCTGGTCTTATAAGCCCATGGAACCTGCCACTGTATCTCCTGACCTGGAAGATTGCTCCGGCTGTTGCTACAGGCAACACTGTGGTTGCAAAACCTAGTGAAATGACCTCAGTCACTGCCTGGATGATGTGTCAGCTATTGGAGGAAGCTGGTGAGGGATTTGTGTGTGTATTTAGGACAGATTTGTTAATTAGCCCTTCTCAGGGTACATTGCTATCTTTAGTTTTTTCTTAGTACCAGCATACATTTTAAATGACACCTGAATTGAGTGAATGTTTCTATTTAATACGTGGTTGCATCATCTAGGCTTTCCACCTGGTGTGGTCAACGTGGTCTTCGGTACGGGCCCACGAGCCGGGGATGCGTTGGTGTCTCACCCTGACGTGCCGTTGATCTCATTTACGGGGAGCACGGCCACAGCAAGACTGATAACAGAACGCAGTGCACCGTATTGTAAGAAGCTTTCATTGGAGCTTGGCGGGAAAAACCCGGCTATTATATTTGCTGATGCTGACATGGAGCAATGCATCAGCACTACTGTACGATCCAGCTTCTCCAATCAGGTGAGCTCATGCATAGCTTGACCAATCAGGTTATATTTTCATATAGCTTCATCAGTTACACTAATGCTTTCCGTTGCAAAAAAAAAAAAAAAAAAGGATGCTGTTACTGAGCTCATCCAGTCAAAATCCTGCAGTGTCTGCATTGGCTTTTAGTGCAAACGGCTTTTAGTGCAGAATAACTACCATCAAAAATGTTCTATACAGTATAAATTCTGGGTGTAAAATGTCACTTTTCTGTATAATATAATATAATTTAATATAATATAATAACCAGTGTTATTTTAGTATTATTTGCCTTATTATAGTTTTTGATAATATTTTTGACTGGAATATAATATAAAATAAAATAAAATAAAATATAAAATAAAATAATATAATATAATAACCAGTGTTATTTTAGTATTAATTTCCTTATAGTTTTTGATAATATTTTTAATTGGCATATGATATAATATAATATAATAACCAGTGTTATTGTAGTATTATTTGCACTATTATAGTTTTTAATAATATTTTTAATTGGATTTTATGTTTAATTTTTTTTAGTTTACATTTTAAGTTTTAACATTTCTAGTTTTGCTAATTTAGTTTTTTAAGTTTATGTTTTTCATCTAATATTTATATTATATTTTATTTCAGCTTTATTTCATTTAGCGAAAAAAGTTTTTTTTAATAGTTTTAGTTTTAGTTAACTAAGTTAGCTAGTTGCTGAATTAAACATGCTTCATATTGGAGTAATAGGGAAATGATTATACTGTCTCTAACCTTTTTTTAATGGGATAACACCATGTAGTTCCATTTTCTGCCACACTGTGGCGCTCAGAATACATACATTGTTAATACGGCATTGTAAATTGTGTTCTCACACTTTTTCTCACTTTCTCTTTTTCTCTCGCTCAGGCCTTCACATCGCACACACACAAACACATCATCGCTGTGCTAAAATTTAAAGTATTTATATATAATTAGTTTACACAGCCCAGTGATAATTGTGAGATTTACTTAAGAACTTTATTTGCATCTTTTTCTCTCCTTTCTCAGGGAGAGATCTGTCTCTGTACCAGCAGAATCTTCGTTGAGAGGAGCATTTACCCAGAATTCCTCACTCGTTTCGTGGAGGCTGCTCGCCTGTGGAAAACTGGCGTGCCCTCTGACCCCTCCAACGACAATGGAGCGCTCATCAGCAAAGAGCATCTACAGAAGGTCCGATGATAATCACAAACATGTTTCTATTGAAATAACATGCGCTGTTTTCAATGTTAAGTGTATGTGTGGGATTATTAGAAGTAGAATACAGTGTTTATCTCTCTCTCTGTTCATATAAAATTATATTTCTATATTTACAATGCATCTAAATTGCCTGCTAACTCCTACAGGTTAAAAGTTATGTTGCTTTGGCGCTGACAGAAGGTGCGCAGGTGCATTGTGGGGAGGGTGTGGACAAACTGACCCTTCCACAGCATAATGCAAATGGCTATTTCATGTTGCCCACCGTCATCTCTGGAGTAAAAGACTCCTCCGCATTGATGCAGGAAGAGATTTTCGGTCCCGTAACCTGTGTGACACCCTTCGATGAAGAGGAGGAAGTGATATCACGGGCCAACGGCGTACGCTACGGCTTATCCGCCACAGTGTGGTCCCGAGATGTGGGGCGCGTACACAGGGTTGCTAGGAAACTGCAGGCCGGGTTGGTGTGGACCAACTGCTGGCTGGTCAGAGATTTAAATCTTCCATTCGGTGGCATGAAACACTCTGGCATTGGTCGAGAGGGGGGAAAAGACTCATACCACTTCTTCACAGAGGTTAAAGCCATCACCATCAAACACTGACACAAGATGAAGCAATATATGCAGGGATAGTGAATCACTCTGTGATTTATGTGTTATTGTAAAATCTGTGTATATTATATAGCAGAAGCAATCAGACATAATATGATTGGGAATAAAGTTCATGAAAACATGCTTCATAGTGTTTTTGTGACTGAATGTGGGTTAATCATTTTAGTGGTCTTAAATGGTCATATTCCTTTAACCAGTGTTAAATTTTATTGCTTGGAAGTTGGTGTTTCATAGCTTAGAGACTTAAAGGGTTAGTTCACCCAAAAATGAAAATTGTCATCATTTACTCACCCTCAAGTTGTTCCAAACCCGTATGAATTTCTTTCTTCTGTTGAATACAAAAGAAGATATTTTGAGGGTGAGTAAATGACAGAATTTTCATTTTTGGGTGAACAAAAAAAGACGAAAATGAATTAGATCTGTGACTTGATTGAAGACTTTGCTATCTTGGAGTTAAAAACCTGAGAAGCAGGAGAGCTCCATTTGCTCTCTATTTCATCTCATGCTGTCTAGGAGAAACAAAGAGATCTCAAAGAGATCTTATATGGGTTTTTAGATCCTTGAAACGCCATATCTGTGCAAAGATTGGGTTTAGGTCGGCAGACTCTTGTGTGTTACCTTCCCACAGCTGGGTGCATGTATTAACGTGCTGTTTCCAACAATTATCAGTGTGGGAAGTGACTATCTGACACATAGCACAACACACACACACACACACACACACATACACATTTCTGCACAAAACTGTTCTGTGCCCCAGAATGCTTCATATGAGTCAAAACGCCAGCTCAAGTGATGGACTCAAGAGAGATAAAAAAAGACCTTTGTGTTGTTCAAGTCTCTCTGGTCTTCAGGGTGAATCTTCAGTGCCTTAAAAACGGACACTAACAAGCAGATGGCTTCCCACAGTCATGGAAAATCTTTAGGGAATTTTAAAAATGTGATTTCCAGGCCAGGAAAAGTCATGGGAATTAATACAATCTTGAAAAGATTCATTTATATGCATTTAAATACAGTCTACTTGAAAAGATTAATTTATATGCATTTAAATACTTATTATATCTTGCTATGTTCAGCTCTAAAGTATTTAATTGGCTGTAGATTATCTCTAAAAAATGTATTATTTAAAATAACCTGGACTCTGTGTTTGAAAAAGACACAGTCTACGTGTTTGTGTGGTGCAGGAAAGCACAAGCTCCAGCAGTGATATCTTGCATCTATATTGAAAGGTTTTCTCAGTTAATGAGGGGTGTGTGCATGTTTGTGTGAAAAAACTGAGGGAAACTTGTGAATGTGTTCAGTCACGTCTCTGCGTGCTCACATAGCATCCGTGCTCAAAGGGCAGAGCCCTCGCTGGCAGCTTTTATTTTGACTTGACCACAGGCAATGCCCTGTACCACCCTGTGTATACACACACACAAACACACACATGTTGGCGCACCTATCATTATGAGGACAATCCATAGGAGTAATGGTTTATATGCTGTACAAATTGTATATTCTCCTACCTCCTACCCATTATAGAAAACTTTCTGCATTTTTACATTTTTAATAAAACATTGTTTAATAAATTTTTAAGCCATTTTAATTATGTGGACTCAGGAAATGTCCTCATAGACCACATTTACGTTGTAATACCAGTGTAATACCCATGTTATTACACAAATTTGTGTCTAAGTCATACAAAACAAGCCATACTTATTTTTTTTAAGTTGTCAATAAATTAGCTTAATCTGAACAAATAACTAAACACAAATCAAGAGCTCAATCTGAAGGAGAGGTACATAAAAAGTTTTTATATTGTTAGTATTAGGGTTAGTCTATAAAAAACCCAGACACCAATGGCATGTTCCCATTAAATATCCAGATAAACGTGTGTGTGTGAACAGAACAGCAGGTCATATCAGGGCAATTTTCCGTTGAGGGCCTCAGTGGGTGGAGGGCATCTAATGCTCGATTTATATTGCTGAGTTGTGAGAAATATCACAAGTGTAATCAGGTTAAATAAACTTCACTCTCTCTCTGTCTCTCCCCATTCATTAATTTGTCTCTGGTGTGCGTGACCCAGGAAGAAAATGGCGGAAGATCACGTAGCTTGTAAAACTTCCTGCAAAAGAAAAAAAGTATGGAATACGTGTATGTGTGTGATTGTGTCTGTACCACCCATCCAGTCCAGCCTTCTTGCCAACAGAAGAGAGAAGAGGGGTGGGAGAGAGAAAGAGACTGCATAGAGATTGCTAATGACCACTGCAAATAGTCATTAACAGGTGTGGATATTTTGGTATTGGATTGTTACGTGATTTTATATCTCACAATGACTTTACATCTCAAAATTGTGACTTTATATCTCACAATGTATCTTTAAATCTCAAAATTTGCTACTTAATTTCCCATATTCTTGGTTTTATTTCTCACAACTGTGACTTTATATCTCACAATTTGACTATTTTAAAAATGTGACCCTGGACCACAAAACCAGTCATAAGTCTCAGGGG
The DNA here is from genome assembly GCA_037950665.1 of Hypophthalmichthys nobilis. Taxonomy (NCBI): domain Eukaryota; kingdom Metazoa; phylum Chordata; class Actinopteri; order Cypriniformes; family Xenocyprididae; genus Hypophthalmichthys; species Hypophthalmichthys nobilis. Next base: position 13,167,848 of record CM075485.1, read on the forward strand.
TATATTTGTAACAATAGCCAACATTGTATGGGTCAATATTATTGATTTCCTACTGTAAATATATCAAAAATGTATTATTGTGAGTGGATATGCATTGCTAAGAACTTCATTTGGACAACTTTAAAGGTGATTTTCTCAATATTTTGAGTTTTTTGCACCCTCAGATTCCAGATTTTAAAATAGTTGTATCTCGGCCAAATATTGTCCTAACAAACCATACATCAATGGAAAGCTTATTTAGCTTATTTATTCAGCTTTCAGATGATATATACATCTCAACATGGTCCAGGGTCACAAATGATCTTATACATCACAATGTGTCTTTTTATCTAAAAATTGCAACTTTATCTCTTAAAATTGTGACTTCATATCTCACAATGTGACTATATGTCACAACATTTTTATATCTCAAAATTGTGACTTTCTCACACTGTCTTTATATCTCAAAATTTGCTACTTCCCATAATTTTTGGCTTTTGCTTCTCACAGTGCAATTAAAAAAAAATCTTAGAAATAATAATCCTATTAATCTTACATTTTGGAATGTTCCTGTGGAAACAAGCTTTCTTATAGTATAATTATTGTTGTCTTGTCATTAAATATTCATTTGGTTATCTTTAAAGCACTCTTGAATTTGTTCTAAGTCATCAGGTATGAAGTTATGGTGCCTTTGAAGCCTGTCTGATATTAGTTTCCATTTATGAATATAGACATGAACTTACTGTCCAGATTTCTGAAAGCAGCAGTTATGAACCTCATGTCTTGGCCTGTATGTAATCTATGCCCACAGAATTCCACAAAAATCTCTGCACATTTCCATTCATAAATTCTAAATGTGTCCCTCCCAGTTTGTTTATTAGATATTTTGTCTAGTTTGTCATGCTAATGATGACTGGTTATGGCGGACAGATTCATTCAATACGTTTTACCATATTTAAATCCATCCCATCGATATTTCCCACCAAAGTTAGCACAGAAATTGTGAATAAATTGTGCTGGCCTACACATGACTCTGGACTTATGTAATTGTGTGTCTGTATAATAAAATGTAAGCTCCATGTGACACAAATGAAATGCCAAAAATAGACAGATTTGGGTCAAACAAGTCAAACATCAATGATTGTATATTTCAACATGTGTTTGTGAACGTATGTGGATTTAGTCCGGGCAAACATAAGCTTTTAAAATGTGTTTTTCCATAATGCTGTGTCAGGAGACATTGTGTTTATATAAGAGTTGACCTCCCAGTCCTGACATCCTCCTTCGTTTATCAGTCATATGGGGGCTGTAGTTCCCAGTCCTCCTCAGCATGACCATGGGTCTTGTGACATGCTCTGTGGCATCGATGCTCAACTGAATCCAAGTGTTGGGTCACTTTCTGCTGACTAGTGTTTTACCATTTAATCAGATGGTCTCTCTCCATGGAAACAACACACACTACACACACAGCAACAGAAATGACAATACACACACAGACACATTTTTGTATGATGATGAAATCATGCTCAGCATTCTTCTTTTTGAATTTCTAAGGTGAGAGATATATGTGAGGACACAATGGAAGTAAGATATAGAAATAAAGCTAACAGAAATACCAAATCAAGTGTTTTATTTGCCCTCATAACAGCTAATGAGGAAATGTTTGGGGGACGTAAAGTGTTAGATCACCCAAAAATGACAATTCTGTCATCATTTACTCACTCTCAAGTTGTTCCAAACCCGTATGAATTTCTTTCTTCTGCTGAAAACAAAAGCAGATATTTTGAAGTATGATGGTAACCAAACAGTTTCTGTTCCCCATTTACTTCCATAGTATTTTTTTCCATACTGTGGAAGTCAATGGGGCAACTGTTTGGTTACCATGATACTTCAAAATATATTTCTTTGTGTTCAATAGAAGAAAGAACATTATGCAGGTTTGGAACAACTTGAGGGTGAATAAATGATGAGAGAATTTTCATTTTTGGGTGAACTATCATGGAGTTCTCAGTTATGTTTAACTTCAGTATGAACTTTGTCTCAGATATTTCTTCTAAAATGAATGAGACATAATTGTAGACAGACAACTACATTGAGAAAATAAATATAATGTAACTATAAAATGAAATTAGGAGTTTAATGTTGAATTGAAATGTTTGAGCTCACTTTGAAATTTGTGACTTTTGATCTCAGACATTAGTATAGTGGCAATTTTGAGCACATTTTGAGATGTTTTTTAGATGGAGACTCATGTGAGATCACTAAAGCCTTTTTCTCAGGAGACAAATCTGAAGACTTAAAGAGTTAGTTCAGCCAAAAGTGAAATTTCTGTTGTTAATTACTCACCCTCATGTCGTTCCAAACCCGGAAGACATTCGTTCATCTTCAGAACACAAATTAAGATATTTGTGATAAATTCTGATGGCTCAGTGAGGCCTCTATTGACAGAAAGTTAATTTACACTTTCAAATGCCCAGAAAGCTACTAAAAACATATTTAAAACAGTTCATGTGACTACAGTGGTTCAACCTTAATGTTATAAAGCGAAGAGAAAATTTTTTGTGCACCAAAAAAACAAAATAGTGACTTTATTCAACAATATGTAGTGATGGGCGATTTCAAAACACTGCTTCATCAAGCTTTGAAGCTTTACGAATCTTTTGTTTCGAATCAGTGGTTCGGAGCGCATATCAAACTGCCAAAGTCATGTGATTTCAGTAAACGAGGCTTCGTTACGTCATAAGTGGTTTGAAATTTCAGTGGTTCACGTGACTTTTGCAGTTTGATATGCGCCTTGAACCATTGATTCGAAACAAAAGATTCGTAAAGCTTCAAAGTTTCATGAAGCAGTGTTTTGAAATTGCCCATCACTAGATATTGTTGAAAAGTCCTTATTTTTTTTTTTTTTTTGTCGCACAAAAAGTATTCTTGTCGCTTTATAATATTAAGGTTGAACCACTGTACTCACATGAACTGTTTTAAATATCACCTGAAAGTGTTAATTACAGTATCTTTCTGGTAATGCAGGCCTCACTGAGCCATCGGATTTTATCAAAAATATCTTAATTTGTGTTCCGAAGATGAACGAAGGTCTTACGGGTGTGGAACGACATGAGGGTGAGTAATTAATGACAGAATTTTCATTTGGGTGAACTAACCCTTTAAAACATCTCAATTAAATTTCCACATAATCTCACTATTTTCTAGGAGAAATAATTGAGATCTTCAGCATTGTGGTTTCATTAAACCACTTTGACTTCATAAACATTTTACTGCTTTTCTTCTGACTCAAAGCATGATGACAATAATGGTCAGTTTCGTCATATAATTTGATTGCATCTGTCACCCTTCTATGTTGTTTTTCTTAAGGAAAGATTAAAATGACTAAATGAGATCATTGTTGACATACAGTAAGAGCATAACCCTTTAAAATGAATGTGGATGCTATACCTCAGACCATTTGGCTTTGAATTAAATGTCAATGATCTCACTGATGTCTAGGAAAAACATTTTAGATATTAAAAAAATATGTTTTTCTTCTTCTTTACTGTGGGGCTTTCTTTCTCAAAGGTCTACTCATTACCTTTGCATTAATTGTACTACTATCAGTTTAGTGTAATAGCTGAGATGAAATTCAGATGAGAGTTCCCATCACAGACATGTTACTGACCTCCATCTGACCCAAACAATGAAGACATGATCCATAATGGTCAGTTTCATAATTTAGATTTTACTTATTTGATTGCATCTGTCATCAAATGTTTCAGCCAGAAGTGTCCCACGCAATTTAAGAGCACCAGTTTCACACAAACATTTAGTCGTGTGATATGAAGACTCTCACATGAAATGACATCTAAACCCATCTATCACAGTCCTGCGTCAGAGTGAATCAGCACACACAAGACTGAGACAGCCAGTCAGCCTCCTGAATGCAATTCAGTTATTGGACCACTGACACACTTGTGATGAATGGATATTTGTTCTGGATGTGTAAACAATGCAGGCAATTATGATGAAATGATAACGGCTTGTGCGTAATTCCCATTGTTGATAGGGGAAGTTATTGCGGCAGTTTAAGGAGTTAGTGATCCTTCAAAGGATATTCACAGAATGATGCTGCACGATGGAATTAACTAAAACATAATTTTCTGGGTCTCGCTAATAAATGCTTGTGAAGAAATACAGGCAGACAGTTAGTCCTCTCTCTGAATTGGTGGATGGTGACACACCTCCCTTAACATTCGCTTCACACACACAGACACAAACCCACCCACTGCAAACACACAGGTGACTGGCTGACCTTGTCCTAGAAACCGAGTGCGTCATTGCTTTTATTTACATTTTCATCTGGGCCAAATTCACCATGGAAGGGAACATGTTTCTCCGATATTCAGAATAATGGCCAATCATATGGGTTTTCCAGTGGCGCATTCTTAAATGATTACATTTGACCTTCCCAATTTTAAATATCTGGATCATTAACTTTTTCTGCCTCTCCTATGCATCACAACACTATCATTTACAGTCTGCTTTAAGTAGTTTGTTACTGTAAACAAGTGATTCCCAAACTTTTTCATCCGCCAAACCCCTTTGATATGAAGTATTTACTTGAAGTAAAGAAGTAAAAACCTTTGCATGCTCACAGTTCTCTGATGTTTGTTAATGGTTATTTAACTGGCAGGTAAACAAAATATTTCATCTTTGTTTTTTATTTTGATTGTTTTTATTTATTTTAATTTTATATTTTTATGATTTGATTACCGTCATTATTCACTTCATCAACAGTCCATTACAAATGATCAAATGATAAGAATATGATTATTAGATGGCCAGAAACAAGAATATTAAATTGTGTAAGCACATTGAACCAAGTCCAAATATTAGAAATAATCAGTGGAGGGTCATAATCCCTGTAGGGAAAAGTGCTAAAATGGCTTATCCTTTCTTTTTTATCTCCTAAAGTGAAGTTTTATTGCTCAGAGGTTAGTTACATAAGAGTAGTTATAGTTTAGGCCTCATTTCATTATAGAAATGAATGAGATAATTGTAGACAGAATTTTGTGGATAGCTCAGACCATTTGGCTTTAAATTAGATGACAAATGTTTGAGTTATTGAATTTTAAAAAAGATTAAGTTCATTTTGCTCACCATTTCAGATATTAAAAAGATCTCCTGTATAATGTTTCTTTATTGTGCATTTTTTTCTTAAAAGATTAGTTCACTTCAGAATGAACATTTCCTGATAATTTACTCACCCCCATGACATCTTGTTCATGTGTTTCTTTCTTCAGTCGAAAAGAAATTAAGGTTTTTGAGGAAAACATTCCAGGATTTTTCTCCACATAGTGTACTTCAGCAGTGATCAACGGGTTGAAGGTTTCTCTAGATAAGACCCTTATTCCTCGTCTGGGATCGCGTAGAGCCCTTTGAAGCTGCACTGAAACTGCAATTTGGACCTTCCACCTGTTGATCCCTGCTGAAGTCTACTATATGGAGAAAAATCCTGGAATGTTTTCCTCAAAAACCTCTTTTCGACTGAAGAAAGAAAGACATGAACATCTTAGATGGCATGGGGGTGAGTAAATTATCAGGAAATTTTAATTCAGAAGTGAACTAATCCTTTAAGGCCTTTCTTACACATTGCCGGTTAATTGCACTAATTTTTTAAGTATAAGTTTAGAGTAATAGCCACAGAACTGAAATACATGTTTAGATATTTTTGTGCTGGATGACATTTCTAAAAAAGTCTTAGAAGCATTGTGCTTGTTTGGTGTCACATGTACCAATATTTAATCTGCACAGAGAAGATTAGTATGGCCCAGGGACAAGATGACACACAAATCCATGGAGATATCAGATGTTCTGCAGCTAGATGTGTTTGTGATTTGGGCTGCAAACACAAAGGTTGGAAGTTCAATTTCCAGGATGTCTGTATACCTGCAATTGATGTACGGATTTTGCTTCATAAAAAACATTTTTATGCCCGTTTTTTGGTCTGGCTGATTGATAGAAGGCATGTCCGTTTTTAGATGTGTCTGATAAAGCACCCTGCAGAGAGGCAGACGTCCTGACTCCATTGCTGGAAGGGTGTGTTTAGGTGTGTTCATAAGACACAAAGGAGACGTCTTGACGCGGAAGACTACAACTGTGTTTCCCCTGTGCGTGTATGTTGTGTTACTGTCTCTTTCAGTCGATTATACTCCTTCCGCCTCAGACAAGAGTCTCTGTCAGCCACTCAGGGAGTGTATCAAAAGTGTGTGTGAGTCCATATGTCTGTGTATCTCTATTATTACTGTATTCAATGAGCCTGCAACAGCTGATTTCCTGACGTGAACAAAGAGTGTAGAGAAAGCAGCATTTCCTTGTATTCTTCTCGGCCCACATTGTCCCTTCAACACACACACACACAAAATGATAGCAGGTGAAAGAATATGACGCAGATACACTGCAGGGAAGATTTTAAAAAAAGGTCCTGAAACACCACAGACAAGAAGGGAGAGAAAATAGTAATTTTAAGTAATTATAAAGTAATTTTGCTGAATCATCACAAAGATTTTTTCTTCTTATAGCATGATGAAAAAAGGACAAATCAAAGGACGAATTAACAACCCGAATTCCGGAAAAGTTGGGACATTTTTTGAAATTTGAATAAAATGAAAACTAAAAGACTTTCAAATCACATGAGTTAATATTTTATTCACAATAGAACACAGATAACATAACAAATGTTTAAACTGAGAAATTTTACAATTTTATGCACAAAATTTGTTTTTAATTTTATGCACATTTCAAATTTGATGCCTGCTGCAGGTCTCAAAGTACTTGGCACAGGGCAACAAATGGCTGAAAAAGCAAGAAATTTTGAAAAGATTCAGCTGGGAGAACATCTAGCAACTAATTAAGTTAATTGATATCAGGTCTGTAACATGATTAGCTATAAAAGGGATGTCTTAGAGAGGCAGAGTAAAGATGGGCAGAGCTGTGAAAGAGTGCGTAAAAAGATTGTGGAATACTTTAAAAACAATGTTCCTCAATGTCAAATTGCAAAGGCTTTGCAAATCTCATCATCTACAGTGCATAACATCATCAAAAGATTCAGAGAAACTGGAAAAATCTCTGTGCGTAAGGGACAAGGCCGAAAACCTTTATTGGATGCCCGTGGTCTTCAGGCCCTCAGACGACACTGCATCACTCATTGGCATGATTGTGTCAATGACATTACTAAATGGGCCCAGGAATACTTCCAGAAACCACTGTCGGTAAACACAATCCACTGTGCCATCTGCAGATGCCAACTAAAGCTCTATCGTGCAAAAAGGAAGCCATATGTGAACATGGTCCAGAAGCGCTGTTGGGTCCTGTGGGCCAAGGCTCATTTAAAATGGACTGTTTCAAAGTGTAAAAGTGTTCTATGGTCAGACGAATCCAAATTTGACATTCTTGTTGGAAATCACAGACGCCGTGTCCTCCGGGCTAAAGAGGAGGGAGACCTTCCAGCGTGTTTTCAGCTTTCAGTTCAAAAGCCAGCATCTCTGATGGTATGCATAAGTGCATACGGTAGGGACAGCTTGCATGTTTTGGAAGGCACTATGAATGCTGAAAGGTTTTAGAGCAACATTAAATGAAAAATACATCAAAGACAACCATGAACTCTTCAGCAGCTGGAAACCTATATCAGGCAAGAATGGGACCAAATTCCAACACCAAAACTTTTTCCTGCCTGTCAATCATATTGCACTTCACAGCAGCAGGTCCATATTTGGTCAGCCGATAGCTGAGAGCGTGAAGAGTGAGATCAACGGCCTACACAGTCCGTAAAGGAATAGAAAGACAGTAAAGAAAAGAAACAAATAACATAAAGAAACCAAAATGTGACATATTATTATTTTAATTTTTAATTATTTTTGAGCTAATTCTGTTTGAGTAAATATATTTTAACCATTGATGTGAGTTATCCACCTGTTAACATTACATGCTAAGTTCTTTCCAGAAGTACTTTCAATGAGTTTCCTTGTCCATTTTTCAGAGTTCTGAGTTTTCAAGCCAAATAAGTAGGCCTATGTATACTTTTTTTAAGGCAAGCATTTTGCACGCTTTTAAGTAAGGCAAACCAATTCAATTATACAGCAAAGATCAAAAGAAAGAAAGTTTGCCTCCGGAAATCTTTCTCCGAAAACTACCAAGAGTACAGAGTGTACCCATCACCAACACACTGGTCATAGCCTTTTGTCATTAGTTTCCTCTGTAAACGGAGGTGGTTCTAGTGAACAAAAGACACCAATGAACAAAAGGCACTCTGTTCCACCCTGGTCAGCTGACCTATGAACAGGAGTGGGCATCTCAGAGGGCCTCCTACAGGCAAACGTCAATTTAGACTAGCACAAGCTCTTTAAAGCTCTCAAATGCCCAGCGACTCCCATCTGATGTTTGCTTTGCAAGCCTGTGATGGTTTTATTCTTTATACAGCATGGTCTATATATGCTTTAATGCTTTCCTGCTCTCTAGCAATCCATTTCAGTATGACACAGGAATTTTTACACTTGTTTTGAAACTAACCATCTCAGACCCCTCTTAGCTTATACTATCCATTTCCAAAATTCTTCATTGATCCTGTACTAATCATTAATCCACTCTTTACGTTTGTGTGGATTTTAGTGCTTGAGTATATTGTGTATGCTGTGCGTCACTGAACCTCACAGAGATGTCATCTCCATCCAGACGTTGTTTTGGTTTCTGTGTTTGGATTTTACGTTATCACGTGGACAAATGCCTATACTCACCCCTACACACATTTACAGGCAAGCATGTGCAAGTGTTTTGAAGGTTATTAGAGGTTAGAAATATAGGTAACCAATCACATATGATGGGCAGAGACAGATGTGTTGTTGGTTAGAAGAAAACAAGATTCTGCCAGTTGCAGGGTTAGAAAAAACATATTTCACCCCAACATCAAAAGAAAAATATGAAAATATGAAATTATATTTTGTATGCAAAACAATGCCTATTTTAAGATTTTTTTCATTGTGACACTATTTTCATGACCACCTTTCCACCAAAATTTTCATTATACAAATAATCAATAAATGCAAAAAGTAAATAGAATAAATACATTACTGTAAATTATTGTAATTTCTATAAGTTTATAAATTATTGTAAAATAGTTATGCATCATTGTATTATTTGTTGTACTAAATTATTTTTATTATCATTTTAATTGAAAAAAAAAAAAGAATAATTAATGTGCCTATATGGTTTTCATTACTGTATTACATTTTTTTTTTCAACTTTAAAATAATAAGAATTTTAGGGGTAAATGTGCTTAATTGTCTTGATTACAATGGCATAATGCAAAAAGCTTAATGGTCCTAAAATAGACTTCATTGTCTTTATGCAATATATATATATTTTGATTTTGAGGCGAGTCATGACCTTTCAGGACATTTCTTGTAAGATTCACCCCACCACTAAATGACCCATGATAGTCTTTGGCTCATCATACACAGAAGCCTGACCTTGCATATAATGGGTCATCAGAGCTCTCATAAATCTGTTAACAAGACATTGAGCTGTCAAAGACTGGTTTCCGGGATAATTCCCAGCATATTCCCTACAAAAAAGATACCAGGATTGCACAGGATTGTACATTGTCAATCTCTCTCTGCGTCTAACAATAAAGAGGCACTAAAAATAATAAGTGAAAGAGACAGGAAAGAGAGGTGACTCTCCATTTGTGATTGTCTATGTTTGTGTTTTATGCTTACTATTGGATACATTCTGCAACTAAAGCAGTGTTTTGAAATCGGCCATCACTAGATATTATTGAAAAGTCATTATTTTGTTTTTTGTTTTTTGGCGCACAAAAAGTATTCTCGTCTCTTTATAATATTAAGGTAGAGCCACTGTATTAACATGAACTGTTTTAAATATGTTTTTAGTAGCTTTCTGGGCTTCTGAAAGTTTAAATGAACTTTCTAGGCCTCACTGAGCCATCGGATTTCATCAAAAATATCTTAATTTGTGTTCCAAAGATGAACGAAGGTCTTACAGGTGTAGAACGACATCAGGGTGAGTAATTGATGACATTATTTTGATTTTTGGGTGAACTAACCCTTTAAGTTATGATGTACAACTTTTCACTAGTAAAAATTATTCTGCTGAAGTGATAAATTTAAAAAGCGGAAAAGAAAGCATTTCCACGGATGGTCTCAGACATTTAGACCTCACTGTATGTCTTTTTCCTGCAGAGCTGTGCATTGTGAGTAGAGTTGTGTGTGACTCTTGACCCTGAGCTGTGCTGTGCAGACGACCGTCTCCAGCGCTTCTCAGCTACTTCCTGTCCACACACACCCCTCTTCCTGTCCATAGAGTGGAGCTATTTTAAAGCCAGTGAAGGCCTGGAATGGCATAAAAGAAGCCAAGAGTGGAGACATACTGACTGCTGACTGTGGGTGTGTGTGTGCGTGTGTGTGTGTGTGTGTGTGTGTATGAGGAAGGATTCCATCAGCTTTATGGCTGTGATGATTGAGGAAATCAGGAGAGGACAAGAACAATGATCTCACTGTTCTTCCTCAATCCTCTTCTAATAAGGAAATGACAGCTTTTTATAATTTGTTGATATGACAGATGATTACTAAGACAAAGAACTAAATTAAACAAATATAGAGATGGCCTAGTTTTTCTTTGGATTTAACAAAAATAATTGTATCATATTTTGTTATCAATTTTGTAGACATAAATAAAAATGACTCATTATGAAACTATTTAAAATTTTAGTTTTTATGCTTTAAAATATTAATAAATGAGGTGAAGAAAACTACACTGAAGCATCAGAGACAACAAACTTTGTGGACACATTGTTTGGACACAAATGTCAACTACGTAATGAATGTACCTTTTGAGCAAAATATTAAACTGTGTACTTAGGAAAGGGCATTTTTTTAATGTCAGATTGTATGTTGTAATTTGTGCTTTACCATTTAAACTGATTAGTTACAATAGTTGTTGGTCAAAGCAATGGTTTGATATTTTTACACTTTTAATTATTTTGTGTTAACATGCCCCAATGTAGTCACAAAATTTGTGTAAAATGAACTTTTATCTCCCACCCCCCCGGGCATTAAATGGATAGTTCACCCAAAAATGAAAATTCTGTCATTAATTACTCACCCTCATGTCGTTCCAAACCTGTAAGACCTTCGTTCATCTTCAGAACACAAATTAAGATATTTTTGATAAAATCCAATGGCTCAGTGAGGCCTCCATTGCCAGAAAGATAATTAACACTTTCAGATGCCCAGAAAGCTACTAAAAACATTTATAAAAGTTCACGTGACTACAGTGGTTCAATCTTAATATTATAAAGCGACAAGAATACTTTTTGTGCGACAAAAACAAAAAAAACAAAACTACTTTATTCAACAATATCTAGTGATGGCCGATTTCAAAACACTGCTTCAAAGCCATGTGAACCATTAAAATTTCCAAATGTTTCAAAATAATACTTATGACGTAACAAAGCCTCGTTTACTGAAATCATGTGACTTTGGCTGTTTGATACACGCTCTGAACTACTGATTCGAAACAAAAGATTTGTAAAACTTTGAAGCTTCATGAAGCAGTGTTTTGAAATCTTTTGTATAGAGACTTTAAGGTAAGTGTTCATACAGAACTTCATACAGTTCATACAGATTTTGTTCTCTTCCTAGTAAAGTGGGTTTATTTATTTTTTTACTAAGGTTGTGTAGAAGTCCAGAAGCACGTTTTTCACACACTTATAGATAAAATACATCCATGCATCACATGATGTTTTTGGAAACATCAGACAGAAAGGAATATACAGAATGGAGAAATGATGATTAAGTGTGATAAACAACACAGTGTCACTGTGCAAACTGGTGATTTCACAATGAAATGCAAAGGGAAGTGAATTGTGTAGATCTTTCTGAACAGGAAACATTGCAGGAGTTTTGTAACTGCTATCAATGTGGGAATAAGACTGTTTGTCAGGGTATAAAGTTAATTTCTGTTTCAGGAGCCAGTATGTTGTTTAAGCATGAAATATGCAACATGATGGATAATTCATTAGATTATCCCCGCTGGCACCCATATTACATTTAGACAGAAAAAAATCATCTTAAATATTTGAGAGAAAACCATTTAAATTAATTCCATTTAAAAATGCTGTATAGAGCTTTTCACAATACAAACGTCTCCAGTGCGGTTGTACAGAGAACATAATGGTGCCCTACAAACTCTCATCGAGACAGCCAAAAGACCACTTGTCTGTGGCAAAGAAAAATCTCCCTAAAATTAAAACAGACTTTTTCCCCCACAAAAATAAGCAGAAGCATAGCAAAATATATATACAAATAAGAACTGTAACAATAAAGCAAACACACATGAACAATAGACATATCATTACGATGTTAGATGAAATGTTTCATCATGTCCAAAGTTGACACGTACAAATATTTTGACAAGAGAGGCAGTGACCTTGCTGTTGAGTAATATGGTTGCAGAGAGAGGTCTCATTCCACACTGTCTAAGAGGCCACTGACCGTCAGTGTGGACTAAATACAACAGAAATCATGGGCACTACTAGAGTGTATAAAAGTGATGCAAGAATCCGAAATTTCAAAGGTAAAACTAAGAAAAAAAATAGCTCAAAGATTAATTTTGGAAAGATTAATTAGAGCAGAATCTCCCAGATTGAATTGAGATACTCGCACATATGCCACATTCTACCAGCATCAGATAAAGGAAGATGCTGATTGTCAGTCTTACATAAGCCAGACCCAGAGAAAGTGAGGACAGCCTGTCTCCTCCTGCTTCACAGCCCTCAGGGCGGAGGGAACCGGCTGACTTACTGTCTCTTCAACCCCTTAACAAGCACAGCGCCCCCAAACACAGGTTATGTGAGGATCTTTACCAGCAATGATTCACGGCGGTAATTCTTCTGTTTTTAGGATCAGCCTTAAGCCCTGAATGTCTGGTACTTGATGTGATATTAGAATTTAAATGTCTTACCATCATTTTTATTTGTTTTACTAGCTTATTTTGTTTTTACAGATGATATTTTGCAGATTAAAATATCAGAAGGCTGCAGGAAAAAGAAAAACAGAGGAGCAAGGGAGAAATAAAAGAAAAGAGGGCTGAACAACTAGAACATTCATTAGATACACTGTTGGTGGTTTTCTTTGCTAGTGTTTTTCTTACCCTTAGTATTTTTTGCAGTGTATTTTGAATTTGCATACTAAACACTGAAGATGGGAAATAATAAAATTATGCTGTCATCAGCGATTAAAGGTTTAGTTCAATCAAAAATGAAATTTTTGTCTTTAAGTACTCACCCTCCTGTTGTTCCAAACCCGTAAGACCTTCATTCATCTTCAGAACACAAATTAAGATATTTTTGATGAAATCCGAGGGTTTCTGAACCACGCATAAGCAGCAACATCATTGCACCCTTCAAGGCCCAGAAAGGTAGTAAAGACACCGTTAAAATAGTCCATGTGACTGCAGTGGTTCAATGACAACAGTTTCTTCTCTTCCCTGTCAGTCTCCTACACTGTTCACGTAGTAAACGAAGATGAACAAAGGTCTTATGGGTGTGGAACAACATAAGGGTGAGTACTTAAAGACATAAATTTCATTTATGGGTGAACTAACCCTTCAATACATCTGTAATAAGTGATAAAAAAGTTCTTACTACAGGTAGTTGCTTCTAGTCTAGTTTTCTGATTTTTTTTAGGTCGCTATGTGGTGAAAAAATGTGTATGAATTGTTTGTGCTGCTGTGTTGAAATATATTCCAGAGATGTGGTGTTTCACAGCAGATCAAATTTATTTCAGGTTTCCAAGTACCAAGAGACCCCAAACACACATATGTATACAGTTGTTGTTGAAAACCTGGGCTAAGAATTGAGAAAGTACATTGCACAGGGCTGTTTTTATAAATCATATGCTTTTTGGTCTGAATGATGGTCATCAAAAATTTAATTTTACCCCATTATTTCTCTTTATCAAACATGCAAAAAATGGCAGCGAGCTCAGCTATAGTTAAAGGGATGGTTCAGCCACAAATTTAAATTGTCATTATTTACTCAACCTCATGTCATTCCAAAAGAATTCATAGTGAACACAGGCTGTCAAGCTTCACAAAAGCACTATAAAAGTGGTCCATATAACCTATGAACCAATGATGTATGATGTTGATGACTTATTTGACAGCTCATTTTATTCTTTAAAAAATTCTCTTTCATGTTTTCCACAGATAAAATAACAATGTATGGCTTTGTAATGACATGAGATTCAATTTTCATTTTTGCCTGAACTATCCCTTCAATACATGTTGAATGTACTTCAATGTAGAAACTTCTCCACTTTAGAAAAGTTGACTGTTTTACTCTGTCCCATGAGAGGCAGATGCTGTTGCTGGGATATTGTTGCCTGGATACCATTGTTTCCATGTGTGGCCTGTATCTTTCCGTGGTCAGATGAGACTACTACAATTGTGACGTCAAGTTCCAGCCAATCAGCACGCAGGATGAGCTGAGGGGTGCTTAAGCAAGAGGTAAGAACACACAGCGCGCATACAGATGATCTTAGTGTGTACACACAGTCTGAATAATGATCAGCCAACTCAAACACACAGTGCTGCACTGAATTAGAGAAATGTTTCATTTTCAGCTGTAACAAAAGAATGAAATTAACTAATTAGCTTTCATTCATACAAACCTTTACTTCTAAATATGTGTACGTGTGTGTGTGTGTGTGTGTGTGGATGAGAGAGAAATTTGACTCACATCTCCATTAGCATATGAATAACCATTCAAGCCTTTAACACACTTCAGTCACTCACTGAAAACAAACAACTCACAAGCTCAAAGCCATCTTGGAAAAATGTACAATGCACTTCCCATCCCCCAAAACCCCTGAAAAAACTTGGCTGACAACACTCCCGACATATCTAAATGCGTTTATTTTAGAGGTTATAGTGAGCCAAAAGAGATTTTTTACAGTATCTGTTTTGGGTGATCTGATTACAAGTGGATTACATTTAATACAGGTATAAATGGGGTCCAATGTGTCTTGTGAGGTATCACTCAAACTACATTTGAAGGGGTCAGGGTTTTGTTTTCTCTGTTTTCTCACTGAAGTCCTATATGGTCAGGGCTATAGTAGAGGGACCTAATAAAACTGATTCTGTGGTGAAGTAAATGCTACAGAAAAAAAAAATGTAATTTCTACATGAAAAAGTTAGTTCAGGCAAGAATTGAAAAAACAAAGTAAATTCTTTATTAGTACTCAGTTCAAGCATGTAGAAATTAAAGCGTAAATATCAAAGAGATAAAATTAAGTTCAACTTTTCTGATACTGGTTTTCCAGTGAACTGCTCTGAACTGTTAATGGTGTTTGCAAGTCTCTGCCAGATATACTATTATACTGATAACTTATTTGTTCCATTATTAAATGAGAAAGAAATGCAGCATTTCATAGAAGATTAAAGAAAATAATTACAATCTTACAAACATGAAGGATTCTATTATATTTGAACCTTGAATACAGTATATCAATACAGCGAGATGGTTGTTTTGAAGAAAAATCCTTTTCTCCTTGCTCTAATACTGTGATTCTCACCCACATGGTCATCTCAGGCCTGTTGCTGTAAAGCCTTGTTAAACCTGTCCTGATGAAGTACCATGCAGCCTGAAGCTGGAACTCCGGATGGGATCAAGGAGTCAACTGCACCGGATCTTTACTAATGCTGAAGGAAATACATGAGTCATTCTGCTGGACCTCCACAGCAGCTGACATCCTTGTCTGATGGACAGAGTGATAAAAGAAGATGATTTTGTAAAGTACGTAATCCATGTTTTGCACACACACACTGAAATATTCAAGAAATAATGCTTCTGAAGCATTTCTTAGTTAATTCCACACAATACCATCCAATAAGATACACTACTATTCAAAAGTTTAGGGTCAGTAGGATTTTTTTTAAAAAGAAATTAATACTTTTAAACAGCAAGGATGCATTCAATTTATTACAAGTGACAGTATAGACTTTTACATGGTTACAAAAGATGTATATCTATATTCAGTGTTGGTGGTAACGCATTACAAGTAACTTGAGTTACGTAATCAGATTACTTTTTTCAAGTAACTAGTAAAGTAACGCATTACTTTTAAATTTACAACTAAATATCTGAGTTACTTTTTTAAATAAGTAACGCAAGTTACTTTGTTTTCCCATGTATTGACTGACAGCTCTCCTGTCACCATGTTGAGAGAAATCGAGAGTAAGTGCAGAGGTGTTGTGTCTAAACATGACGAATATTTTTGTTCTAGACTAAATATGAACATTTACTCATCCCACTTGCACAAAAACTTTCAGTATTCCTTAAAAAATGAACAAAAACAGTGAAATGCAATCTTAGAATATTGCACAAACCTGCAATAATTAAATATATTAAATTAAACAAATATACTTTATGTATTTAATCTCACTTTATTCACCAGTTTCTTTGCTGCTGACCTTCGATTATCCATTTCAACCATGCTAATAAGCAAAAACATCACATTTGTGATCAACATGAAGCTTATTAATTTCATGCTTGGTGTGAAAGGGTCGAAAACATTTGCCAAAAATAGAACTTTTTTTGCTGTTATTAAAAAAAACAAACATGCAACAGGTGATAAAATGTAATGCAAAAGTAATGTAACACATTACTTTCCATAAAAAGTAACTAAGTAAAGCAATTAGTTACTTTTTTAGGGAGTAACGCAATATTGTAATGCATTACTTTTAAAAGAAACTTTCCCCAATACTATACTATATTCCACAAAAATATCTAAACAGCTGTTTCAAGGATCATGTGACACTGATATCATGTAAAACAGAAAACAGCTATTTTAAATAGTAATAATATTTCACAATATTACAGTTTTTACTGCATTTCTGATCAAATAAATGCAGCCTTGGTGAGCATTAGAGATTTCTTTCATTAAAACATTAAAAAATCTTACCGACCTCAAACTTGGAACTATATTACTAAATAAATTACTAGAAATCACTTTACAACTTGGTGCTGCAGACATTGCATTTTCAGTTCTTTTATTGAAACATGATGTTGGTAAATTGTTTCTGCCAACAAAATATTTTCACCAACCCCAACTTTTCACACTACGTTTCATGCCAGAGTCTGATGAAGAGCATGTGGCTTGAAACGTCTGTTTGGTGAGAAAGTGAAAAAATATTTTTGAGAGCAACATCATGTTTTGATTTTGCTTTATGTTTTGTGTTGTGTACCTGTATTAGTCATTTTTAGGTGTTTGTGCTTCACTGCATTTCTTCAGAATTACTCAGATGTGGACATACAAATCACATGTAACAATGCATAGTGAATAAAAACTCAAACACACATTAGCACATTCGCACAAATTCAAATTCAAACACACATTCAGACCATGCTCAAGCAAGAAGGAAGTTAGATTAGAAAAGTGTAAAGGTCTGTGTGTGTGTGTAGGTGTGTGTGTGTGTGTGTTTTGAAGGTCATTTTGAAGGGCAGTGGAATGTTATCAGCGCTGGTTCTAAAGCCAGGAAGACTTTCTTGAGTTATGTAACCTGGTACAATGGCATTCCACACACTGGACACACTAAGACTTGACCACTAAGGCTCCAGGAAACAATGAAGGGTGTGTGTGTGTGTGTACTGTGTATACTGTGTATGCATGTGTGATATCCTCTATACATTCTTAACCTGATGCCACAAAACTGCAGCAGTGAAGAGAAACTAGGTTAAGATGCCACTTCAGGCTGTCTTCAAAATCTACAGATCTGACAGGTTTGTCGTGCATGCCTGTGCCTGTGTTTGGAAGCGAGAGAGTTGTTAAGAAGACGTTCACTTCTATCATTCTTTGTGTCATTTACGTTCTCATTAACTATTCTCATTATTGAGAGGTTTAGCTTTTCGGACAAAGCCGCCTGTGGAACCGCTGAATTGGGGGTGACTTTGGACCAATCAGCTGTGAGAGTGAGGTGTGCTTCTCTTTTTTTCCATCAGTGAGAATCCAGGCCAAGTCCTTTGGGATCTCTCTGCTCATATCCAATTCACTTTAACACAAGCCGTCCTTTCTGCTCTGTCTCAAATTTATTGTTTTCATCTCTCTGACTCATCTCTCTCTCTCTATCCTTCTCTTTTCCTTTCTATGATGGTTAAATATTCTCTTTGTATGGTCTTGTCTGGGTTGTGAGTGACTCCTTGTCATTAGCTGTAAGGAAATGGAGGCATTTTCACAAATGAGCGATGAAACATGCTTGTGTCCAGCTCCGGTCCTCTTACAGTCAATTGCAGCTACCTAGTTTACAAGAGTTGCACATTCACTGCATACAGAGTACACTCATTTTGTCTTGTTTTCCCAATAAAAATTCAACAAGATAAATGTATATGAGAAGCAAAATTGGATTAAATATTAAAGGAATAGTTCACCCAAAAATGTCCAAGCTACTTTTTCTCCATACGAAATGGGAACTATTCACTCCTACTGCTTTCTTTATGCATAATTCTCCTTAAATATAGTTAACAGCATCGCTGTTAACATGTTTTCATCATATATTAGGCTTATATCCATCCATTTAACTTGGTATGACTATTTCTGTCATTTCCACTCCATTTTATGAGTTTTAATTCTATGTTTTTCATCAATAAATCTGATGAATTTGACCAATCAGAATCCAGAAATGGAATTATCCATATTATAATTAATCTATTTAAATAAACAAAATAAATAAATAAATAGTTAATTAAATAAATAAATAAATAAATAAATGTAAAATTAGTTAAATAAATAAATAAATAAATGTAAAATAGTTTCAAAAGTAATATATATTTTTACTTTAATATTATAATTCATATAGTTAATTATAATTTTATAATATCATTATTTAAAATATACAATATAAATGTAAAATATGTAAGCAATAAGGTATGAGAGGCTGTGCTGTATCGTGAATAAGTCACGGCTGAAGGGCGTTGTTAGGCACGACGTGAAGCGGAGTCTGTGCAACTTTCATGAAGTAAACTTTCACTAAAGCATTCCTTCCGCCGGAAAAAATAGTCCCTGACCGTGAACAGCAACAGAAGTTACATTATTACGCCATTAGATGGCGGCAAAGACTGTCTTTATGAGTGTGTCAGTCAGTAGTGAAGACTTTTACATTTAAAAGACTGAATTGTTTTGAAAATGGAGCAAGACGCAACTGACAAATACTTTGACTAGCGCTGTCAGTCACGGGAAAACCCCTTAACTGTTAAAAGGACAAGATAATACATCGGACATTTAAACAGATTTTTTATTATGCACATAGGACTGACCTGAAGGAAAATGCTAAATCTGAATGTAGGTAATAAACTCGCTCACTCGATCTCTTTCTCACAATACTCTTCTACATAATACAGTAAGCTTCAATGAACAATATCAATTGAGAACATACAGTTTACGTTGCTAAGAGTGGTTGCTAAGGGTGTTGTGTAGCGATACACAGAACTGTTGGGTGAAGCGGTCATAGCCGTGTTTTATCATGAATAAAACACAGCTATTGACCAATCAGAATCAAGGACAGGAACTAACCGTTTTATAAAATTATATAAATTATAAATTAAATGTAATATTTATTTTAAAAAATGTACTTTTATATTGTTTTTTTAATATAATCTTTATATTGGCTAAGCCTTTATATAATGAAGTTTGAATAGATGACTGTGTTAGCTGTTAAGAACAAGAACAAGACAGGTATACAACTATGTTTACCAAAAGACATTAGTGCTAAACTGTGACAAGAGCTTAATATAGACTACCAAAATAATGGGATTTTCCTCATCATATGCCTGCTGCTTAAAAATCATTCATACTTTAATTCCTTCCTTCTTTCTGTCTTATCTCGCCCATCTTGTGCTTTGACTTTTACAGAAATGCTGAGCAGTTTAGGGACACACATATACACACATGCCCTGAGTGCCGTGTATGTGTGTGTGTGATAGAGAGAGTGTCTGTGAGCAGCATATGTCTATAGCTTAACCTCATGTCATATTTGACACGGTCACTTTCACGGTCTTAAGCATGAAATGCATTCAAACGCACTAGCACACTGATGCCATGCATCCAGTCTGTTGTTGAGTCAGTCAGGGCATAATCAATCTGTCCCTCAATCATTCTCTCCACGTGCAGAGAATGTGAAAGCACATATACAATCCTCCCAATGCTCACTAAGATAAAACAGATGTTGCACACATATGCTGTCATTTAAGCCAGTCTGGTTCAAAATGGGTTTTAATGAGTGTGAATGGAATGAGGTTGTAAATTTTTGTCTGGGAGGAGCATCTAGTCTTGCATGTAATACAGAGGTTATACAGTTTTCACAAGAAATATTTGGACAAGCTTAAAAATGGCTAAATGTAATTGCGTTAGAAGACAATTTATCAAACCATGTTGCATGTGCAAACAACCTTTTCTAGAACTAACTACTTTTTCCAAAGATTGGCAGTATAGCAAGACCAAACACTACAGTTTTTAATGTATGAGCTGAGGGAATAATCAAACACATTCACCTAATTCTAATGAATCATTTAGTTTGGACAGTAGTTTGGGTCAGTAAGATGTTTAAAATGTTTTTGAAAGAAGTTACTAATAGAAGAAAGGTACTAATACGTAACACAGAAGCGCAGCACTGCGCCAACTGCGTAACAGGCTGACAGGGAAGTGGAAAAGTTGTTAAATAAAGTAATTATTTTTGCGCACAAAAAGTATTCTTGTTGCTTCATATCATTAAGGTTGAACCACTGTAGTCACATTGACTATTTCAACAATGTTTTTACTACTTTTGTGGACATTGAATTTGGTAATTTCGTTGCTTTCAATGGAGGATAAAAAAACCTCTCGGATTTCATCAAAATATCTTAATTTGTGTTCCAAAGATGAACAAAGGTTTTACAGGTGTGGAACGACATGAGGGTGAGTAATTAATGAAAGAATTTTCATTTTTGGGTGAACTAACCCTTTAATGTGTCCTTGCTGAGTAAAAGTATTAATTTATTTAAAAAAAAAAAACTAAAAAAAACTTACTGACTCCAAACATTCAAGCGGTATATAGCATTAGTAAAGTCCTATTCAGTCGAATGAATCAGTGTGTTTGAACAGTCCATTGGAAAGTCTGATTTATTGCAGTGAATCGTTTAATTTAATTGATATTGTTCATTCATTCTTATACCTTATTCTTGTTGTGCCTGCAGTGCATACAGCTCTGATTAAACCATGTTTTATTAACAAAGTTCGAGAGGAGCACGTTCGAATGATCTACCCTATCAGTGCGAAAGGGGGCATTTATATAGAGCCGACTCACCTCGGTTCCAAAACAGTTATTCCAGCATCCCTCCTCCACCCCAACTCCTCACTCTCGATTATTCCTATCCCAGCCAGGGATGGAGGGGGGGGACTCTAGGTTGGGGCCACATTCCGAGCTCAGAACAGCACGCCAAATATGCATAATCTTTTACTGTCTAATTATTTGCAAGTGTGAACTCGTGAAATTATAAATTATATCATTGGATACTTTTATTTTTATTTGTAAAAACATATTGCCCCATTAAGCAACTTCATCTTTACGACCTTTAAAGATTATACGAGTGTGCAGACACAAACACACACTGTTTTCACGGATGCCCCTGTCAAAGCATCATGATACGTCTTTGCTCTTTTCACTCCCACACTCATCTCGTTCTCGCCGCAGAAGTCTGAGGAACACTGAATCCTGGGAGATTCAGAATTCTAATGACTCATCATGTTTGAAAATCTGACACGCTGACACATACCGACTGTTCAGCTAAAGATTCGGTGGCACCGGTTTTATCTCGCTAGTTGCTCTAAACCTTCTGCACTTGTCTTCTATAAAAAAAAGTGCAAATGCTTGAACAAAAATGTGTATATTGTGGTTTGGAGATTACATTTCTTATTTACCTCCTGTCAGCGGCCTTGAATGTCACTCGTTGCAGCCATTTTTATCCTACATTCACACACACACACACACACACACTTAGTACCAAGATGAAGCAATGCATCAGTCATAGCTACTCCTCCCACTCCACCTTCCATCCTTGCCATCTCTCCATCTCTCTCTTTATTTCTCTCAGTCTGAGTGGTATATTGGCATATGTGCCACTACCTTATAAACTTTTTAAATGGAAAACTGGAGCAAAATTGTACATCTCTCTTTTGTATTCATAATTGTGTCAATCTGATTCAATACACCCCCGTCTGTCTGGCCTGATTTCGTGTTATGCATTTTACATCTCAGGTTTGGTAAAATGTGAGATTTCACGTTCTCACGTGTAACTTATTCTGTTTGTCTCTGAAGCATCATCAGCACGTGAGGGGAAAGAAGCTATTCTGAGAGAGAAAAAAGAAGAGAGAGAGAGAGACTGTGTCCCCAAAGATATCTCGCCTTCCCTGTAGCATAGAGAGAGATGAGCAGAGAATCATGTTTATTTTATAAGGCTCACACTCTCTCTTTTATGTGTGTGTATTTGTGTGTGAGAGAGTGTAACTTTGAAAAGAAGCTGAGCATTTGGAAGGAGAGGAGAGGAGAGGGCAGATGATGTTGTTGGTATCATGGTGCCTGTGGTTTTTTTGGACTGAGGTACTGAAGGCCAAAATGCTCCAACAGTGATCTAATATTTTCCACAAAACACAACTCAAATTACACTTCACACACGGATATGGCAGTGGATGACTCAACATTTATATGAAGAGATGTGAAGAAGAGGGGAACATTTATCTCCACATCACCTTATGAGAAATAACTATGACTAGTCATGATTGTGCCGTTTTCATTTCCATTTACTAGATACAGATACTTTCCCCACGGAAAGAAAGATCACAGATGAAATCTCCTAAATATCTTAATTGCTTCAGTGAGATTAAATAGAGAACATACTGAAACTTTTGCTTAAGTGTTTTGTTTTTCTGAGAATTTTTTGAGACTAGTAAGAAACCAACTTCAAAGACAAACAAAGGCATGAGAGAGAGAGAAATAGAGGTTCTGTGTGATGTAAGTGTCAATTTATGTCAGAATGATAAGTTTTAAAGTCTTATCTTGCATACTGACAGGTAGAAAATCATTTCTTCAGCTTGGGTTGTACACTGTGCGCCTGTCAGTTGGCCAGTGTGCTGATGAATAAACTACTCTATAAATAATAGATGCCCTCTGCTACTCTGTGCTTTGATTACTAAATATATGCATACAGATATCGATTGATAAAAGGTAAAATCTAAAAACAGTGATATTTGCTTTATGCAGAAAGTTTAAAGATGTGCTCCCACTCCTAAATCTACATTTTGATTGACCTAGAATGTGTGCACAATCGTGTTAATCATGTTATCCTAAATCTGCAAACACCTGTCGTCCCCTCAAAAAAATAATAATCCAATAATAAGGAATAATCCAGCCTTGGTGTCTAGTGATATACTATGGGTCATTCTAATACAATGTGGTGCAGCTGTTACTGTTATTTATCTATGACTTATGGATATTTGAAATTGCTCTTTTTTTTGTATATTTCGTATTTAACGGAGCGGTTGATTATATCAGACAGATTATATGAGACTCCTTTCACTGCTCAAACTGATGCAACACCAGTCTTGCTGTGAAAAATGAAGAGAGTGAGCCATGAAACTCGTGTAATAATCTTATTTTCCAACAGCAGTTTATTCTTCGGTGGCTTCTTGCTTTTTGCTAGATATTTTGGGTTTGATTGGGCAGAGCAGATAGCAAGATCAGTGATATGCATAAAATGAATACCTCTTTTGTCCAGGATGAAAGGCGTTTTTCTTTCTTTCTCAGGTTGGCTCTCGAATAAAAGGATCCAGTCTGTTATTGTGAATCAGACAGCTCTCACAGTCAAGATGGGAAATGCATTTTCTCCTTATCTGTAATTTGTGAAATTGCCTCTATATGACATTTTATCTTTCTGTCATCTCCAAAAAGTAGAAAATATTTTTCTATTTTTGTGTTCGTGTGATTCAGAAATCTTTGATGTAGGTTTAGAGCTATGAGTCATATAGTCTACACAAGGTTAGTCATCCACACTAATCAAGTAAATGACCTCTGAGATTTCACTAAATTATTTTGCCAGCTGTGTTTGCATGATGAACAAAAATTAGTCCCTACACAGTGCCAGGCTACTTGAAACTGTCAATTCATAAACAACACTCAATTAATTAATATTGTGACAGTTTAGTCGCTGTTTTTTGCTTGTCTGTTTATTAACTCTTTTATGGTCTTTATTTAATTTAATTTTATTTTTGGTTAATTAAATTCAATTTATATTAATAATACATTTACATTTATGCATTTGGCAGACACGTTTATTCCAAATTTCATTCTAGGTGTACATGTGATTAGTTCATGCATTTGCTGGGAATCAAACCTGTGACCTTTGCGTTGCAAGCGTTACTGTTTGATGTACAGGAATGCACTTTTTAATTGGATTCATTTTTTAATACAATACAGTGTACAATATGTAAATATTTATTGTATTTATACTGAGTTTATTATTATTTAATATTTTATTGTTTGTTATTTTACTAATTATTATATTTAATAATTGTATATTTATTGTATTTATGTAGTTTTTTTTATTATTTTGTATCATTTAAAATTAAAATGATTAAATTTAAAAATAAATTTAAATTTAAAATTATTTTGAATAATTTAAAAGGGACCTTTTACAAGATGTAATATAAGTCTCTGGTGTCACCAGAATGTGTCTGTGAAGTTTCAGCTCAAAATACCCCACAGATCATTTATTATAGCTTGTTAAATTTGCCCCTATTTGGGTGTGAGCAAAAACGCCGTTTTTGTGTGTCCCTTTAAATGCAAATGAGCTGCTGCTCTCAGCGTCCTTTCCAGAAGAGGGCGGAGCTTTAACAGCTCGCGCTTCGGTTGCTCAACAACAACAAAGCTGGAGAATCTCACGCAGCCAAAACGACGACTGTCAGTAACGGTGTTCAGCCTTACATTGTTCAAACCGGAGTCGCACACTGATGGAGAGACTCAGAAAGAAGTTACAACTTTTAGAATAAAACTGGACATTTCTGAACGGTTAGTGGATAAATGTATGTAGTTGCTGTGGAGTTGATTCAACTCATCGACTAGCGTGTGCCACCATGTTAATCTTTTCATTGTAGTTCCTACCAGCCGTTTGTTGTAGTCCTTAAACAGCGATTTCTATAAAAAAAAAAAAAAAAAAAAAAATCTCCCTTTGCATTGAACTTTGAGTGTTGTAACTTTGCAGATATTGTTTATGCTCAAACAGCATTATTACAAACTAACTAAAGTTGAGTGAAATAATAATCAACCAGCCCTTTAATAATAGTAATTAATAATAGTATATTTGACAATTATATTATACTTTATTATTTTATTAGGTGGGGTGGTTTGGAAAATTTTTATCTTTTATTTTTTGTGAACATCTATTGAGCGAAATCCTTAATGTCCATTCTGACTTCGTTTAGTTTATTTTGTTAAAGCAGATTAACATATTTACCAAAAAAATGCAGCCATCTTGAATCTTTCTTTGAATGTTGTCAACCTCCTGATATACTTACGACTTACTCAGAAGGACAAGGTGTTGATGGATCTCTCCATCATTATATCTTTAACTCAGTATATTGATTTTCCCCTCATTATCTTCCGTTCCCTCTCTCTGCAGATGTGTGACGTGCTGCTCGCAGGATAACAAACCTGTTGACTCATTCACCCCTGCTCATTCATAAATGATTCTTGACCAAGAGAATTCCAGAAAAAACAGACAGGTTGGAGAGAAAGGGAGCATGAGAGATGCTCTGTGCGTGAGTCAGAAGAGGCTTGCAGCACTGCAGCGGTTCCTGTAACAGCAGTGGTCAGGCTAAACACACCCATCCAATCCATCAGCCTTCATTCATCCTTCGCCCATCCTTCCATTCACACAATCAAAGCAGCGGGGAGGGAGGGATGGAGAGAGAGAAGCTGCGATAGAGAGAGCATCCGCCGCTGCAGAAAACAGAGGGGGGGAGAGCAGAGGAGGAGGAGAGAGAGAGTGTATCAGTGCTGCTGGAGAAGAGCGAAGAGCTACAGAGAGAGGGCAGGGAAGAAGGTGCGCTTGTCTCCGTTTGCAACATTCACTCTCTGTCACATTAATAAGGTGTGTGTTCGGCTTCATCTCATTCTGTCTCTCTCTCACACACACACAAACATACAGCCGTGGTGCTGCAGAGACATGCTGTGAAATCCAGCAGCATCATCGGGACGGACTCACGGCATCAGCGCAGCGCTGATATCATCGGTCAGCACTGACAACAATAACAAGGAGCAGGGAAGACAACTACACAGGTACGACCACTGACACACATGTGCTCGTCAGGCAACAGATATCTCAGATTTTTGTTGTCGTATTTGCGTCAGGCAACACAAAAGACCTCATAATCTTGTTTTCACCTTCTCGTCACTCTCAAAGGCATCACGCTGGGGTCCGCAGAGTGCGCGGGCCGGCCAGAGGCCATGAGGCTGGTCCATAATGCAGAGAAACAGTCGTTCTCCTTTAAGAAGTGCTCTGCCTTCCAGTTTGTCAAGAGGAAGGTGAGTGTGTGAGCATGTGTGTGTGTGTGTTGGTTTCAGAACTTCTTTGGCTGGTGGAGACTTAAAAGTGCTGTTCAATCCGTGACTTGGCCTGGTGGATAGTGCACATGCTCTGACATGTTGCACAGTGGTGCTTATGTGGATAAACTTGGATTGAATCAGGCTCGAGTTGTTTCCCAGATCTTTGCTTCTTTTTCCTATCAGCTCTCCACTGAATATAAGCTGAAAAAGCACAGAAATGTAGATGTTTTTAGGTTTTTAAAAGTATTTTTCTCAATGGATGAAGTGAGGCATAAATATTTGTCTGCGTTTATGGATATAGCAGGTATTTATGAATTAAAAACAGGGTTATTATCGTTAATTAAAACTAATATACACATTTCTGTAAAAGGGATAGTTCACCCAAAAATGAAAATTCTGTCATCATTTACTCACCCTCAAGTTGTTCCAAACCCGCAAGAAGTAAGAAGTGTATTTCTTCTGCTGAACACAAAATATGGTTTTGTGTGGTTAACCAAACCGTTGATGGGCCCCACTGACTTCCATACTATGGAGAGAGAGAGAGAAAAAAAAAACTTTAAAAACTTCAATAAATGAATAAATAGAATTGTTGCCTTGGAAATAAACTGAAATAAGTAACTAAAATTATTAACTGGAAATAAATAA
This sequence comes from Hypophthalmichthys nobilis, assembly GCA_037950665.1. Lineage (NCBI taxonomy): Eukaryota > Metazoa > Chordata > Actinopteri > Cypriniformes > Xenocyprididae > Hypophthalmichthys > Hypophthalmichthys nobilis. Next base: position 13,195,163 of record CM075485.1, read on the forward strand.
AAACTAAAACTGAAATAAAAATAAATTAAACCTAAATAGCAATAATATTAAAAAATAAATAAATAATAAAATAACAAAAGCACATAAGGAAATTACTAATAACGAAACTAAAATGAACATTAAATCTAAAAATAAAAGCTATTTCAAAATATCAATAAAAATAAATTATTATAAAGCTAAAATAACACTGATTCAAAATATGAGCATATATGTATGTGGTTATTTGCAAACAAATTAAAAATTAAAACAAATAAAATTCTGTCCATTAACAATAAGTCTAATTATTTTCATGTTATTGCCGATAATAAAATTATATACTATTTAGTCTAAATAAATTAACTATATATATTATAAATGTATATAAATTCATATAATAAAATATATATAAAACACTACAAAATGAAATCAGTAATTTTAAAATTAATACCAAATTAATTTAGGTATCACAACATTATAAAGTACAGTACGAAACATGGATATTCCTTTTGAGATTTGCTAAATATTACATTTAACAGTGTCATTAAATAAATTAACTATAAGTGAGCTTTAGGTGATGACAAAGGGAATCTAAATTGAAAAATGGGGGAAGTGAGCATGCACAATTAAATATTCACTATCATCCCATACAATAAAAACCTTTAACATCAGCCAATATTCGATATAGTAGTGATATACTGTGCATCTCTTATTTTGTGAGGTGTATACACACAATGGGCTGTTTGTGTCATGAATGTGAGATTGACTCTATTTGTGAATATGCAAGTAAGATTGCCATGTCATTTGACATTCATATTGAGAGCAGGGATAGTTATTGTGTTTGCATTTAAATAAATTTTAAGAAACTAATATGAAACTGCTATTTAGATTTGATTTGTGACTGCCGCAATGGCCAATCTGAACATGTTTTGAATTATTTATTTAAATATAATGTATTTGTTTTGGTTATAGGCGAGAAAGTGTGTGTGGTTTGGGATTGAGTCCAGCCTCCTACATACATACACACACACACACACACAGACGCATACAGCAGATGGAGTGTCAGAGAGTGACTCAGTGAGATGGTTTTGTTGGATTATTATGTATTTATGTGTACACCGAGACAGAGAGAGAAAGAATTTTCTAGAGTGCCAAGGTTGATGTTTGTCTTTTGTAGGTCAGCTTGCAGCGTTGTCTCGTACGTGTGTAGCATTAACACAACCGGAGTGTGCTGTGTATTTTGACTCTTGTGGGTTTGTTAACTTGTGCTGTGTCTTTGTATTAAGCAGCACACAAACACACACACACACACTGATGCTTTTCTCTAGTGACTAAAAGTTTCATGGCTGCTGAGTCATCAGTAGAGCCTGTGTTTGGAGTGGTTTATTGAGTTGCTGTTGCTTCAGCGTTTGATTCCTGTGAAGAATGATTCATGTGCCTCCAGATCATAACAATAACATTCACATGTCAAAGATGAGATAAGACAAAATTTTAGTTGATGAATATAAAATTTTAGTTGGCAAGAAAGTGCAAAATTAAACCAAATATTTAAACATTTAACATATTTATATATATATATATATATATATATATCGACTGTTTTGGATGAAACTTCAGCTGCATGTTCGTTGTAGGAGGCAGATCACATGTATGTGACTATTGTGAGTAAAAGTCATAGCGCCACCAACTGGTAGCAGGAAGTGTGTCACTTTCAAAATGCTTTGAAATCACTCTCCTATTTTTACCCGATTTGCTTCAACTTTCATCAGTATAATGTCAAAACAGGGCAGGTGAAAGGATTCTTGATATCTTAAATACTGTTGCCATGGCAACATGTCAAACTTAATAATATTCTTGGGTCTTTTTGAGGCTCTTAGCATGCTTCAAATTGCTTGAAACTTGACACACATGTCAGAGTTGTTGGCCTGTAGACATGGGCAAAACATTAGAAACGGCTTAATTTTGCACTTTCTTGCCAACTAAAATATTATTTTCGTACTCTAAAATTACATGCCATTTACAATTAAAATTGTATTTGAGGGTGAAACTGACTAAAATGAATGAATATGACATGATGAAATATTGATCAAATAAGAGAAGAGAAGAGAAGAGAAGAGAAGAGAAGGTCTTTGAAGCTTAAAGCAAAAAGACTCCCGAGTGCTAGTGTACAGCCACAGTGACAACACACGATGACATAACATTGAAAATCCAATCAAAGGAGAGAGAGCAAGAGAGAGAGAGAGAGTGAGAGAGAGAGAGAGAGAGAGAGAGAGAGAGAGGAAGAGAGCAGTGAATTGTTGGGATTCTTGACGGTACAGTATGATTGTTTATGTATGTAGGACATTGAGAAGCATTGTTTTCATTAATTTGAGGATTTTCCCATTGTTTTCTTCATTCTAAACGAAGACAAAAGTTTGATCATATAGAGCTTTGAGATTCTTTTTTGTCTGGTTGTTTGGCAGCTGTATGAAATGAAGTGAGAAGTGGAAATCTCTCGCCGTGAGCTCCAGGATTTCCTGGGGCCTAGAAAATTGCTTTTCTCTCAAGGGATTGAAGTCATTAAATGCATTGTAAACTACAAAGAAGACATACGACCCTGCTGTGCCCTGCCTCTTTTAGTCAGTCACTGCTGGTGATTTGGAGGACGCCTTTCAGATTTCATTGTTTAGCTTGTAAAGACATACATGGGTACTGCCCTGAGATGCCATGTTCTGTTTAATCTGCTTGTACAGGAGCAAATGCACCAATCCACAATTCACATTCACAGTTTGCCTCAAACAATGAACAATTCAAGATGTTTTGACACGACAAAATATTGCTTTCTTAGTTACTTTGAAAAACATGGTATTTGACAGATGGGTTTCTCAAGAGCCTTTTGCATAACAAAATGCTCCGTCAAACATGAAAGAAAATCACAAATCTCTTTAATATCTCAAAGGTTTCTCCTAGATGAGATTAAACGGGTTGTAGATGGAAACTTTTACTTTTTACTTTTACAATCTCACATGCCTTTTATCAAAAAATCAAACATTTCTCATCACCATGTATTTTATTAAATTATTTTATATTTGATTTTATTTCATCTTATTTTCATATTTTACATTATTTTAACTTAATGCTCTTAAGCATTATTTTATATATTTTTATTGTATTTATTATTTTTTTTAAATTTACATTATTTTTATATTTTATTTTCAATTCTCTTGAGCATTATGGTTTGTTTATATTTTATATTTTCCCCATTGTATTATTTTATATTATTTCTTGTATTTTACATTATTTTATTTTAACTCAGTACTCTTACAGTAAATGTCATCAATCTCACTTGTTTCTATTTTCAGCTATCCTAGGGGGTTTTAAGAGAAATATTAAACACAGTGCCATTAAATATCTATCTAATAGCTACGAAAGAGCATCTGATCATCTGATATCTGATCATAACACTTTCCTCTGTGATTTTATATTCAAATCCAATATACTCTTCCTAGATGTTGTCTCATGGTTTTATAATCATTTCATGGAAATCAATTGATCTTTATTCATCACATGACCAGTGGAATTTGTTTCCTGGAATTAGTTTGTTAGGTGGCTACTCCAGGTCAAGTTAAACCACTAAGCTACTTGTTACCACCCCTCAGCCTTGATTTACCATACACCATCACCCATTATATAATGTATAGATGCAAAACTCTGTCATGTTTTGCTCTCAGGTGCGCAGGTGGATGAGGAATCCGAAGGTGAATGTGGAGAAGGTCCAGGCTAAGGGCTTACTGTCTCCATGTCCGAAATGTCAGGAGGGGCAGGACCTGTGGTACACGCACTTCCCAGCACCTTACGGCTGCTGCCACTACAGTCCTGGAAGATACTACCTCCCTCACCCCCCCAGCCCTCTCTGTCAGCCCTGTTCTCCCTGCACACCCTGCCAGCCGGACAAGAACAAGACGTGCAAGGTCAGGAAACTGTCTGTTTATTAACTTTATTGGTCATCTGTTAATTGTTTATTCATGCATATATTCATCCTTCTGGAGGGATTCTTAAGATTTCAGGCATCTTGAGTCTTGCTTGACTGAAAACGTTTTAAAAATAAACTTAAATTGCACTTTTTTTGTCAGTAGATGTTGGTTAGGGTTAGACATTTTATTTTGATGTTTTATTGGAACTAAGAGCTTTCAGATTTCAAAAACTGAGGAAAGTTTTACAGAAACGGAAAGAAAAGGAAAAGGAATATTTAAAAAAAACACCTGGAATATTCTTTTAAAGGGGACCTATTATGCAAAATTCACTTTTATATTGTTTTTGAACATAATTGTGTCCGCAGTGTGTGAACAAATCAACCCTATTGTGGTAAAAATCCATCCAGTCCATTTGTTATTTTCCCCATAAATCTGAAACAGAATGTCTCAAAATTAGCCATTCAGGAATGTGCTCCAATATGACATCACATTGGAACAGGCCCCACCCATGACTTGCACGGAATCTGCCCTATTAGCTTAGCTCCTCCCCTGAGTGAGCTGTACACAGTCCTCCATGTTTATCTCCTTGCCAGATCATTTAACAGCAACATTAAAGTAAGAAAATTATTCTTATTAAAGCTACTAAAGTTATTCAGTCAAGAACAGTGAGTGATTTTCTGTTTTTCTTTTGTTGTTTGATTCATATTAACAGCATTTACAGCAGTTGGTACTATATATTACGCTGCTTTAACTTTAATACACAGATCTAATATACACATGTGATTTGTTTCCCTGCTGTTTACGTTCACTAACATAACTGACTGTGTTTATGTGAACTCTGTGTGTTTTTGGCATAACCTTGTGTGTATTTGACAGTTTAAGCGCAATAACACATGAAAGAGAACTTAGTTTAATATTCACGTGATGCGCCGTCTGACAGCCAGCTTTCTGTGTGCGTGCTTCAGATGTTTGCGCTCAGAAAACCATATATCAGAAGTTTAAACTGATATGGCATTAAAACACATGTAAGTAATTCATCATAATGACGAAGAACTGCAATGTCTAGCTTATCGCAGTTTACAGAAAACTTGAAGAGAGTCCAAATTATAAATACGGCCTAGTAATGGCTATGCCATTTATACTTCAGGACCTACAAAAATGCTCTTGATGTACTTTTTCCCTATTTCGCGTGTTTATTCTGATCCCTTGCGGTGCAAGCTTTTAATCTTGGCGTGCTGTAGGGATGCATAAGAGGCTGAGCATGTTGTCTTTCCATTTAGCAATGCTAAACAGCTTCTCTGGGTTGGCCTAGGTTAGATGAGCTGAGCGCTCTCTCTCACTTTCTTCTACAGTTGCTATTTTGAATGTTTGATTGGCTCTCAGACACAGTGAGTATTAGAAAGATGACACAGAGCTCAGAGGGAGTCTGTATCTCAGTCATCCCTGCAGAGAGAGAGGGAGAGATCACACATGACAGCATCTCTGCTCGCTATATGCAGCCTCAGTGCTGTTACGGTTTATGTAACAGACAGACTTTGTGTTGTTATTTAAGAATGTATTTATATAGCAAACTTTCAGAAATGTGCTGTGGTCAAGCTCTAGCACATTAACTGTATTAGCATATAATTTGATTATTTACACAATGGCATGGAAATTAATAGTATGGAAGCTAACAGGGTGGAAATTAAGTGCTAAAGTTAGTCATTGCTTAGTGAGGGACTGTGTTAGCTCACATGAGGGTGTCAACTTAAAATGCTGATAATGTGATAATGATAATGATTTCTGTAATTTTATTAAACATGATGGAATGTTTTACAGTGAGACAAACCATATAACACCACAAAACATCACAGTCCATTGTCAATACTTTAGCTAATTCATAATTGCATCAACTTCCAGGAAGTCACAGGAACTGCCTTTTGTTTGGATACTGCAAAAGCCTAACAGAATGGAAAGTGATGTTGGGGACTCAGCATAAACCCAGTATAAACTCAGCATATTGTTTACCAGTTAAAACAATATTGCCAAGAAAACGTTTGTTTGAAACATTTTAATCAGAGAAAGAAATGCATGAAGAAACATTAGGAAAATTCACACAATGTTCATTTAAATCTGATACTGTAATAAATAAACTACACAGCAAAATCACCACAGTTAAATCAACTCTGCTCAGAGTATATATGGTCCCTCTCTAAATAGTGGTAAAGTAACACTGAAGCAGAGTTAAAGTTAATGAGATAATTAAGCGATTAATTAAGTGATGAATGAGCATTAGTGATGAACACCTGCTGTTAACAAGAATCAGAATCACTGAAGAAAAGATCATTTTCTTAAGATCTTGAGAGATATAATGTCTTTTATCTTTAGTTGATTTAATCTAAGACTGTGGCTGAAGTCAGTTGTAGTTCTTGTGTTTCTCTTTTCTTCAGAGATTATGCTTGTTAACAGCAGGTGTTCATATCGGGTGTTTAAGATATTATGACTAATTTTAACAGTAATGTATGGAAAAATTTTTGAAGAGCTATGCAAATAAATTTGAATTGAGCTGAAAATGTTTATGTAATAAATAAGATATTATATATAAGACATAAATACATTTAATACAAGTATAAGTATATTTCATACAAAGATTTTATACAGATTTATTACATATTTTCATATTAAATTCACAAAGTAATTATTGTCTAGATAATGTATTTTATTTAATAAATGGTTTACTTCAATAATGATTTATAAAAAAGCCAAATATTCAATTCTGAAAAAACAATGTGCTGTTTTTGACATTTACTATTTTTCTTGCAGAGCATAAATGGGTCTTTTTACATGAAAATATATGTCCATCTTTATGTTTTAGGATAGGGATCCCTTACAAGTGGATCATCATAATTCTGTATCATTCGATATAAAAAGTTTGAAAACTCCTGAACTAACATGATTTCCATCTTTAAAATTATATAATATATTACTATATATTTTTTTTTTTAAATTTTAATATTTTATCCAGTATATTAACCCAGCTGTATTATTCCTTGCTCTCTCTTATGTTGTTTTATTTGCAGCACTATATAGACAGACAGTGTCAATTACATAATGATGGTTAAACCTCTAGCCGTCTGAGGTTGGTTGGATTTTGTGATTGATTTGATAACCTCTTGCCTACTTCTCCTCTGCTTTGCCACAAACAGTTCTCAAATAACCACAGAACTAATGCCTAATGCTTTATTCATGAATTTTGTGTTGGAGCTACAATGGGCGGTTTGCACTGTATATCAAGGTTAGGTTGGGTTAAAAATATATGTGTCCTGACAGGGAGAATGGGAGAGGAGAAGAGGAAATATGATGGGAGAGAGAAAAAGCGAGGGAGATGACACATCATTTTGTGTCCGGTCTGTCCTGAGGGTGAAGTTATGTAACGTATATCAGCGTGAGAATGACGGAATCGCAGGAGCCAAAGCAGCAGCAGCGTCTAAATGACTGAATTCATTCAGTAACCTCAGAGTAATATCTAATTCTGTTCATACTCATAACCTGCCTTCATCATCACTGTCGGCTCGGATCTTTTGCTAATCAGTCATCGTCTAAATTGTTATTCTAAAACTACAGCTCTTTTTTTTTTTTTTTTTTTTTGTAGTTAAAGCCCTTCCAAACTCTGCCCTAGAAACCCGGGCATGTAATAGATCTGTTGTGTTTCGTTCATTTTGCTTTATTGAGTCTTCAGGAGGATCATGATCATGTTTTACAGTAGATATTGCCTGGAAGGATTTTTATTTCACGCCCTGTGAAAATATGGAGAGCAGTGGGGCTCCTTCTCGCTCTGCATGAGGGTTTGTGTGCTTGTTTGTGTTTGTGGAATTAATGTGGCAGAAATATGCAAGGAGCGGGCGGTGCGTAGATGACTCATCGCTCATGAGGTCTGTGGATCACACAAACACACACGCAGGGCAAGTTTTTATAGTGCCAGGTTTCGCTGGGTTGAAATGAACATAAAGTTTGATTGACCACATTGCGCTGGCCTTCAGATGAAGGAGGCTGATTCAGTGCTTTGAGCCTGGGATGGGATCTTCTTAGGTGTTTTATGTGGAGTCTCTGCTAAATAATTACTGTATAAAACAGATTATTCCCATCATGAAGATAATATTAAGTGTCTGATTTGTTATGACTGATTTAATTCTTCATGTTTAAAATAAACTAAAATTAGACCTTTTTAATATCTCATTTGTTTCTCTTAGGCAGTAACATAATTAAATGGAGGCTTTTGCCGAGGCATCATTTACTCACTCTCCTCATGTCGTTCCAAACCTGTATGGCTTTCTTTCTTCTGCAGAAAACAAAATAATATATTTTTAAGAATGTTTCAACTGTTTTTTGTCCATTCAATAAAAGTAAATGGGGTTCAAAACAACATTGGACCCCACTGAAAATACCTTCTTTTGTGTTCTGCAGAACAAATAAAGTCAAATGCTGGGTTAAAAACAACCCAAGTTGGGTTAAAAATGGACAAACCCAGTGATTGGGTTAAATGTTTGTTCAACTATTATTTAAAAATTACTATATGACTGGCTTAAAATCAACCCAAAATAGGTTGCAAATTACAAATCAGACACATAATTACTAGAGGCAACAATAATAATCAAAAGGTGAACATTTATTAATAAGCAATTTAATAAATGTTTATTGTTTAATTATTTATTAAACTTATTAATAAATGTTAATTTATTAAACATTAATAAATGTTAATTTCTAACATATTTTGGGCTCATTTCAAGCGAGCAATACAGTAATTTTTAAACAATAGTTGAGTTAAATAGGATATTAGCAGGTTAACATTTAACCCAACCGCTGGGTTAAAACAACCCAATCGCTGGGTTTGTCCATTTTCAGCCCAACTTGGGTTGTTTTTAACCCTGCATTTTTTAGAATGTAGGAAAGAAAAATGACATATGATCCTGTTAATTTCTCAAATGTTTCTCCTATGCTCTTAAAAATAATGGTTCTTAATTGGGATTGATGTTTCCACGAAGAACCTTCAACATCCATGGAATCTTTCCACTGCAAAAAAAGGTTCTTCAGGTTATTAAAATGTTCTTTACACTAGAAAAAAAATTGGTTCTTTTAAGAACTGTTCACTGAAAGTCTCTTTTGGGAACCCAGAATGGTTCTTCTATTGCATCACTGTGAAAAAAACCCATTTTGGAACCTTTATTTTTAAGAGCGTAAATGGCAATGAAATCAAATGGAGCATTTGCTCATGTCTCCTTCTTAGATTTTTCTCCTGAGGAAAAAGACCCCAATAATCTCACGTGTCTCCTCTAAAGTTCAGATTCAATCAAAAGGCAAAATTAACTCAAACATTTCTCGTTAAGTTCTCCCAGGACCAAATGATCTGAGACTTGTCATCCACATTAGTTTTATCGCTGTATACTCTTCTGTTTTTATTTTTCCTAAGGAGACACATCTTATACAACATTTATACTTCAACAAAAAGTCTCCTGAGCCATGGAAGAGCAACTTCTGAGCTATAAATGTTATTTCTGTGCAAACACAACCACAAAAACACACACTTCTGCCATCGTCTGTCCACAATCCAGACATGTGTCATTAGTTCTCGTAAATTCAAAGCTGTTTTGATGTCAGTCACTTGAATTCCAGAGCTTTGACTCAGCTTTTAAACAGATCAAACAACGATTTTCCTAACCCTGCTGAAATGTTGTGGACTTAAGCTCCAGTGTTATTTTAGTATCATTGGGATACTATTATAGTTTATGTATGTTTTCATTTTTAACATTTTAAAATTTTGTTAAAGTTTTAGTCATTATAGTTGCTTTTTTCATTTTTATTAGTTGTTTTTAATATTTTTTTATTTGATTTTTATTTCAGTTTTAGTTGTTTTAGTATATCAAGTTAAACTAAATGAAAATGTGAAATGTTGCTTCGGCAACTTGCTTAACTAAAATAAGTTTAATTTTATTTCAAGTAACAAAAATGTGTTTTTTAGAGGGTGGGTAGTTTTAGTTAACTATAATAACCCTGATTTGCATGTTTTATTTTTAGTACAAAACAACATTTCTGTTGTATAAGTAGAGTTATACAATCATGGCTTCTGGAGGCCAATTAGCAAAGTACTATTTTTATCTGTTTGTTCACGCGTTTCATCTTTGGACTGGCATTGTAACCCTTTGTCCCATAAATCTCTGGTTGGGGTTAATGAGGCTAATGGTTACTAGGTTTCAGGGAAAAGCACGCCCCACAGAACTGCTTTCACCAGAGCCCTTAAAGTGACAACATCAGCGTCAGTTCCAGTCAGACCTCCTGCACTGGTTCAGGTGATTCTTTATCTCTGTTTTGGGCCTCATATCTTTCTCCAGCCCTTATACGCCGTTGCATGCTAACTCTCTGGTGCTGTGCCAGTCGAGGGTGGCTCCGGGCCAAATTCCCTCTCACCTTCCAAGCGTAGGCTAGTGGTGTCAGCTGGGTAGAAGTTCTTCTAAGGAAGTTTGTGACCTTCACCTACTTTATATATTTCCCGCTATCGTGTTGAAGGAGCTATTATATTTAGAGAGCTTTGTACTGGTGCAGAAAAGGCCTGAATCATTCTGTAATCTTTCCTGAATCATTCTGCAATCCTGCTACAAAGAAGCACAGCGGGCTAATAGATTTTAGGGGGGAAGTAATATTTATTCTGTGGGAATGGAATACCTTCCTATACGGAGCGGGTTTAATTATGCTTACAAGATTTAGTTTGTAGAGCTTTACTTAGCTATACTTCAAGTTCAGTTTTTTTCAGTGTTTTTTTTCCTTTAATGACAGGGTTTGATTACAAATAGTGTTACATGAAAACAACAGAGGTTTATGGTCTGTCATCATTTAGATAGCTTGGGTTGGAGAGACAAGACCTGCACGCTAAAGCACTCATAAAATATTTTTAGTCTTTATGGAAACTGATAAATTGTAGTTGTCCATGAACTTTTTGTTAAATCAACATCAAGATGTTAATGTTAAATGTTATATTAATGTATAAGGAAACCTGTAAATCTTAGCTGTGACTGGTCACCATTTTTCTTTTTCAGTTTTTAATCACTTTTTGCCTTCAAAAGTTCATTTTAAATGGTCCTGTGCAAATGCATATTTACAAATGTGAATCTTCCATATTTTTTGTCAGTTAATATGCGCATAAAACTGCAAGAATAAAACAGTTTAAAAATTACTGTAACATGTAATATGTATATTATAATCAATATAGTACCGAAGTTTATGTTTTGTTGTGTTTTTTGAAAGAAATTAATACTTTTATTTAGCAAGGATAAGATCACGATTTCCACAAAAATATTAATATTACGGAGTGCAACTGTTTTCAGCATTGATAATGATAAGCAGCAAATCAGCATATTAGAATGATTTTTGAAGGATCATGTGACACTGAAGACTGGAGTAATAATGCTGAAAATTCAGCTTTGCCACCACAGGAATAAATTACATTTTAAAATATATTAAAAATAAAATACAGTTATTTAAATTGTAAGAATATTTCACAATTTTACTGTTTTTACTGTATTTGTCATCAAATAAATGCAGCCTTGGTGAGTATAAGAGACTTCTATAACAGTATAGCCTAGTGTATAAATATATATTGTAGTATAATCTTTAAATGGTGTACATATTATGAATTAAGAATAAAGTATGAACTTAAGTATGGAAAAGTATGAAAACAAAATTCATGCATTTTAATGCTTACTTTCAATTCAATGCATTTTATGCTTAGTAAAGATAAACATATTTAAATAAATGTAATTAAATCATTTTACACACCACAGGACAACTTCCCAAAAGTATTTCATGCTGAGAAGGTGAAGGACTTGGGACATTCAGTAGCTTTGTTCCCAGCTGGGTTACATGATGGGATGCAGAGGGAGGACGATTTTGAGAATTCAATGTAGGCTGATCCCATACAAGGGTTTGGGCCTAATCTCCTCAAACAGGGCTACAGTGTGAGATTTACCCTCCATGGCAACATATGCACACATAAACAGACATAAACACACCCCAGGCCTTCGAAAATATAATGACATTGTATTGACCTGAAAATCTCTGCCTGGTAAATACTGTCTGAGAGACTTTAGATAACAATAGCGGTGCAAAGCCTCGCATGAGAAATGCCAACTCACACACTGTTTGGAGGAGAGGAGCAAAGGGAGGGAAGAGTTGCTGATTAACCATTTTTTATCTTAGCATTTTCCTGTAAGTGCACTTACATAATCGGCAGCTTTTGATGTTGAAATATTTGGGCCAGGCTGAGTGTGTGTGCACTTGACTAGGCCCTTAAGAAAGGCTAGTTACAGTTCCGAGATCACCTTTCCTTGGAATTTGTGCTTCATTTCTGGCATCAAAGGCTAAAGAGCAAAGTGTGTGTGTCCTTCTGATTATGGTGGATTATAGAATAAGATTGAGTCCCTGCAGTGACGTCTTTCACTGACCCTTGAGCTTTTATCAACATAATTACAGTCTTTGAATCAAATTTAGATCTCATACAGTAACTCTGACCTTTAAGGGTTAATGTGCTAAAAAGCCACCTTTGAATCAGTACAGTATATGCGATAACGAGCGCTAAAGCAACGCAGGAAGGCTATGCAAATAAACAGTGCTATTATCTATCAGCATAATATATAATTAGTGAATTCCCCCCTAAAAGTTTGATCCACGAGATGATCTATGTCTTGATTAACTTGATTATTTATTTACTGAGAAAAGCACATGACAAGAGTTACAGCAGTGATGGAATTTTTTTTCTTCTATTTATACTTCACTGTGTCACTTATTGTTGTTTTTGCATATAATGCTTCCTCATGAGGTGGTGTGACACAGTGGTTAAAGTCTGAACTGGTAACTAAACTTTTTTTCTTTTTTTTCTTTTTTTTTGGGTTAAACCCCACAATAGTCAGTCCATGAACTATTCTCATTATGGCCTTGAACAAGATTTAACCTCAGATTGCTTCAGAGAGATTGTTCCTCTGCTAAATGTACTCTGAGTCACTTTTGGTAAAATCTTCAGCTAATTTAGGGTGTCCATGTAAAAATTATTATATATATTAGAACTGTTAAGTTTTTAGTTAAGTTTTGTGGTAGGTAAGACTTTAAGAAGTCTCTTAAGCTCACCAAGGCTGTCACTTTTGGTCAATTTAATGCGTACTTGTTGAATAAAAAGTTTATTTCTTTTTTTTTAAAAACTAACCCCAAACTTTTGAATGGTAATATATAATAATTTCTTTTGGCTTTATAATAATACCAATTATTTATAAACAATTATTGGCCCGCTTTCACAGACAGGGCTTAGATTAAGCCAGGATATTAGACCTTAGTTCAATTAGGACATTTAAGTAGCTTTTATAAACATGCCTCAGAAAAAAACATTACTGGTGTGTATCTTGAGACAAAACAATGACACTGACATATTTTTCCTCGGAGAGGAATGTTGTTCCAGGATCAATGTTGATCCAGGAACATGTCTTATTTGGCAAAATCACAGTGACCTGCATTATATACAGGTCTTTATACATGAAAATATAGATTTTAAGAAAGAGGTTCCTTGCAAGGGGATATTTTCATCATATTTTAGGGTCGCTGGCATCAAATTGTTGGAAAATCACTGAACTGAATGTTTAGCTGTTTACTCGTTTGTGTTTTTCAATAGGTGAGAAAATGGAAGATGCTCAGTCGACATCACAATGATAGTAAGGTGAGAGAGGCAGAGTCTGAGGGGCATGTGATCTGCCCCTGGGCAATGTCACCCCTGCTGGGAAGCCCCGTACTGCTGGAATGTTGCATCTGCAATGGTCCCTTCATCACTTATGGGCACGAGGAGGCATGGCAACCACGTCAACGCACACAGGTCAGCACATAAACACTCACACATACACACAAATGAATAACAACAAAGGTATGAATATCAATGCATTAGATAAAATGTAAAGAAATATAGGTCAAACTACACATTTCGAACAAAATATTTCACAAAAAGACGTTTCTACATTTTTAAATCATGAAACAATAGATAGACAACAAATATTTGGAACGCTTTCCGGTTGTCAAACCTAGTGAAACATTTTTGGAAGCTTTATTTGTTGAAATGTGTGCTCATTTTCCATTTCTCTTGGACTGAGCTTGATTTAGCCACTTGGTTGTTTACACAAGATAAAAGAGCAGTGAGACACACGGGCCAGGAAAGCTTAGCGTAGGTTCATGTGCAAAGATGTTAATACTATCCCTCACATATTTCAGCGTTCTGTTAGCCGGCTCTCCAGGGAGGTTATTAAAGAAGTGGATATGGGTAATTGCTCTTTCTGTCATTCTCTCTCTCTCAAGCTCTTTCTCATCGTCTCTCACTCACTTCACACAGACAGCTTGCTGCTCGGGTGGAAAACTGTAAGCCAGATGTCACATGATTTCATTTTCTGCAAACTGTAGATTAACACTGATGTGACAGTCCATCTGAAAGTCATTATTTCACTGTCAGCTTCAATCTTCCCACTGTCTTGCGTCTCTCAGTTGGTGAATCTAAGCACATTATTTATGGTCCAAGGCCTCATTCTTTGCATTAAACTTGTGTATAGGTCAAAAGAGACATGCAATACTAACACAACAAAAGAATGTTTTTATTGAAGACACACTGCACTGACATATTACTTCTTTTTTTTTTTTTTCCCCCAGGCAATGGACCTCTACTACCATGGAGACCCCGAGTCTGATTATTGCTGTCCCTCTGACACCAGTAAGTTTTTTTTCAACCAGTCTTTTCTTTCATTCATTGCCTTATTTCCATACTCTCTCTCTCGCTCTCCCTTTCTTGTATACCTTCTCTCACCTTAGTAATTCCTTCAGGATCTCTCATCATTTGGTCATTACAGTTGAGTTCCTTCTCTTCCTTTTTGAGTTGCTTTGTTTCTGCTCTGTTTTTCTGTCTTGCTGGTGTAAGCATAACCCATAATCACCTTGATCCATGTAGGCTTAGAGTTGAACCTTTAATAACTATTTTTAGGCAAGTGCTCAAAACAGCACTTCTGTGAATAAAGCACTCCTACACTATTCAATTACAAACACCAAACGCCACCTGATAATGCACCACACACTTTTACCAAGTGCTTATGAACATGAATTGTATTTGCTACACTGCCCCTGACACTGATAACGTTACGATGGAGGATAAAGATGACAGGAGAGGCGAGATTCTAAATGCAAAAACAAACAAAGTGAAAACAAAGACTGGGAGATGCAGATCAGAAAGAATCCTGAGAACTAAGAACCATGAGAGAGATCCAACCAGGCCAAAACAATGACTGACAAAGAAACGGAGAAACGCAAGGGCTATATATATATACATGAGGGTAACAAAGGGAACACAAAACTCCTGTGGAAACAATCAAGGAACAAATCAAGGTGGAAAAACTACAAAACTACAACTATGGCACATGAGACAGGAAGTTGAACAAAAGTCCAAAGACAAACACAATATAACAAAAGATGATTTTATGTACAAGGATGATTATTCAATTAGATGAACTTTTCTTTCCCCTAGGATGATTTTAAAGAAAAAGATCTAGTTTTAAAGGATAGAATATAATGGATTTGCAATGTCTTTTTAGGAACTTTTTCCTTTTTTAAATTAAATTAGCCAGAATTTTTTTGGGCTTGTTTAACATTTCTTATGTAGGAAATCTATAATATATATATGTGTGTGTGTGTGTGTGTGTAATATATATATATATATATATATATATATATAATATAAAACAAATATGATGTGTACATAAAATATTATTTTCATTTGGAATTTAGGTGTAGGTTTATTTTTAAAGAAATTAATACTTTTATTTAGCAAGGATGTATTAAATTGATCAAAAGTGACAGTAAAGATATTTATAATGTTACATATGATTTTCTATTTTTAAATAAATGCCATTCTTTCCTGAAATCAGTTTTCACAAAAATATTAAGCAGCACAACTGTTTTCAACATTAGTAATAATTAGAAAAGTTTCAGCATATTAGAATGATTTCTGAAGGATCATGTGACACTGAAGGCTGGACTAATGATGCTGAAAATGCAGCTTTGCCATCACAGGAATAAATTATTTTAAATTGTAATAATATTTTAAAATATTACTGTTTTTACTAAATAAATGCAGCCTTGGTGAGCATAAGAGACTTCTTTTAACAACATAAAAACATCTTACCGACCTGAAACTTTTGAACAGTACATTTTTTCAAGAAGTTATGATGTAAATGAGAAGTGACAAGGGAGCTGTTGCCTGATTGTTTTATTTTCCATGATATCAAGTCAAAAAGGCCCCTAATTAATGACTCACCCATAAATGGTCTCTTGCCTACACTGTGGAAAGAAGATTTTCAAAAATTCCTTAACCATGACATGGTTGTATAATAACAGTCATTTAAAGGTTAGGGTGATAAGCTTATCTGGTGAAAAATATGAAAAATATAAAATACTAAAAATAATTGATTTATTACCTTTATCTTATTTGTGTGGAAAGTAGATTTTTCCCTTTTTGTTATGTCACAACACTGAACCTAGAACAGGTACAGAGAGGACAGTGTCCTGAGGACAATTAAATATTACGATTAAACATGCTTCCCTTTTAAACAAAACATAACAAAATATGGAGTAATGAGGGAATTTGTAATCACTGACATTTAGCAGTGTAATTTAGTACAATCTTAATGAAGACACGGTAACTACAGTACATCTTTAATGTATTTGTTTGTGTTCATATCACACTGCTCATACACTAAATCTGTCTAAATGATCTCATAAGCTCCAGAGTTTCTCCTGATGGAGTCATTGCAGGTGTGTTTGTGTACGCACATGCATTCATGTGAATGTGTGTGTCTGAGGGAAATTGCATAATGCTCTTGAAACCAGCGTATGATTCAAGTCCACATTAGTATGCATAATGTTTGGGTCCTGTGTTGAGTTCTTAAGATTTTACGTAATCCTCATCCTTCAACATAAATAAACAAAGTGTTTGGACACTTAGCCCTGTTGGTCTCTGTGTGCTCCCTCTGTCTCTCTATCCTCTCCCAGACCTCTATTCACTCACACACTTCCTATTTACACAGAGAATGAGAGATTGAAAAAGACGAGAATCTGTATGAGATGAGCACAAGGAGATAGAAGGGGAAGAGAATCAAAATACAGAGTATTGAACTGTGAACTTAGTTTCTAAACATTGCATAAAGCTGTTGTGAAAAATAGAGAACTGCAAAGAGTCATTTATGACAGTGATGATGACATACAGAAACATGTATGGCAGGGAAAACCTGGGCTGGTTGTCACAAGTCGTCACATGTTTTAAATGTTAGAATGTTAAACACATTACTACAGTTACAGTATATTTTGGACAAAACAATGTTTTTTGATATTTCTTATGTTTGTATTGTGAATTATTTTCTTCATAATTGTTGTAGTGTTTACATTAAGCTGAAAAGGCAAATAAAGGTAAGGTGTGACAACTTACCTCATTCAGTGTGACAACTAGCCCCGGTCTTAAAGTGTTAGTTCACCCAAAAATGAAAATAATGTCATTAATTACACACCCTCATGTCGTTCTACACCCGTAAGTCCTTCGTTCATCTAAGGAACACAAATTAAGAGGCCTTTATTGCCAGCAATGTCACTGAACTGCTCAAGATCCAGAAAGGTACTAAAAACATATTTAAAACAGTTCATGCGAGTACAGTGGTTCTACCTTAATATTAGGAAGCGACGAGAATACTTTTGTGTGCCAAAAAAGCGACTTTTCAACAATATCTAGTGATGGGCGATTTCAGAACACTGCCTCGAAGCTTTACGAATCTTTTGTTTCAAATCAGTGGTTCGGATCGCGTAAACGAAGCCTTGTTTACTAAAAATGTGACTTAGGCGCTCCGAACCACTGATTCGAAACAAACGATTCCTTAAGCTTTGAATCTTCATCTAGCAGTGTTTTGAAATCGCCCATCACTAGATAATATTTTTTACTTTTTTTGGCGCACAAAAAGTATTTTCATCGTTTTTTGGGTGAACTAACCTTTTAAGATGGTGTGTTTCAGTGTTTTATGTGTAATTATTTTCATGCTCTCAGTGTTTCATCATGTTTGCTTCATCTGAATTCTCTTATTCAGACAGGAAAATACAAAACTAAAGGGAAACACTACATTGAAAGTCCCTTAATTGGTCTCAATTGTGTTGCACTCGACATTTAATGCACAAAAACTCTGTTGAGGTAGGCAACTGACCGGGCTTTGACAGACAGCCTCCAAGTTCATTTAGCTCTGGCTCCCCATGAAAATAGTGAAGCACATTGTTGGAGGGCTGGAGAAACTCCGCCCCGCAGATATCCGGTGTCAGATCAGCCCTGGTGGAATGCGGCGGATTGAGAAAATTCTTTCACCTCCAAACTTCCTCATCAAGCGTGTCTGACGCTCTTTGCTCTCTTCCTTGACCCTATGAAAGACAAAACTTCACCGCTCACATGTAAGTTGAATCTCGCAGAATTTATCGCGGAAAGTTTATATAATGGAACGGTTTTTATTTAAATGACGGTCATGAGGCTGTACTGGAGGCATCTCTAGGTGCGTTACCTTGGGGGCAGTGACCCGGTTTTAACACCGTATTCATATCTTTATTGATTTAGTCTGATAAGGGCACTTGGCTCTGCCTTTGCCAAATATATGAAACGCTAGTCAGTCTCGGCTTTCACAAGAGACTTGTCAGGATTTACTGCACAATGAGAACTTCAGCGGAAATTAAAGGTTTGTACTAGTTTTCGAAAACATATTAATCATAATAAACCGGTGATATGTGTATATTACCCCTATAGTTAATATAGCGATTTATTCAAACATCTGGAAGGTGGCAACGAGCCGATAAAATTGTTACTTAACAGTGTACCATTACTTACAACGTAAACATGCATATTAGGCTATAAGTGAATGTTCATTACAGCCTTCATGTTGTGTTACTTTATGATTACTTGCACTGTATCAAGAATGATGTCTAGTGTCACAATAAAATAATCTTTTTGGGATGTATGCATTATATAGACTATCTTTATTCAATGAATGTTCGGTGCCACTATACTAATTGTCCTTAGTCTTCTACTAGCGTGAAAACAGCTGGACGCGAATGTATTTCGTTGTAAATTAAGCTTTGGGACAGTTCAGTGCCACGAGCTACTGTAATAATAAAGATCTGTTGCAAAATAAAATACAGTATAATTACAAGCATTATATCTTGATCTAAGCGGTTAAGTCAAGATGTTTTTGCCACGATCTTTTTTAGGCTTATGTTTTGAGCTTTTATTATAACTTATGGGTTGTACGAGTGATTATAAGTTAATTAGTCTGCTGGGGTATGACATTGCGTAACTGTGGCAAACTAGGGCATTTTAAGATCTGACACGGGCTCTAAATGACAGAAGGAAAGAATGCAGAAGAATTGAATTTAGAAGCAAGTTAACGCAGTGAAGTACGACTCATTTCCGCGAATCGGTTCTTACGAACAGTTAGTTTTGAAAACCCGTTCAAAAACAGATTCAGCCCTTTTTACGTAATATTACTTAAAACATTTCATATCACATATTTAACGTTTTATTTATAAAGATGTCTATTATAATTGCATGTATCCCAGTAACTTACTTTTCGTCTCACAAGTCAAATTACTATCATCGTTTACGTCTCTTTATTCAGACATGTAGACAGATGTTATTAATTTAATGATTAATTTTTGAGTTGACAGAACGGCTCGAATTGATTCAGTTTGTTTTGTGACTGAATTGTTCGGACTGGTTTTGTAAACAGGTTCAACCGATTCATTTGAAAGATCCGACACAAAAGAACGGTTCGTTCGCCGTTAATCCAGTTAGTAGTTTTCCAGTGAGTGCTGAATTTTGGCTCGAATCCCTTTGCTTTTGTCTCATTCATGCGTCATCTGTCACAACGAATAAAATGGGTCTTTGAGAGAAAACGTGAGGTAAAGATCGAAATAGTGAGCTGCAGTGGGATTCATTGACTTGTGCACTCGTTAATGGCAGTGGTTGCTTTTGGGCTGATGAATCAACCCGATCTGTCCTGGGGGTATTCCAGAAAGCAGGTTATGTGACATACCCAGGTATGCTTAAGGGTAAGTAAGCGGATAACCTCAATTTTCGGATTTGAATAACCTCAAATTTAGGTACCTTTCAGGGTATGTAGGCAAATAGCCATAGCAACTCTCTGAACATAACCTGCTCCGGAGCAGGTCCTGTTCCAGAGTTAGTTTACTTCAGAGGTGTCCAGCGCAAATGATTGCACAACCACCAGATAGGTGGCCATATGCACTAAGTATGTAAATAGCCAGTAACCTCTAGTAAGCAAGGTTTGGGTTAATCAACCGAGAGTTCAGGCTATGTTTGACAGTAAGATAACCTTGCTTTCTGGAATCCCCTCCTGCTTTGTCTTTATTGTTGTTATACTGAACATAGTGTTTACATTGAGAACGTGCAGCAGGATTGGGACTGTATTATGACAGGCAGCCAAGGTTTTTATTTATCTATTTATTTTGTTAGAAAGAAAGGTGCAGTGTCTCATTGGCTCAAGTTTTGTATCGATTTTGTTACCCTTTTGACGTTCCTCTCGACAGAACATGTAGTCCTACTCAGCTTGTTAGATCCGGGAAGATCTTGTTTTCAGCTGTCTGTATGTAGCATAACATCAGATTTTGGTGCGTGATGTGCTCGTGTACCCTTCACTCACAGCTGGCCCCTCATAGACGTCACGACTGACTCCTTCCAAACCTGTCAAAATTAGCAGCGGAACATACGCTAGACCACGCCCCCTCAAGCAGAGACTTGCGTCAGGACACGCCTCCTCTCTAAAAACACACACAAAGCCACGCCTCTTGGCGGAACGCGATCTCTAGCTCCTCCCCTCCTTCCCTCCCTGCCTTTTAAATAGTTGGAACAGTAGTGTAGGAGTTCAGTAGAGCTTTGTGTCTTTTTGGTTACTGGCCCGGAGTGGAAAACTACAGCAATGACAATCCAAACGGAGACGAGCGTTCCAGCTCCAGACTTGACCTACTCTAAAACAAGAGGACTAGTAGCTAATCTCAGTGGTAGGCTTTGTTTTTCAGATGAATGGAATCTCTTGAGCCAACTTTAGTAAAGTAAGGGAAGAATATTAAGTGATCTTTCTTTTAAATTTATTTTTTTCTCTCTCTCTCTTTTGTGCAGCCTTTATGAAACAGAGGAAGATGGGACTGAATGACTTCATCCAGAAGCTTTCCACAAACTCTTATGCATGCAAGCAGTAAGTTTATTTTATGTAAAGATGTTTTTTCTGCTTTGATATTTTTTGTTGCCAAAATTATAATTATTTTTAAAATATAGCTATTATACATTCAGTTAAAGTTATGAAATTATGAAATTTATTTTCTGAAATAAATGAATGTGAATAGATTCTTTTAAGAATATTGAATTTTCATATTCATACATTTCTCCTTGTTTGTTTACTAAATTGTCCTTGTTAAAACTTTGCATCTGATCAACAATCTCTAATCTTTCTTGCAGTCCTGAGGTCCAGTCCATCTTGAACTTGACACCTCCACAAGATGCTGAACTGATGAACAGCAACCCTTCCCCACCAGTATGTTGATTGGCCATTGAAAGCATGTGTGAATATGCATAATGCATCTTTCTACAAACCAATGTCTGAATCATATTTGTCTAATCATCTCTTTCTCTCCTCTCCAGCCAAGTCCTTCTCAGCAGATAAACCTCGGTCCTTCTTCCAACCCCACCGCCAAACCGTCAGACTTTGACTTCCTCAAGGTCATCGGAAAAGGCAGCTTTGGCAAGGTTCTTCTGGCCCGCCACCGGAGCGATGAGAAGTTCTATGCAGTCAAGGTGTTGCAAAAGAAAGCCATCTTGAAGAAAAAAGAGGTATGGGATCATACAAAGCAATTCACTTCTCATGGCATTGGTTGCATAGGCACTCTGAAGTATGTTAGATCTCTTATCATGACCTCTAACCTCAGGAGAAACACATCATGTCTGAACGCAACGTGTTACTGAAGAATGTCAAGCATCCTTTCTTGGTGGGCCTGCATTACTCCTTTCAGACTGCTGATAAACTCTACTTCGTACTAGACTACATCAATGGCGGAGAGGTGCGTAATTTAATTTGCATTGTTTTTAACAAGTTACACAGCAGATAGTAGAATATTTGGTCACACTTTAGATTAGGGTCCAATTCTCATTATTAACTACGACTTTTGCTTCAATAAACTCCTAATTACTGCTCATTAAGGTAGTTGTTTTGGTATTGGGTAGGATTATGGATGTAGAATATGCAGAAATATGTGCTTTATAAGTACTAATAAATAGCCAATATACTAGTAATATGCATGCTAATAAGCAAATAGTTAATAGTGAGAATTGGACCCTAAACTAAAGTCTTATATGAATGGAAACACTACTTTTGGCGAGAACATGCTATAAATTATTTTTCTATTTATGGAGCTGTGGTGTGCCAACTTTTTGTGTAATTCTAGTAGAACAATATTGACAAGAAAATAGAATAGTCGAAGGAGACAGTGAGGTAGATGCAGACAGAAAAAGGATATCCTGTCATGAGAAGCAAAGAGGAGCGGCTGGGCTCTGAATAGGAAACTCTCCTCAGGAAATGGCTGGGAGGGGAAAGTGTGTGAGGGGGGGGAGCCAGATTTAGCAGCTGTGGTGGTTTAGACTCGGTCTAACTCAACAGACATCTCTGGGGGGGCTTACGTTCTCATTTCCTGGCATTGTTCAGGATTGCAGAGTCTAGAAAGCCTTGATTAAGTATGCCATTCAGGATATGGAATTCACAGTCTAATCTGTCTCCTCTTTGTCTTTCCATAGCTGTTCTATCACTTGCAAAGGGAGCGATGCTTTCTGGAGCCACGTGCGCGGTTCTATGCAGCCGAGATTGCAAGCGCCTTGGGGTACCTGCACTCGCTGAACATCGTGTACCGAGACCTGAAGCCCGAGAACATTCTCTTGGATTCACAAGGACACATCATCCTGACTGACTTCGGCCTGTGCAAAGAGAACATAGAACCCAATGGAACGACATCAACATTCTGTGGAACACCAGAGGTAAATGGCGCACACTTTTATTGGTGTACGGCGGCTGCTTTCAAACAGTGCAGTTGCATTTGCAGTCAATGTGCGAACTCGTCTTGATGGTTCTCCTTTTGTCTTGCAGTATTTGGCACCTGAGGTGTTACACAAGCAGCCGTATGACCGGACGGTGGACTGGTGGTGTTTGGGTGCAGTGCTGTATGAAATGTTATATGGCCTGGTGAGTAATTTCAGCAAAATAAATGCATTTCATGCCTTTAATTGAATGTGTTTCAAGGGTTAGTTCACCCCAAAATGAAATTTTTGTCATTAATTACTCACTCTCATGTTGTTCCAAACTCGTAAGACCTTCGTTCATCTTCGGAACACACATTAAGATATTTTTGATGAAATCCGAGAGGACGTTGCTGCCTATATGTGGTTCCGATACCTCTCGGATTTCATCAAAAATATCTTAATTTGTGATGAAGTAAGGTCTTACAGGTTTGGAACGACACAAGGGTGAGTATTTAATGGCAGAAATTTAATTTTTGGGTGAACTAACCCTTTAACTAATTAGCTTGAATTGAATTGGAATTGACTTGAGTGTTTTTTGCATGATTGCTGACTGTTTTTATGTTTTTTTCCACAGCCTCCGTTCTACAGCCGTAACACAGCGGAAATGTACGATAACATCTTGAACAAACCACTGCAACTTAAACCCAACATATCCAATGCTGCCAGACACCTGCTGGAAGGCCTGCTGCAAAAAGACCGAACCAAGAGACTGGGCTTCACTGATGACTTTGTAAGTGTGTTTAAATTTTAGCAAAATGTGTGTGTGTGTGTGTGTGTGTGTATATATATATATATAATTTGCCTTATTATATTTCCCTTAATATACTAAATAGCAGTTTGTTGCTCTTATATCTAATGTATCTTCTGTTTCACTTTTGTAGACTGAGATCAAGAACCACATGTTCTTCTCTCCCATAAACTGGGATGATCTAAATGCCAAGAAGCTCACGCCACCCTTCAACCCTAACGTGGTACGTTCCACTGCTCTTCCTGTTTGACTTTGGGTTATGACCACATTGCACTGGATGTTAGAGATAAAAACGACCTAGTCATGCAGACATGATTTATGATAAGAGAATGCACAGCTGAATCCAGCAATGCAAATATTGCTACATCTAATCAATTTGTTTTATGTCATTTTGTTGTTTCAGACGGGGCCTAGTGACTTGCGACACTTTGACCCCGAGTTTACCGACGAGCCGGTGCCAAATTCAATCGGCTGCTCCCCGGACAGCGCTCTAGTCACAGCCAGCATCACTGAGGCGGCTGAGGCTTTCCTGGGATTCTCTTACGCCCCTGCCATGGATTCCTACCTGTAGCCCATCGACGCAGAAACGCCATCCCATAGACCTGTAGCTCATTACCATGGAAGCACTGTCCCATGGAATCACACCTGTAGTGCATCACTATGAGAAAAGAAACCCCGTCTCATTTCCCTGCCTCCAGATAGGGGGCATTTGCACATGGCATATGGCAGCTCAAAAGGCCTTTGTTAAAAGGCCTGAGTTTTACACATTAAAAAAAAGACTTGTCATCTTCGTCGTCTGCATCCAAATGCACGATTTCTCCTCTGCTTTCACCCTGGGTTGTGTCAGTTGGGGGAAAAAGAAAGAGAGAAGATTGATGCTGATGGACGTTTATGTACTTTTCCTTTCTTGAGATTTATTTCCATCTTATTTACTTTAATAGGATTGATTGTGCTAGACTTCATTGTTTTGGATGGATTGAATGTGTGTGTATGTGCCTTCATTTTAACACCCCTTCACACATGTTTGTTTAATCTAAATCATGTGATCTGGCATCTCAGTCTGTGTCAGATATAAGTCAACATGACGCTAAAACCACTAAAATATATCAGCATCTGATGTTTCTGTGATCTTTCAGTTTCGCATCTGGGATCAAGTTGCACATTTATCTTCCTAATTTAAAGAGCACTTCTGTTTTTTGTGTTTTTCTTGTTCTTTTGACTTGAGCAGAAGGTGCTAGAGGAATGTGCTGCTGGTGTTTGTAGATACGCACCTGGACCAAGGAATACGACGTGTCTGTCCCACCTTAGTCTTCCTAAGATGTAATCGTACAGCTCAGAAATGGGCCAGTTTGTCTGAACATCACATTCCATAGAATAAGACTTTATGGTTATTTAAGTTTGTTTGTATATTTTAAGGTCTATGTATTAGTTTTAATGTATATGGAACAAAAACCTAATGTATGCTTATATGTAACTATAAATGTACTGTAAAATTGTAAAATGTTTGAATCATGTGACCTTGTTTGGTTCGCAATAAAACTTTATGGTTATTTTTCCCCAAAACAACCATTGCATCTTTGTTTTTTTTCCTGTAGAAGACAATAAGTAGATGAAACTATAACATTGGGTCATATAATTTAATAAAACGTGAATCGTCATTGCTTACCTCAGCTGATCAAAGGTCGCTTTTAGTACAGTGTTGTGCGTCACTGTCCCAAACCAGTGCTCACACCACCCCTGCACATTGAACTCCATCTTAAACCAAGCATAATTTAAATTTCTCTGACAGCTGTCAATGTTTGCATGTATTAACTGCGGCTCCTGGAACTGCTTTTCTGAGACCCGGTGTAATGGGCTGAGCAAGTTCACCAGAAACGCTGTGCTTGAGGCCTTAAACTAGGTCACGCATCAGTGAAATGACTGGTAGTTTGTTAAAAGTAAACCTGAGCATTGCTTAAAAGAGATTTTAGAGACATTCTATGCAAGATACACAGGAAATTATTAGCTGTCAAGATACTTTGGCTTTAAACAGGCCAACGTGGCTATGTGACTGTGATAATGAAAGGTTACTCAATATAACACTTATCAATAACATGCAAATATGAGATGTGGTATCATAAAATCTAACAACAGTAAGCTTTTAGGAACAACACCAACGCAGCCACAAAGCGAAAAACCAAGTAAAGTCTGATTGCATTGCTGAAGAGTTTCAAACTTCCAGTGGCATTTATATCAGCACAAAAATTGTGCAGTTGTTCATAGAAAGGGTTTCCATTGCCGAGCAGCTGCATGCAAGCCTCACATAAAAAGTATAATGCGAAGCGTCGGATGGAGTGGTGTAAACAGTGTTGGGGAAAGTTACTTTTAAAAGTAATGAAATTACAATATTGTGTTACTTTTTATGGAAAGTAATGTGTTCCATTACTTTTGCATTACTTTTTCTCATCTGGGCTATTTGTATGTTTGTTTTTATAACAACAAAAAAGTTATTTTTTTGGCAAATGTTAAGGCCCTTTCACACCAAAAGTGAAATGAATAAGCCTCACGCTGAAGTAAATGCACTTTCATGCCTGTACAGTAGAGGGTGCAGCTCAAACAAACCAACACTGGGTGTAAAGCTACCACCAGTGTTGCCAAGTCTGCGGTTTTCCCGTGAAATTAGGCTACTTTTACACTGTACACTGTTTTTCATGTCCGCGGGTTGAATCGACCCCAAATAACGTGATTAGCCCTTGAATGCGAATTTTACCAGGGGAGCCCCACCAAAAATGCTGATTTTACCCCGAACGCTGATTTTACCCCGCGGTTTTACCCCAAAAAAATGCGATAGACCCTTTTCACGATAGACCCGGGTTTCTCAAAGCGGAAGTCGTCATAGTTGGGTAAAATTCTATGGCGGTGAATAAGAGAATACATTAAATAATTTTTTTTGTGTCCCCATTTTTTTTTTAAAAGAAAAACTCAATAACAGTGTTTTCATAACTTTCAAAAAAAAGGAAAAAATAGAGAGAGACTGATAACGGTAGTCAGAAGAGAGAAAGATGTTAACTTTACCGTCACTCACACAGCCGCTGTATTAGCAGCAGTGTAAACTAGTTTTTTTTTTTGTAATTTGATGAAAAGCTAATACAATTCTAAGTATAGTGTTATAAATGTACATACATTTTTAAAAAAAAATGAAAATATAAAAAACTTTGCAAGATTTACGATGGTGATGACCGTTAAAACGCGTCATCACAGTCCGTGAAAAGGGTCCGTTGGGCTACTTTTGAAAAGCAATTGGGCGGGTTTTGTTGTGAAAACCTGGCAACCCTGGCCATCACTGGAGCAGTGGAAACTTGTTCTGTGGAGAGACAAATCATGCTTCCCTGTTTGGCAGTCTGATGGGCGAGTCTGGGTTTGGCAGATGCCAGGAGAACATTACCTCCCTGACTGCACTGTGCCAACTGTAAAGTTTGGTGAGGAGTGATAATAGTATGGGGCTGTTTTCAGGGTTTAGGATAGGACACTTGCTTCCGGTGAAAGGAAATTTTAATGCTTTAGGCAGCATACCAAGACATTTTGGGCAATGCATGCTTCCAACTTTGTGGGAACAATTTGGGGAAGACCCTTTTCTAGCAGGATTGCACCCCAGCGCACAAAGCAAGGCCCATGAAGACATGGTTGGATGAGTTTGGTGTACAAGAACTCCACTAGCCGCACAGTGCCCTGACTTCAACCCAATCGAACACCTTTGGATGAACCGGAATGGAGATTGCGAACCAGGCGCTTAACCTCACAAATGTTTTACTGGATGAATGGGAAAATATTCCAACAGAAACACTCCAAAATCTTGTGGATAGCCTTCCCAGAAGAGTGGAAGCTGTTATAGCTGCAAAGGGGGGACTAACTCCATATTAATGATATGTATTTAGAATGCAAAGTTATGAAAGTCCCTGTTGGTGTGATGGTTAGGTGTCCCAATAGTTAGATAGATTAGATAGATAGATCGATCTTAATTTAAAATCTGAGATATCTTGTCCGCTAGCGCCCCCCAGTGTTACTTAAAAAAAGCCACATTTGTTTTTAACTAAGCATGATCTGAAGCCAAACCTTTAACAAAATTCAATAAAATGTCTTGATATGATACATGCATGCAAATATACACATAAAAAAGTTGTTCTATGCACAAAATTTTGTATGAGCTTTTTATGTTCACTTTCAGATTTGTGTTCCATCAATGGGTTTGCATTTGCTTTGGGTTTCCAGCATGGAGGGAGGTTTGTATTTATTTATTTATTGACTGATTGTGATGATTTGTAAAGATTTTCACCTGCACTTAATCAATTTAAGAAATAATAATTAAAAAAAAAAAAAAATACGATAAAGAAAAAACTAGCCAAACTGAGTCAAAGTTTGTGTGTCAAACTTGTCACTCTTTCATGTAATTGCAGTTCTCTGGCCAGTAGATGGCACTATATCATCAAAGTGCTGTTCTGGAAAAACAATTTTTCATAAATTGAAAAAAAAAAAAAACATGCCTGGGTGGTGCTATTCTCGAAAACATGGCATGTAAATTCATTAGCACTGCATAACAGTACAGTTATGTCTATATGTGTATGGAAAGGACACAGCTGCTACTCAGCATAGCATACACACCACAGATACAGTGTCTGATGACTCAAACTCATCTTATCTCTGATACTTCAGACTGCCATATCAATGTCAGCTGCATTATCACAACCATAAATTAACTTTCAGTCAGATTAAACATTATATAATGCTATTTATGCATGCATTGTGTAATTTGGATGATATATTTAGATATTATTATAACCTATTAATATGTAATGAGATTAGGTAAACTGCTAATTATATAGGTGAATTTAAGCTAATTTGGCCAATTGATGATTAATTCACTCTACTGAAGATCCATCTCACGGCAGGCTTATATTCTAATATGTAGAAGTGTAAATTACACTAAAATTGCATTTTGCATCTATGCTTGCAGTGGTGTTCTGAAATAGGGAGGCAAAGTCCTTACAGTTTTTTTAATTGTTAATATATATGAATCAAATGTAAATTCATGTCCCAGTTGCACTTAATGTGGTCACATTTTTCTGGTTAAATAAACATTACATCATAAATTCTATTTTGTATTTGTAACATGAACTAGCCTATGTATTAATGTTCAATTTATTTACACCAAGTATAAATCTCATCAATTTAGTTTTTTAAAGCATTTTACATCTGTTCCAAAATAATAACCAAAGCCAGTAAAAATTTAATATATTTTATTTGTGAACTGATGTTTAGCTCTTCTTTTTAACAGTCATCTTATTTTCAGATCATCAGTCATCAAGCTCAGTAAACACTAGACACGAAGATTTACCTTAAATTTCATCAAGCTGATTGCTCACTAAAACCCCCTTACAGTCATCATGTTTTCAGGCCATTTCAAGTTTGATTTTAACATGACATAAAGTGGTAATATCTAAGTGGCTGAGTTTTAATTAGTCTTCCCATTACCGCCATAATGTTGTTCATTCAGACCAATTTGCGAACGTGGAACACACACGAAAACAAGAGGCGGGGTTTATCCCAAGAACCAATCATATCCAATCATAACCAGTCATATCCAATCATAGCACGATGGAGGCATTGCCTCCTCTCACATGACTTTCCCCCATTCATTCTCAATTACCCCCCAACAAACCCACTGCTCCTTTAGGGGGTCTGTTAAAAGTCAATGGGCTCAGGGGAGGCAAGAGAGACTCGGTGTCCTGCTGTAACTTTGCCTGCGGGTGCCGCTGTTGGACCGTGTTACTTTAGAACAATGAGTGATTCATACACTTTTTAATGTCACATTTTGTAATATTTGTGTTGTTTTATATTTGTAATATAGATTATTTTCTCATCCAATTTTTTCAGGAAACTCCCTTGCCTCCTCGGAGGAAATGGCCCTGTCTAGACAAAATAAATGATCATGAAGGCTATTCTGTTATCAAGTGTTTCATTAGGCCTATATATCCCTGATGTAACGCATTACAGTACAAAATTGGTAAGAATGAAAAAGCAGGAAAAACTGTATAAAATGGACAGCCTCAATTGCTTGAGGCACTGTGAATTCTACGACTCCTGCTTTTTTGTTATTTATTTTTGTTGTTTTTTAAGCATTCTGACTTTAACTAACTTGCAATATTCTCTTCAAACTTCTGACAGTAGATGACCTGAAAAAAAAAATCCCAGTTAACAATTGTTGGTTCCTAGACCAGAACATTCTGGGAATAATTAGTTTCCAGTTCCAAAAAAAGAACATACAGAGAACATTCCCATTTGGTTCCCAAAATAACCAAAGGGGAACCACAGGGAGCGTTCTGTGTTCGCTCACTTTATTAGGCCTATGACAGTTCCAGCTATTGCACAGCAAATGTTCTACTCCAGCTAGGGTATCTGCAAAATCAAATTGAAGGCTATTAAGGACCTGCACAAATACAATTAATACCATATGGGCGGGGTAGGCAATGGATATGGTCAGGCCTAATCTCAGATCATCTCCCCGTATGATTATCTCGATTTGTGTTGTTATGGAAACATTTATTATTTGGTATTTTGGATTGGTTTACCTGTAAAAAAAAAAAAAAAATCAAACATGTTTTTAAGAAAAAGGATGAGTCAAAATTATAAATGATTGTTTATATTCTACCGGTTAACAACTGTGTGTGTGCTGCGTAAAAATGTGGGTTGAATTTTGCTGTTGGCTGAATGAAAATGCAAATTCACAGCCTGACAGGCGTTTGTGGAACAGCAGAAATATAACAGTTACCTGCACTTATTAGAATGGCGAATTTCTCTTTGCAATGGTATAAACCCTCCCAGGTGAAAAAATACTATAGTAATTTATAGTAAATACTATGGTGTTTTTGAACCATACTATAGTAAAGTACTTGAATTAATTTGTTGTGGTAATTCAACTATAGTAAAATAAACAAATTACTTTACCCAAAAATAAGTTTTCTACAACTATATGGGTATATTATACTACAATATACAGTACAGTTTACTGTAGTAAAAACTAAAGTATACTACAGTATTTATTAGTTTATCAGTTCACTATAGTTAATAGTAGCCTACAGTATGCTGTAGCATTAATTAACAAAGTGTTGTAGTAATATACTATAATATATACAGTATACTACTGTTTACTATAGTATGATTCAAAAACACTAGTATTTACTATAAATTACTATAGTATTTTTTCACCTGAGCTGGTATAAACACCAGTGTCATAATTCAACAGTATATAGCAATCGTCAATCGCTTAAATCTGTTTTAAAGTTCACCCAAAAATGAACTCACCCTCATGTCGTTCCACACCCATAAGACCTTCATTCATCTCCGGAAGACAAATTAAGATATTTTGATGAAATCCGATAGGTAGGCTACACAAAAAGTATTCTTGTCACTTCATATCATTAAGGTTGAACCACTGTAGTCACGTTGACTATTTTAACGATGTTTTGACTACTTTCCTGGATACTGAATGTGGTAATTTCGTTGCTTTCAATGGAGGATAAAAAACTCTCGGATTTCTTCAAAAAATATTTTAATTTGTGTTCCGAAGATGAATGAATGTCTTACGGGTGTGGAACGACATGAGGGTGAGTTCATTTTTGGGTGAACTAACCCTTTAAATCGGGTCGTCCCGATTGAGTTCGATTCGTAAACGACTCATTCAGTCCGATTCATTAGCAAATCGTTCAAGTTTTGTGAACCGGTTCATTTATTCATAGAAAAGATTCAATTTAAGGGAACGGAACTCCGGCTTCTGAACAAATCGGACACCGCAACAGCTGACAACAGCATGCGTTCGTAATGTGTGTGGTGGTCAGTCACC